>VWZO01020258.1:0-237466 GCA_013396975.1 Bucco capensis | reverse complement strand
GGCGTCAGCGGCGGGCAGCGCCGGGGGCCGCAGCCTCCGGGGCCACCGCTGCCACTGCCACCGACAAGATGGAGGCCGACAGCTGCCTCAGGAGCCCAAAGGTAGCGAATTGCCTCACGGGCAGCGCATTGTAAAGCAATTTGTAGGGCAGCTCTCTCGTCCTACCCTGCCGCGGGGAGAGGCGTCCGGGCGGGAGCGGTTCAGTGAGGCCGCTCCCGGACACCCCTCTCTTCTGCGGCGGGACACGCTGACCCGGTGCCTTCCACACCGAAAACTTATGTGGAGGGAGGAATATAAAACTAGGAAAAAAAAGAAAGGAAAAAAAGGTGATAGGCGCGAGGGCAGGAATTCGGTGGGGCTGGGGGGCACCGGGAGAAGCTCACCACTGTGTTTCCTCTCGGCAGCCCAGAGCCGTTTGCTGCTTCAAGGTCCTGTGTGCCACCTGCTCTAAGGATGCTTTACAGAGGTTATATAATATAAAAGCACAGCCCTTTAGCTTTTTCTTTTCCCCCTTTCTTTTTAGCAGCTAAAAGCCTTATGTATTAGAGCTTTCCAAAAGACTTAGATACTCTCCATCAGTAAGTCACTGCAGGCCTGGAGTTTGAGTAGGCCATGTGTCAGCTAGCAAAAGAAACAGAAAGTCTGTGTAAGTATTTAGAGCAAACTAAGCCACCTGGAGCAGAGACAGTAAATTTCTCTATCTTTGGCTGCATGCTTGTTAAACTGGAACAGAAGTGGGTACCAGCTGTGCAAAATAGGGTAGGAGCAAAGAGGGCATCCATGTGCAGCAGGGGGATGGTGGGTGAGTTACGGTGTCTTACTTCCCATACAGGTTGAAGGTATCCAGGCTGAGATGAGCAGGAAGAATGTGCCTCGGAGATGAAGATGAGGAGTATGCACCTGAAAAGAGAACAACTGTACCTGAAGGCATTGCTGAGAGAGGAAGGTGTATGTTAATGAGCAAGTAAGTCTCCTGAAGATTCAGTTTATAGTACTCCAGGCAATATTGAACCACATGAATTTTGTGGTGAAATGCAGAGTTTAGAAACTTGCCTACAGGCAATCAGATGAGAGGAAAAAAAAAAAGCTGGAGTGCCCAATATTAAATGAGAAATCAGGAAGGTGAGAGACTTTAGCAGGGAAAACTGAGGTTCTGCTTTTCTCATGCCTAGTTTCAAGAAGAAGAGACGTCACCTGTATGAAGACATGCAGCCTTGGATTAGAAGGGAAAGGTAAGCCTTAAAGTCATCAGCATGAGGAGACTGAGTGAAGTCACCCAGAGGCCAGGGCTGAGGGAGGAGGGAGAAGAAAAGCAGGGTACCAGAAACCAGCAGAGTGAGTTTTCCTTGTGTTTGCATAAGTTAGCACCTGGACTACTTGCAGCTGCAGGAGAATGTGTAGGGGGTGGGAGACCTTTCCAGGGGAAACACCAGGCTTGTCATTTTACATATGAAGGAGGCCTGATGACAGAAAATGACTCCAGTTTTATGCTAACGATGATACTATTGTAAGTAGCATTTCCAGCAGAGGGAAGGACCTACAGGTGTTTATTTCCCTGCAGGCTCTCCCCTTATCTCCATTATAACATTACACTTAGAGTGCATTGTTTCCCTCAAGTGGGCTTGAGGTCCTAAGTGATACAAAGATGCTTTTTCCACCTTTTTGGAGTGTTAGGTTATCTAGAGTGAGCTTGTTGGTGTGGAGCTACCTGAGAAGTTCCTTGGCACAAATCTGGAACAACATATTAATAAATTGTAAAACTGCTGGTGTTTGGTTTGATTTTTTTTTTGCTCTGAAGAGTACTATAATATTGTGTATTTTCATTAAAAGGTAGTTTCCTAAAGAGAAGGGGGGGGTGTGTGTGTGCATTAACACTGCTACTTGGCTGTGAAATCATGTTACATGATAAACCACAACCAGTAAGCACCAGTCCAGATTTACAAGCAGGGAAACAGACACATTGGTTCACTAAATGAACTCATTGTCAATATACCACAGGCAAAAACTTTCCAAGAACATTGTTGTAGATTCTCTCTCTTGTAAACACATAGGGAAACAGAAATTGTGACAGCTGTTGTTAAGTTTTATTTCTTTGACATGGTTTTAATAGAGGTGGAGTAGACTGAAAGCTTAATCAGTAATGCCTATAACCACCAGATAAACTCAGTTTATCCAGTGGTTTGCTTTTCTTCTGTAGGAGATAAACCTGTTTGTCCTGAGACTAGCTGGTGAGACTTCCACAGTTTTCTCATTAAAGTGCTCCCTGCTGCTTGTTGCCATTCTCTGTCTAGGAAAGCTACCTCCACCTTTGTGCATTTTATCTTTTTGTAACCAAAAGATGTTTTGTAACACTGCTCTCTAAAAGAACAGAAGAGTCTGTGTGCAGTAAGTGTTTTTAAAGTACCTGGGTATCCAGGATACCTACAGACAGCTTTTCTGATCAATCCCGTTAATTGCATGGGCTAGTTCAGCAGGTAGATTTGAGTGTACACATTAAGATGTGCATGGAGAAATCATATTAGATAAGTTCATTCTGAATATTGAAAATATCTGGATTCTTGTGCTAGTAAAGCATGCTTTTGTACTTGCCTTTTAGGAACCGAGCTTTGATGCTTTTCAAAGTGTAGTTCATCACTGAATGCCTATAGCCAGGAATGATATTGTATGTACTTAACCCTCAAGTCAGGAATTCAAGCACTATATTTCACTGAAACATAAGCTAATACAGTCTTTCACTCTATTGAAAAACAAAATCTTGAATTATAGCACTGTAACACAATCTCTGTGCAGCATACCAGCCTGGGGCAGTACTGAATTTTTGTTGGTTATTTTGTTCCCCAAATGAAAAGTCTTCAACTGGGAAAATAAAATAACAAATCCTTTACAGAGTCCAAAATGTCAGGTGATGGTTAGGAGACAGATTTAAGTACCTGAGGTAATGCTTTAATGGGAATCATCTGCCTAAGCTCCAAGGAGTGGGCTTCAAAGCTGCTGCCTCCAGGTGTGCTGTGGCCTGGCAGCAGGGCTGGGCTGCCTCAGCTGCTTGCTGACACCCAAAGAAGGCCTCACTGTCTCTTCTTCCTTCCATGCTCCACCCTCCCACTCCCAGGCAAGTGTTTTGTAGCAATAGTAGAACCAAATGCCATGTAGTTAAATAGCTTTCTCTACAGTTTGGTTCTCAACAGTGAGCTCACACAATTCCTTTATTTCAGTCTTATAGAACAGTAACCTGCAGGAGCTTCCCCATGCTTTCATACAAGTAGGGCAGAAGTGGATTGAAGCTGGCTTAACAAGGAGATTGCCCCAGCTCTCAACAAGAAAGAAGCTGCAAAGAGGTTTGTGACTTGTCAAAAGCAAACTCTGGTGCTGAAGCTTTAGGAATAAGAACAGAGTCCAATGTCCACTGATACCAGCTGGGCTGTATGTATTTTTCAAAGGGCAAGACCTCCTTATGTAGCATTTTCATATTCCAAGATCTGGAGCATTTTGTTCTTTACAAAAGCATTGACAGATTAAAAATACCATAGCAATCCTCTGCCTCTCACTCAGGAGCACTGTAGCTTCTAGCAGGCTTAAAAACCATACCATTCAGTGAAATACTCCATGTAATAAAGTGCATTTCAGGCACCAAATGGAAGCTATTTGATACTGGAGTGTGTGTGTGTGGAGAATTTGTTGCTTCTTAAAATATTCCATTGTATATGTCCAACTCTATAACTAGTGTGACACAGGAAAACACCAGCCTGACACACTGCCTCTGAGCCCCTCTAAAAGGGCTTCCTCTGGCCCTGGGATGCCTTTTCCACTGTGGTGCTATTTGACAAGGAGGCAAAGGGACAGCAGTATTGCTCTGTGACTTGCTCAGCAAGATCTATAGGCCATCTAATGCTGGGAGTTGGTAGTTTAACCTCTAAAATTAAGGGTGGCTATAACTGGAGATCCAGAGATTGTGTTAACCAGTAACTCCCTGAAATTTGGAGCTATTGCTCTGTGGATCCTGGTTATTTATATAGTATGATGGTTCATTCTATTTAAAGGTATCATTGCATCATCCCAGTAGGGCAATACATACTTAGGCAAAGTGCTTCTGTGGGGTAGTTTGGCCTTGGGTACAAGCAGCTCTAAAAATTAGATGCTGAAAAAGACGTTTATTAACTGCAAGAGAAACATCATCTGTGAAACCTGACTATTACTTTTTTAAAGTATTCATATTCACAAAAAGTGGTTAGTATCAATAAACCCAACTAAAATACTGATACTGGAGAAGAAAAAAAAATAGATGAAACTATCAATGAAACATCACTAGTATGATGGGATGGCTCAAAAGGCACATGGAAGAGAGGGGCAGTGCATGACAACTCTTCAAGCATTCCCTTCTCTGGGCACAGTACCCTTGTCCTGCAGTCCTTGCAAGAGCTCACCTCTATTCCCAAATGGGACCTTCACTTGTTTCTAATTGTGCTAAGCAGCTATCACATTTGGGTAAACTGTCTTGCAATATGCAAGGTAGCACACACTTTTTCCCAAAGCATGTTGCATGCCAGTAATCTCCCCTCAGGCCAGAAGGAAGCTGGTGGCTTACGGGCCGGGAAGCGACAGAGACTTTTTAAAGAGCCATGTGCTTTTTGGAGGGCCTGGATAAGGGGGTGGTGGCATGTTGTGTTGGCCATCTGAAGCAACTGCTTGCTCATATGTTGGTAGTTCTGAATCATCAGTTCTGAGAGGAAGTGGGTTTAAGGAAAATTCTTCATGCCTTCTGAAGACGTGAGAGGAATTTCGTCTTCTGCTTCTGCCATAATCCAAGTACCTAAAGAAAGGTAACAGCATTACACATGGCAGCTTCTGGGTTTTAAAGGGAAAAAAGAATGTCAAGTCTTACTTGTAAAAACAAACAAAGCCCCAAAAACCCAAACAACACAACAAAACTCACTTCAATGATCATAAAGACCAGAAGCCAAATACTCTCTCCAAAACCACAGGATAAGAATAGCTCAGTAATGGGAAATGTATAGGGAAGAGGAGGCATAGAATTCTCTTCTATTCCTTTCAAGTTTAGGATAAAAGAACAAGCACAGCTAGAGAATCAGTAAAGAAGCATTTCCTCCAGACTACTTTGTTTCCCATCTGAAGTATGCCACATGCCACAAAGAGCATTTACCTACTAAAGAGGGCAAACAGAACATGTTAGGCTTTCCATTGCAAGCCCCAACCTATTAAGGAGATTCCATCATTTTTGTAAGAATATTTGGAACCAAGAACACACCAAAAAAAACACCCCTCAAAGGTACATGAGCCATGCAATTGTTGCTTTACATTTTTGTGTTAACTTCCATATAACTACTGCTAGTGTTCACCCAGCTTCACTTCCAGGAAAGCAAACTTAGAACTGCCATTGGATTCTCTGAGGATATAGTGGTTTTTAAATTCCACTCTTAAGCAAGAGTTAGTTTTGATTGATTGTTTGAAGCAGTGAAATTCCTTACCTTGGTGGTTGCCTTGATTTGCATCTACTTTTGCAGCAGTAGAAGATAAGCAGTGCAATTATGACTAAGAGTACTCCAGCAGCAACTAGACTGATGAGCAGTCCTGTCACGTTAATCTTTTGTAGTGTCTCATCACCTCAGGAGAAAATACTGGTTATTTTCATGATCTGTTCTTTCTACCTGCATTCCATACAGTATACACTGTAAAGTACTTATTGTGCTGTGCTAGAAGTCTGTTCCTTTCTGCTGTAAGAAACCATGATACTGTGCACCACAACCCATGAGTATCGTTCACATTCAGCTTAAAGCAAAAGTCAGTAGATAACTCCCTTTTCTGTTCATAACACTGTTGAGATGTCTGTCTTCTAATGCCTTCTGAATATTACTTCAGGTACCTGTGGCCTTCATCAGGCTGTAGATCTTTCCTCAAGTCATACTTTAATAAAACGTCTGGCCTAAAACTTCTCTAAATCTGAATTAGACTGTTCTATTGCTATTAAAGAAATGACAGGGAGGAACAAACAACACAGAACTACAGAAAGCAGCCACAGCATTACTTCTGAGTTTACTGACTGGGTAATAAACCAAAGAAATGGACAAGAAAATGATTGGGTTTACCAACAGTCTTATAATGGATCCACACTGTAAGGTGTTTATTTATTGTATTGGATAATGCAGTGTACTTGCACAGTTCACAGTGAACTGCAGTAAAAGGATCCATTCTGATTTTGCTAACTGAATGCATGGGCTATTTTTAAGAATGTACTATTATAACAAACACAAAATACTGCAATATAAGAAGAGAATAAAAAGATAACTTACCTATTTTTATTTTAGGGCCTTTAGTTGAATAGTCTTTCCAAAAATCCATCTGTGAAAACAAAGGATCAGATTTTTATAAGACATATAATTGGCAGGCATACTGACAAATCTTTTTTAGGTGGTACTGTAGACAGAATTTAACCATGACATAAACACAAGCAACTCCTGCTGAAGGAGGAGTATTTTTCTCATCCTGTCTTTTTCCTCATACAGTCAAGCTTGCATCAAAATTACAGTTTCACAAAGAAGAAAATGCCAGCTGGCAAAAGAGAAAAGTGCATTTAACTGTCCAATGTTACCTCATATTTATGTCCAACTGACACCAAAAAAATGCTTACAATTAATCTTTGTAAAGCCCTACAGAAGAGTATTTAATGAAGCAAAGGCAAGTTCTTCAGCATCAGGCACTTGCATGAACAGTATCAGAATTCATATCAGCTAGGCAAAACAATGAGCTCTATTTAAGAGAAAAACCTTTATGCTGCAAGACTGTTGTGCATTAAATGTGTTCAGCTGTGATTTCCACTTTTGCTACCCAAAAAAGATACCCATTTAACTTTCACCTTTTCCTTTGGAAAATGCTAGCAAGGACAAACTAACATTTCCACCTTCAGAACAGGAGTGTTTTCCTTGCTCTTCCTGCACACCTAGAATCCCAATTTGGTTCTTGCTGTGTGCAGCAGCAGCCACTCTTCAGCCAGCCAGCCATTACTGGGCTGAAAATCCTATGCATTTTTTATCGCAAGTTTCTTCCAGGCTGTTGCAATTTCTCTAGGAATACTCAGGGAGAGCTGAACTGCAGATTTGCTCTGTGCTCCTCTCTTCCAGAACACTTTTGGCATGACCCAAGGACACAATCAACCCATTAAGAGATAGAGTATGTGGGCCACAGTCCGAGGGCTCCAGCAGTTGGGTACAGTGAGGATTGAGGCAGGCAGCTCCTTCAGCCTCTTGACTCCAGGCTGAACACTTACTGTTTGAGCAGAGTCTTCAAAAACTTCCCTGGCTTCTTCATAACTGCAGAGCTCTTCAAAGCATTCTCTTTCCAGGTTATCTGCTGTGAAGGCTTCAAAATCAAACCTGTTATTCAGGAGATGTCGTCCCATGAATAAATTGGCCTCCTTCTCTGAGGTGAACACTACATGAAAGAAAAATGAAGGTGGTTTTAAAGAGCCAGGAAAGCTAAATGGGATGTTTGTAAAGAATGGTTAGTATCCTAAAGGAGCACTTTGAGACCACTTCTCCCTCAAGCAGCTCTCAACTACAGGCAGGAAAAAGAACCAGCAAGGTGTTCTCCTAAGTTGTCTTTTTTGCTGCTAACTTTTCTAACTCTGCCACATAAGCTAAATATCTTTTCATTTTTCATAAAGCATTTCAGCTGGCCAAGAGAATTTGATTTTCATGACAGATCTTCAAGTTTTGGTGTTAGCCCTTTTGGGATATGGGCATCAGTTTTTTCCTAGAGCTCTTCAGAATAAAGGAACAGCCACACAAAGCAGAAATCCAGTCAGATTCAAACTAAGCAAGACACTGGTCTGCTGGAGGAAGGAGGCAAGGGGGAAAAAATGAAGATAAAAATATCTTCCTGCCAAAGCATCCTCAATATACTTTTGTCTGTGAGTTCCAAATTTTGTTTACAGACTTTGGCTCTTAAGTCATGCAGCAGAGTCCTAGTCATTTTACATTGTTCTCTTTTCTTTATGTAAAGGTTGGCATATTGCCAAGCTTGTTTTAAGTTAGTCCAGCGTAGACATTTTCCTGACAAGAGGCACTTCTGAAGACATGGAGTTCTTTTTTTCTTTAGCACTTTTTACAGGCTCCATGAGGCCTCCTGGAGTAAGTTGTGAGGTGAGATTCCAGAAGAGTTACTGAAATGATAGAAGGCTTTGGACTACAGGAATGCATTTTCTCACTAGGCATTTTCCATGGTCAAGTTTTAGCCTGTTCTTGCTACAGCTTCTATAAAAAATAACCTTTATATGACAGAACTAGTTTTCTGGCTTGGTTTCCAGTGAAAGCCTAATCTGTATCCAAAATATTCAGACTATTTGGTTAAGCAAAATGACTAGAGGATTATTTTTGCAAGTGTAATGCAGAAGCAGCACTGTTACATATGAAGCCAGAGAGCTAAAAAAGGAGATGAAATTCAGTATAGTGTTCTTCAGCTCTAATGAGCTCTGTATTCTGGTTAGCTGCTTTGGCTAGATTATCACATCATGCAGCAATTCTTACCCTAATAGTTACTGTTAGGTCTTGCAATAATATCTCAAAATGGTTTTCTCTCTGAAAGCTAAGAAGCCTCCAGTGTAACCTGCATGTTGATTGTGTCTTTCACATTGTAGCATACTGAAGAAATAGTACAGTATATCATTACTATATACCTGCAACCTGGTGATTAAGACAGTATTTGGAGAAGGAAACAGAAGAGGTGGAATTCTCCCCTCTGTGTGAGGAAATCAAATGCAGTTCTGCAGTCCTTGGTCCAACCAAATGGTAAGTGCAGCTTGAGGAAGCCTAGCATTTCATTACAATGTGCTGAGTGAAGTAAATCTGCTGGTAAAAGATGTTCAGGAAAGGCTGAAGGGGTTACCTTTCCATGCATGTACTCCATACTCTTGGCAACTCTTCTGCTTGCTAAATCATTGGATAAAGAGTTGGCCTCCTCTTTTTCCAGCTCTGTCTTTAAAGGAGTGATCTGAGCCTACTGTCAGGAGAGGCTGTATGCTGTGAACTCACAGGAAAGAGGCAGCCTGGTGCTTTATGCCCCAGAGTAATACAGATTTTAAGGAATAACTATGAAACACTTTTCTGCTAGCCCTATTCTCTGTTCAGCCCACTGCCCTGAAGGAGCCTCCTGCTCAATGTGATGACCTTCTCAAGTCTGTCTTAAGGTTTCAGCACTCCTTCTCCACTGAGGAGACTGGACAACTGAGGTCCAAATTCCTTTTTAAAGTCCCAGTGCTTTAAAGTTAAGTATCACATAGTGCTTGAGGGGAACTGAGTTTGCTTTCACCTCAGTTCCTCCCCACTTCTTTCACTCTGAAGTGAAGAGCACTATGTTAATCTTTCAAGATGTTGTAAGGAGATGTGGTATTGAGAAAAAACCAACAACCTCCAAACCCAAGAAAACAAACCCTTTCAAGTACAAAGCAATTGTAGATACACAAATAAAAGGGTAATGTGCTCAAATAGTGCCAAAGCAGTACTGTCTTAATAAAGATTGCAAACTTGGGGAATTTTGATGTTACTCAGAGGATTCCAGTGATAACAGTTCCAGTAATCCTAGAGAGACAGCTCAGTTGTCCCAATCTGCACTTTCTACTGCATCTTATAAATACTTAATATCAACACCTAGTCAATGATCAAACATTTCAGCAGCAGATAGTCAAATATTCTAAAATCCTGCAGAAAACAGCTTTATATTCTTTAATGAATGAACAAAACCCCAACAAACCCCAAACTATTGGCATATTTAAAGTGATTTCTCAGCAGAAGCCCAGTTATTTTGGAGAGCATAAAAATTATGTTAAAAGTAAGTTACCATCTTTCCTCTCAGGTGGCTTCAAGTTATCTAATCTCCCTGTGCAGTGAGGAAATGCAAACATCATATGGAGTTGACACAGCAGTACCCAAAAGGCAAACATGGTGAAGTATCTGTCAGACAGAAACTAACGTGAGTGACAAAGCTAAATGACAAGTGCAATCTTCTCAAGTGCCCGTGATGAACCTTGAGTGAATCCTATAAGTGAAGTCATCTAATGCAAGCACCTACACGCAGGGGAGGCTAACACATCCCTAGTAGAAAGACACCGATTCAAACTGGTCCTGCACGTCTCTCCTGAAGTTTTTATTGCATAACATCCGCACATGTCACCGGGGAGCGCTCACAACGGCCAGGCAGTGCCTTCTGCTCGCTGCTCCCGGGCTAAGCTGAGCAGCACCCCACTTAGCTGATGAATTAACAAGAGAAGATCCCGCACGGGCTGCTCTAGGTGCACTTTGAAACTTCCCATAGCTGCCACTTCACTGCCCGAGCAGCTGCAGCAGGTTGTAAAAGCTACCCCGACCTAAACAGACAGAAACCATTTTGTCAGGAGAAAGTCGCGGCCAACCTGCTGCCGCCCTGCACTCCCCCGCCTAAGATGAGTATAGAAAGTAAGATTGAAACAAGATCGTAATTCTTCCCAGGGACGCCCACCCCGGGGGCACTCCCCATCGCCGCCTGCAGCGCCCACCTGAGGGCACTTAAGACGCGGAGGGCGCAACCTCTCCGCGGTCCTGCTGGAGTTTCTCTGCGCTGTTGCCCTAGTTAGCCCCGGGCCCACCGAGCCCGCGGCCTCCCGTCGCCAAGGAAGACCGCTCCGGCCCCAGGGCTGGCCCAAGCTGTAGGAGCCGACCAGGGCTAGACAGGCTCCGAGGGAGCGTCCCCTGTCTTGCGTCCCGCGTCCCGCTTCCCGCCGCGCAGCTCTACCTGTCCCGGCGGCGCTCCGGCGGCGACCCGAGGAGAGCGTCTGGCGGGGCAGCGGCTCCCGGGGCGGCTGCTGTGGCAGCGCTTCCTGAAAAGGGCGCGGCGGAGTCGCAGGGCCCTACCTGGGCCGCCCCCGCCTACCTGCTTGGGGTCCGCGCCTCCGCGGGCGGGAAGGGAGCGCAACGCCCCTCGAGCCTGAGGGGAATGGCGGCAGAGGGAGTCGAGTGGTGGGGCTTTGCTTCCAGAAGCCTGTCTATCTCTTAGCTCACCCTCGGGATCCTTCTGAGGAGAAGGTAGCAGTTCTTTTGTCATCTGTGAGCACTTTTGACTGTTTAAACTGACTTTTCTCACTCGCCTGTATTAATCATGATACCAAAAGCCTAGTTTGGCCTTTTGCTCCCCAAAAGTAAAGGCCTTGCTCGAATGGCAGGGTGTCTGTTGGCAGAGGCTGTGGAGAGGGGCTGCTACCAGAGCAAGGGTGAGGTAGAGGACCTCTTAACTAGCTGCTTGTCCACATTTAATTACTTTTCTCAGCAAACTAGACTGTTGTCGTTTCTACCAAGCTTTTCTAGCCAGGCAGCAACCATGGTAGGAACCAGCGTTAAGTTTTGCACGTGTGAAAGTATCTTTGGTGGGTTTGTTGGTATTTGTTATCTGTGAAGACAAACCTTAATCTTAAAGGCTAGAATAGCAGCTGTGAAGTGGGTGAGGCACACACCTGCTCTGGGGCCTCCCTTCACTCTCCTTCCCTGTACAGAGGAGCAGCCTGGCTTGGAAGCCAAGTTCAAGCCCATCAATCTGTGGCTGGTTTGGCTTCTCTAAGGAACAAGGGATAAGCAGTTGAACATTTCACATTTGCTTTAAGAGTGTTTTCCTAAACCCTATGTGGCGCTTAGCAAGGACAAGAAGTGGTATTAGAAGAGTCTTTTAAAAGTTCGGTGTGAAAATGCATTTTAACCTAGTGTGCTAGTAATATGTGAAGAACTTTGGAATGGGTTGGGTTAAAAACTGCGCAGTGAATAAACTCTTAAGACACACAGTGGAATGATTTTGCTACCAGGAAATCCAGGGACTGAGAGCGGTTTGTGTGTGTGCTTGCATGTCTCCTGTAGTGATTTTGGATTGTAGTATTTATTTAAGTGCTGGAGAGATTGGTGTATGCGGAAGCAGGAAAAAGTAGAACTAAGGTATTGGATAACACTGGTGGAAGTTATCAGATATTCCCTGGAGAAGAAGAGAAACTAGTGATGTGTGAAATAAGAGCTGTTTGGAGGAATGATGACTGGGGTTAAATATTTACTTTATGGCTTCAACACACAGCAGTTAAGAGGTGCTTGATGAATATGTAACTTACAAGCTGGGGTGCTTGGGCCCTAATGCTTTTTAGCTGGTGGGCATCCCCACAGAGAGTTTTGTAACATAATTGTGTGTGTGGTTATAACACAGTGTAGGACTAAGATAACAATATTGTCTAAGAAAAGAGCAGTATAAATTGTTTTTCATCTCGATAATACCAAGGAGACAAGAATACTTAGTTGCTACATGTTGGAAAACAGGATAAACTGCCCTTACTTTCCAAAGGACCTTACAGCTTCTTCCTTTGCACCTCCGTTTTCACCCAGAGTTCCTACATGTGTGTCTCTGTGAAGGTAATGTCAGCCAGTGAAATAGCTGCTGAGAGCTACAGTGCAAGGGCATGAATGCACAAGTACTACTTGGTGTGTACCAAGATTTGTTTAACTAATACTACAAAAATTACTGTAGAAAAACTGTTTTCAATACTTTTATTCTATTGACAGCTTTGTTACATTAGGTTTATATGATCTGTTTTTTCAGTGCTTTTATAACATCAGAAAATGAGACCAAAAAAATAACCATGTGCTACCAAACTGCTTTGAAAATGTCTGTTTAGGATTAACTTAGAGAATTCTTTCAACCAAAAAGTGTATGGATGTATTTATCACTTTAATAAAGATATATTTAATTAATTTTGAAAACCAGAGTAGAAAATTAATTTCCCTCCCACAGCCTTAATGAAGAAATAAAGAAACTAATTTCCCATTGCTGTTAGAGGGGTAATCCACTCCTTCAGATATTAAGAAATTAATGTAACACATCCAGGCAGCCCAAGTGTCTCTGATTCTTGCCCTCCCCCCAATCTCTTACCCAAGCTTTTTTGGGTTAAGTCTAGTAATAGCATGTGTGTAGAGAGAGAAGACATTTCCAGGTTTTGTTGTTTCAGCTAAATATTTTAAGTTTTGCCAAGGATTTCAGGGCGGGGAAAGGGCAACTCATTCCACAGTGACTATGTTAGATCTTCATAAAATGTGATTTATGTGTAACATTAAATATAACTATTTGCTATGAAATTTACTGAAAGACATTTGCACTACACAATTGACAGAACTGATGCAGTCATGGAAGTGCATGCTGTTGTTGAAGACTAAGCCAGGTGAAATGCCAACAATCTTGAGTTAAAAACAGAATATTTTGTACATCTGTATTTGAATTTTAGCATGGAGAGGAAAACAAATGAAAAGGGTTCTTACATTACCTATAAACTTAAGTTTTGTTCTCTTTTAAGATAGGACATACATTTCTGCAAGTCACTTTGGTCTCTTCCCCTTGTCCAGGAAATGAAGTAGTTGATGGAAACCTATTTATTTCTTATGTTCATGGTACCATTTTCTTTTCCTCTTTCAAGTTCGATCAAGCAAAAGGAATGGCTCTAATAGCCAGTTATTGGATGGCTTCAGCTTGCATTTCATGTTAAATGTGAATTGTACTGCTCATTTTCACATTATACTCCTGATATGCTTTGCCTGAGTTGCGTGACTTTGTGTCCTCTTTCTTTCTCTAACATCCAGGTCTTCCAGGCAGCAATTAGCATTGATTTATTAATGATACAATGTTAAGATTGGTAGAGAACTAATTAAAGTCATAAACTGACACTGTGGTTACTACATAAGTAACAAATAACAGCTGTTTGCTACAATAATTAGAAAGCAGAGTTTGACAAACCTGTTTGTATTATCTGATCTTGAAATAATCCAATTGTGTTTAAAATGTAGTGCTGCTTGTGTTATGTGGCTCTTTTTATCTTGAAGTCAGTGAAATTGCAAGCAGGATTGAGTTCTAAATGCATAAGATTCTGCAGCTGGAAGCTGAATGAAGTATTTCTGTAAATAAAAGGTCAGCTTCACTGAGAAGTGAAAATTCACTGGCAGCTCTTCCTGAACAGGTAATATTCCAGTTGTATATTTCATCTAGTCACTTGGTAATGCTCAAAACTACAGGGAAAACATTCTCAACCATCCTACAGCTCATCTGCTCCACCAGCTTAAGCCTTCTATGTGTTAGCTGAGGATTTTGGATGTGATATGCCTATACAGATCCACTTGTGATAGATGGAGAGCTCAGCACTCCAACTGATGAGTGTGACCACAGTGGTACCTGGCAAGGTTAGTGAGGACTAACCTGATCATGCATTAGAGAGATGTTAGGCATAGGAAGCTTTCAGCTGGATTGGTGCCACTACAACATGTTTCCAGTGTTACTGGAGTCACCCTTCCCAAGAATATTCCTGTGCGACCCTGTGCTGATG
Source organism: Bucco capensis (assembly GCA_013396975.1). NCBI lineage: Eukaryota > Metazoa > Chordata > Aves > Piciformes > Bucconidae > Bucco > Bucco capensis. The sequence continues at coordinate 223,089 of VWZO01020258.1, read as the reverse complement.
AAGCCACATAGCCAAGGAAAAAAAAAATCCAAGGTTTTGATGAGATATTATTTGGACTTTGTAAGAGTGTAGTTCTGAGCATTATCGTTACAGCAAAATACTCATTCCTTTCAGAACTAGGTAGCAGGATGGACGAAATGGCAGGAGAAAAACAGCAGGTATGCCTTGGAAAAACTCTCGTCTGTGTCCCGCGCTGTTTACAACTGAATGTAAGCGTAGTGTCACTAGAGGGCAGAGTAAAGGCTTTCGGGTGTACGAGCTGCACTGCCGTGCTTTGGGCTGTTAGCCGTGTGCTCAGCCTCAAGCCTTTCGGCCCTGAAGGTGTCTGCTCCTGTTTCATGGGGAGCTTGCTGGCAGGGGGACAGGGCCTGGGAATACAGCTCGCTTTACATTTCAGACTGGAAAAGGTTAGGTGTCCTACAGGTCTGTGAGGGAAAATCCATTAATACCTGGTGCCTTTCTTCTCTTGGTGCCACCTTTTCCATGCCTGCTCTGAATCCAAATGGACACAAAAAGTACAGGAGGGTTTTTCCTTCTTTTCCTGTGTGTGTGTGTCTCCTTGCACGCATACCCTCACTTAGTTTATTTGATGTTTATTGCATTGCTTTTGTGTCTTTCCTGGTTTAGTTCCCTCTGACACGCCAGTGGCACATTGCTATAGCCACGGTGGTAGTTTTTAGTTGAAAAATGTAACAAAATGTGTAGCCAACAGTGAGTGCTTCAAGTTACAAAATTTATCCTCTGTTGGAAAGTTTAAATCTTGTCTCTCACTTAGGAATTTGAACAAATATGTAAAACATCCATATTTACTGAGTATTTCTAGTAAGATTCCAGACACATTGTCTCTTGTATTCATGGTGAAGGCTAACAAGAAGAAAGCTTTCAAAATACTGCTTTTGGTATTATGTATCATCTGAAAAGTGTTGCTGTTTAGGTTTTTTATGCCTTTTGCATTCAATTTTCTATCACTATGCTATATAATTATGGTCTTCTAAAGCATCTTTACAAAGCCATTTGCATGCATTCTGTCTTCTGTCCTGCCAAAATCCTGTACCTGTTGATCCTGTATTAGACTGGATAGCCAAAGAAAGGGAAGAACAGCTGCCTGGTTTCTGCAGGCTCTGCTGTTTTGGAGTTTTGGGGATGCTGTGGCATGAGGAAGGAGATATAAAGCTCAGTGTTCTCGTCCAAAGCTGCTCCTTGCCTTCTGCTGTCCCTGATCTCCTGTGGCAGCTGTTCCAAACCTGGTGCTGCAGAGATGGCCTTGCACTAACCTGCAGCTGGATGCACAGACAGAGGATTTTATCACAGAGATCCTAAAATGTTTAACAGTAGTGTTAGTGTAAGTTGTGTTCAGGAATGGTTTGTAGAAGGCAAAAAAGTAGTACTTCTTGTCAGATGTGTTTGAAAGGAGAAGACCCAAAAAACCAGTCATCAGGCAAACCAATTCTTTCTGAATAGAAAATAGATATTTCCAAAAGGATGGAAACAAGTATCAGCAGTGCCTGAAGTTGCCAATACAGGAGATTGTGTTTGCTCCACTTGCTGCCATGTCCATAGTCTTTTGGGTTAGATTTAGCAGAGAGAGCAATTCATTCCCCTTAGTGAGACTGTTACAGAAGAAACACTCCACAGCTCCAAGCAGTTCTGAGTGATGCTTCCACAGCAGGCAACTGATAACACTGAATTGCACAGATGTTTAGATTTCACAGATGGACACAGTTTTCTTTAAGACATTCCTCAGTGTAAATCTGCTCAATGTTAATATTATTACTTTGGTCTGAACCCTTAGTTGGTGGTACTGAGCCTAATTATTTCTTTGTTTTGCACTTGATATAGTTGTTTCATAACTATAAGCAAGTAGCAACTACCACATCAGAATGCTACCTGAATGCATCTGCTCTTTTTTGAGTGCTGAAAACTGCAGGTGCTGCTTGCTTTGTGCTGCCAGAATACTTCTCCTGTCGAGCTCTCCTGGCTTCTGATAGCTTAGTCCTGGCACAAACATGTTTTTAGGACACGATTTCAGCTGTATTCCATGACTTTAGCTGGGAATTGCAGTGCATCAAGTAGCAGGTCAGCATAGTTCGTTAGGTTGTCAACTAGGTGGCAGCATGGTGTTTAAAACGAAGGTGAACTACTTTTTGACTCGCTGGAAGACCTCTAGGTTTTTCTGTGCCTTGTAAAATTTGGGTAAGCCTGGTTTCCACTAATCCGTTAAACAGCTAATGTCTCTACACTAGTAGAAAAAAGGACCCTGACTAAATAATGAAAAAACACTAGGATTGCAGGGTTAGGGAGATGGAGATTTATTCCCACATACTAAAAACTTGTAAGTAGATGCACATTTTTACAGTTTTAGAGTGCAGCTGTCTTCCATTTTTCTCTTTTCTTAATTTGAGCTGAAATTAGTTAAATTTTTTTTTCTGCTGATTTCTCAATGTTTTTTACTTGTGTTTGAAAAGAAAAAGTTCTGTTATTATCCTATGGTCTTACCACAGTACTGTCCTGTAAGAAGCAGATACAATATACTGTGTAATTATTTTTGATTGCAGAAGGTAAGGGTCTTGAAAAATGTGTTTCTGTGTTTGTTAGACCAACTGACATGATATGGAAGTTTTAAATCACCTGGTTTGGAAAGATGTTTGTGCTGGCTATCTTGTGAAAGATTATATATTTTCCTCAAAAGAATTCAAATTACTGAAGGCAACCTCTTGTAATGGGGGGGAAATGTGAATCTCATACACTGTAGTACTTGACCAAGCAGTTCCAATCTCTGGATTTCATCCAGAATTCAACAGGTAGCTAACACAGACTTTGGAGTAACTGACAAGATGTGCTTCAAAACTTCACCCTTCAAGTTATATAGCTCTGTGTTTGATGGGAGTAATCTTTACTGGATTATTACCTTAAAAGCTCCATGGGAGCACTGTGACAATTGCTTGAAACAGCTCCTGTCACATCCAAATCAAGTATTGCAGGCTGAAGAGAAAAGGCTCTCAGAAAGGACTGTGCCATATGCTTTCTGGGTCATGAGTTTGGTCTTCTCAGCAATGTATTGTTCAGCTTTCCTTTTCTGTTGTTGTTGGCATTCCTCCTGCAAAGGACGTGATCCTGTCTGAGCATTTGACAAAGGTAACTCCAGAACAAGTGTACACCTTCTAGAAGGGAAAATCATTACACTTAACCTTGCATTTAAACAAATGCCATTGAATTGAGGCCAGAAGCTTTTAATACCATAGGTAAAGATGACTTAATATGACTAAGACTATTTTGTCTTTGGAAAACAAGCAGCTTCACAAAACTGTTCCTTGGATTGAAAGTGCTGAACTGGGGGGATATCTACTATCTGGAATAAACCTGTTATTTTAAGTCTTCAGCTGTTAAAGGAGCAATCAGTTCTCTGGGCTAATTTAACAATCCTGTAGCTGCAAGGCCAAGGAGAATTACTGTTCACTTTTGTTTAGTACAAGAGTTATAACTGAATGTTTGTTTGTTATTGATGGAATAGTGAGGTAGAAGGACCCTTTGACTGACCTGGGGTGTCTGTTTTTACATTAAGTGTATGCTCACTAAACTTACATTTATGCAATGTATGAATAAAGGAAGAAACTATGGAATCTTAGTAAAAATCAGTATTTATTTAGAATTAAAATTGTTACCAAGTGATTCTTTGCAATAATACTTTGCATTGACAATACTACCTGATTTTTCTGCAACATTACAATAAATCACACTGTCTTCTGCATCCAAAAAGCTCAACTCTGCTCCATCCCTCCTCTGAATGACTTTTTTTAAATTTAAGATTATATGCTTACAAAAATATAAATGTTGGGGGTTTGTTGTCTTCTGGTTTGAGCCTTTTTAAGGAGTCCAGGTCTTGATGTTGTATTTCAAAGAGATCATAGTTCTTTGTAGATGAAAACCACTATAGCAATACAGGAATTGTCCTATAAGAGAATGTAGCTGGTTTTCCTAACAGGATATCCTTATTGGAATATGTGGAATAAAGAAGTATTATAGCCTTCTACTTACAGTGAATAATAACTCCCTTTTCTAGAAATCCCTAAATCAGTAAATTAAGGCAAGGTTAGACATAATTGCATACAATATTTTTCAGTCTATAAAAGTTTCAAAATAAATAACTCTACCTACAGAAAATCTCTGAATCTAGAACAGAAAAAGCCAATTGAGGTAGGGAGAGTGCTGTCTTTAAATATTGTTTTAAATCAAAATGAGCCCAAGAACTCTAAGCTGCTGTAACCTGCTTGATCCAGTAAAATAGGTGTTAAACCACATATACCTTTACCTATGGATTAATAACAAGTCAGTGGCTCTTACATGGTGCAGCTTGTTCCAGAGAGCTTGTCTGTCATTGTCTCTACACAGGCAATCTACTGAGTTGTCTTACAGTTCAGATTTTATGGCACTGTGTGCCAGCAGGTTATCTTATCAGGGAGGAATCCCACCTGGTTTCTGCAACCAAAGTGTGAGACAGATATGATGGTTGGAATCTGGGAAATAGTGAGCACCTGCTTTTTTTTCTTTTTCCAAGTGCTTTCTAGTGAGCTTTTCCTAGAACAATCACATAGTCAGGGCTCTTATGGTCCTTTGGTACAGCTGACTGCATATTTCCCAATTCCTAACCTTATGTAATTTATAACTTTATAAACATACAATAGAACTTCAGGATTTCTCATTTTTATTTTTTAAGGTAAGAATGGATTCAAGTCAAATCTGTTTTTAGTTCTCTCTGTATGTAAAGTTTCTCCACTAATATTTTTCTCCCTGTATTTCACCAAGAGCAGGACGTGGTGCTTACACGTGAGTGTAATTCTTCTGGAGGCAGCATTTGCAGACACTTTACATTATCTTAAGACAGATGCTTTGTCTATTTCTTGTGTGGAATTAAGTACCTACAAATGAAAACCAATCATTATTTATTGAGGTTGATAGATGCTGAAAAACTGATTCAGCCTAGGTTGAAATGCCCTAGATCACCCTCTTTCTAAAAAGTCGTTCAGGGTGTTGTGAAAAATGTACCTGAAGGGTTTTTTTTTGTACCAAAATATTATAGATTTCTGTACCAAAATATTATAGATTTCTGTAGAGGAGATGTATTTGAAAACAGTTTTTTCAAGGCATTGCTATTAGTTGCACTTGTGGCATGGCAATGTTTGAGTTGATCTCAAAGCCTGCAGTTGTTCTAGTGGTAAAATGATAGTGTGAAATTGCTGCTGTTATAGTATAACAATCAGGACGTGACTCATGTATTTTATGTACACATGCATCCAACTGTAGTGACAAATGGCTTCATGCTGTGTGATTAAATGCATATTAGCATTTGCCCTGGGCATTTGATTATTCCCATCTTTACTTCATTACATTACCACACTGGCTGGCCATATAATTTATAAGATAATACCGACATCACTTTGTTGCTGATAGGAATTATTCTCTTTTATGGATGGTGTCCTTTAATTTTGCCTTTCATGGATTATAAAATTGGTTAATATCTGCTGAAGTGAATCACTGGAGAAGCAAATAAAGATGTTGGCCTCGGGTCACAGTGTCATTTGTGATACTGGCAAAATCTTACAGCCTCATTTATCCCTGTACATGATTGATAACACCATGGGTTAAATGGAGAAAGCTTTGCTTCCATTAAAGGATCATCATGAATGAAGACCTCCCACTTAAAAGTCAGGCATGATGAGAAGACAAGAGACTATCTACAGGTCAAATTAAATAACTTAAATAATTTAAGTGGAATGACAGTGTAATTTGTTCATTCTGTGTTATTACCCTGACCCCTATCAGACTTATAGGCTAACTTACTTTCTAGTGTAGGGTATTTAAGATGTAATTTTTAATAAGTGCTTTTTGAAGATATAAAACCCTTTATGGCACTTAAAATTGTGTTAAAATTAGGATTTTTATATGTGCTTTTTAAAAAATAATTTTTGTCCTTATTTTGTTAAACATAAAACAAGTAATAGGAAAGCAAATGTAGTAAATGCTTCAAAAGAGGAACGTCAATCATTTTATTTTAGCTTTTAGAATGTTACCTCATGTATGCTCTAGATATTATTATTATTATTTTACAGATACTCTGAAAAATACCCCTTATTAAATATCTTTGATTACACTAAGGTTTTTTGTATTTTCTATGTCAAAGGCCATTTCTCAGTTATCATTCAGTAGCTCTAGATGGTTGTATTAATGTGTGATATCAAAAGTAGGCATTTTATCAGGATGGTAGACATTTTGAAGTATTTTGTAACTATTATTATAATGTGTATATTTTTGTTTGTAGTCAAGCATAGCATAAAGTACTTGGCAGGTAGCAAAGTCCTTTGACCCTTCTGTAGGGGAAGAGGCCTCAGAGGTGTCTCACACTCGAGTCAGAGGAGGATGAGAGGCAGCATGAAACAGACTGTGCCTTGCAGTTTTCAACAGCAGGCTGGGAAGCATTTTGTTGCAGTCTTGGGAAAAGCAGTCTGAGTACAAATTATCTGTGAGAAAATAATACTTTCACAATGAAGGGGTGGGTGAAGACTCTGTGAGCTTCCCTTGGAAAAGCCTTTATCCTTACTCACTGCACTGGGGAGGTGAAGTTTTGTTTGTCAAGTGCTCCTGCTGAGATTAGTGAGCTGAAAGCCCATGGATGCTTTACTTCAAACTGACAAACAAAACTCCCAAACATAAACAAAACAAACCCAACAACCTGGGCTTAAACTGTGTCTAAACTGTATGCAGCTTGGCTGCACGAAGCCTGATTCATGTTGGCACCTTGACACAACAGATTTGTTGTGTTCTGACATGGTTCTGATTCAGACTTTTATTTGCTGCCTCTTCAGAAGCCCTTCAAACATACACATTTTCCACACTCACTAAAGAACTTCTCTAGCTATTTCCTATTGAACTCTTCAGTGTTAGTCACACAGTTTGAAATGGGAGACCAAAAGGAGTCTGATTTTTCTGGTTTTAGCAAAAGCATTATTTCAGTAACTTAGAAAATAACTTTTCTGGTGGAGCAAGGAAGCAGGGAATCCATCTATTATGCACAACCAAACAGCTTAAAGTTGATCTATGTTAGGGGTTTATTTAGACAACAGCAGAAAAAGTGGTGAGCCCTGATTTGTGGTTGTTATGGCCCCGTGATACAGAGCAGGTCTCTCTTCTTCCTGCAGGAATTCCTTCCTCAGGGTTCTGTGGCAGTGGCCAGGTCAGTCATAACTCCTGTGCTCTACCCCTGCCTCTTCAATTCTCACTCCAGAAACACACGTGGGATGTTTCTGGGAAGGGCTAGTGTTGTGTGTGTGCTAGTGGGCTGTTGGAAACTCAGTCTCAAGTATTACAGAAATAATAATCTAGTAAGTAGAGCTGAAATATGCACAGTTGTTATCTGTAACTCAGATGTGAAGTGTTGTGATCATCTCTGCTGCCACCAACATGCTTTGCCCCCCCCAGAGACACGTGGGGCTTGTGTTAGCATAACTTCTTGATTGACAACAGTTGACTTACTAGCTTAGAGTACAACATTTTGATAACTTGAGCCTGTGGGAACAGAGCCCAAATGGTTTGTCTTAGTATTTGCAGGTTTGTCTTTGGAATTTTGCCTTTTAGTTTATATTTTCAAGCCAGTCTGCAGTCTCCTTTGCTATTAAGCCTGTGAACTCTTGAAGGCAGGTAGATGCTTTCTGATGGTCTGATGTGTTAGTTGCAGCACCTTCAGGCCAGCACAGGGCAGTGACTCTGGATAAAACTCTGTGCTCCTGCCTTTTTTTATGCTCACTGCAGCCTTTGTTTAGAACTAAAACCAAGAGCAAGATAAAAAGGGAAACCAAATGCAGTGAAGTACTGCTAAAGCTGTTATTTTACAATATTACACACTAACTAAAAATGAAAACAACCAGGAAATGGTTTAAACTAATAGTTTGCTCTTTGCAAAAAGAATTTGCTTCCACATTTGCAAATTTTGCAGTTCTAACAGTCTATTAATGATAAGCTGCAGAGGAAAAACACTTTTATTTTGCAGAAACAAGTGTGAAGAATGGATGAAGGCTTTCAGACAGAGGCACTTGACTCTGCTCTTCAAAGCCCAGCAGAGACCTTGCTTTCCATTCGACTGCTAGACTTCAAAACCAGTTTATTGGAGGCAGTAGAGGAGCTGCGGATAAGAAGGGTAAAGGCCTTTATATTGTTTGACTTTCTTTGTCTTATTTCTGTCTCCCTGTAGAAGAAATGCTGCATAAGTGTGGCTAAACCTTATGCTGTATTTTAAGTAAATGACCAACCAGGATTTTGTTTGAAAGTATCATGGGTTTAGGCAGTGTCTGTATTAGAGATTTCTCTGTAGACAGCACAAAGCCAACAAGATTGCATGGGAATGAATTTGCCTTTCCTGTAATAATGTACAAAGTTGCTACAGTTGATCACTGAGGTGGTGACAAAAATAACCTGCATGAGTTTGTGTATTTCATTGTAGTTCTTCTCTTTAAGAGCAGCCTTCAATATGAAAAAGCAATAAAGAGAATCTAAGTCACTGCCAAGTCAATAAGTCTTTGTCATTTCATAGATTAATTTACCAGTTGCTAGCAAAGCAGTGATTTTGACTTTTGGGCTGTTTACTTGTGCTTTTCATAATTACCAATAAGGAGAAAGAGCTAGAGCTACTTTGATAAGCAACTCCATTTAATTTCACCATTTTTAAGTTGCTAAACTATTAAGCTAGAGCCCTACAATAATAGCGTATTGATTATTGGGTATTTTGGGTTTGAAAGATGAGTTGAATAATCCTTTTGTAATAGGGTGGAATTGTTTCTGTGCTGGTGAAGGCAGCTCTGTTTTTTATGTGGTTACTGATTCAGTTGTATGTATGTAAACATTTGTTTCCCTTTTCCCCCTGAGAGTTTCTGAACTACCATATTTCTTGAAGGACCTCAAGTATATCTTCCTGCATTTGATGAATTTGACCTGTTCAAAAGATGTGCATTATTACTTTTAAAACATTAGTACTGATGACATGCCTGATTTATGCTTGTTTTGATCTCAGTTAAATGCTATAATCCTCTCTTTAAAAACCATAAACAAAAGAATGACTGCCATAAAAAAGAAGCTGCATGGTTGTACTTTTTTGGTGCAGTATTGTTGAAATTCACCATGCTCTGATCCCTCCTAGACTTTTGTTGCAATGGTAGTGTTTAGCCTAGGCTAACCATTTTTGTGTTAAAAAGTAAAGACTGAAGAATTTATCTTTTATAATAATAATTGGAGTGTACTTTTCCTTGTAAGATCTTAGCTGAATTCTATTTACATTAACGTTGCATTTTTAATGCTCTTGGTGAGGGCCTAAAATGTTTATAGAGTGCCATGGAGTTTCATCTTTGGGGATTTTTGTCTGGGTTTGGGTTTTTTTTGTCTCCTATACTACAAGAGTAAGAAACTGTGGTTTTATAGAAGGTTGCATCAGGAGGGTGAGCAATTGTTTTGGCTTAAAGATATTTTTACTTTCAAAATTGACGCTAATGCCAAGAGTGAATTCCATAGTTAAGAGATGGTTCTCAATTTCCAAAACATCTGTGCCTTCTTCCTTCACCCTAAGATGAACAAAACTTAAACACTGTCACCTGCTGCAGAAGCAAGTGAAGTACAAGTGAAAGTTCAGCTTCCCTTCCAAGTTGCTTGTGAGGCTCACAGTGGGCAATGGCCTGCTGGAGGCAGTAGAGCCAGTATAGTGGATTTCCCTCTCAATTTTGTCTTTGGCCTGTGGCTTGACCTTAGGTGAGATCTTTTACCTCTGTTTGCTTCTGTTTTTCTTCCTATTGTTGGCTTTGCTTGTCAGTGAGACAGGAGTCTCTTCAGGACAGGAACTATCATGTATGTTGAGTTTGACGAAGTGCCTTGGCTGGTTGGTTGTACTGCAGTATAAATTCACATTGATAACTAAATAGCAGGTGAAATTCTCTGTGCAAATCTAGACAGATAAAAATTAAACTCTTCAAACGATTGAATAATAAAATATTTTGAGAAACTTGACACAATCCACACTTGATGCCATAAGATATTTTATCTTTAGAGGAGTTGCCCTTAAGAAGTGACTATTCTGCTGTTTTACAGATGAAATCCCAATTGATGGTAGCTGTGCGTGGTTATTCTGGAGAATACACTGCTTATATTATTGGAATTGATACAGCTTTACTTGATTTCTTTGGCTGTTCATAGAGTCTTTGTTCTTAATGTGACTTGACTTCAAATGAAAAGTATGTCATTAAAAGCTACAAAAAAAAGGATATTACTCTTTCCCCCAATCCCCAGGGATTGCTTCACACTCCAATAGTTTGAATGCCCTGGTTTTGTGCCAGTTTAGCTTTCCTACACACCAAGCACTGAGCAGCCCAGTGATTCTAGGGTAGTGGCTATCCCATTCCAGTTTATTCCAGAGTCTGTCAGCCTTGCTTTGCAGTCAGCTGAGTTCATTTGATGGAGTAATGAGATGAGCCTCTTCTGGTGGGATAAATACAATTGATTTTGACAGTACAAAGGTGCAACTTGGATGCTTTCTGAAGTAGAATGCATAAGTTTTGGTGACCTATTTCCATACCTGGAAACAAGCACCTGTTGAGGCTCTTTCTGGTATTAACTGGGACATTAGAAAGTCTGGATAATGCTGTGGATTCTGTCGCTTGTGTCTTGGGTTTGTTAGATTTTATACTAGGGATGCTAGGGAATTGAAAGATCTGGGTGAGGTTTACTGCAAGGAACAATTCTGACTGCTAACCATCAGTAAGAATGGTGAAGAGCTTGATTTGACTTTCTTAAAGGATAGAGCAAAAGGAGGAAATTAAGGTGGGAGGAGGGAGAAAAATGATAAAATAGCAGAGGATAGAAATGTGGGTAGCTTTGTTTCTTTGTTATCTAACAGGAGAGCACTAACACAAGCTGCAGGGAAACAGAACAAAAAAAAACTAAGTCTTTTCACTGGATTTTCCACCTAAGTGTGAATTAGTATTTTTTAGAAAAAATAACAGTAAATTAAAACAGTAAATTTGGGACAGCTGAATGTTTTTAAAGAGTAGGAACAAAAGGAAATACGTGGGTATAACAGAATAAGCAGTACTGAAGGTTATGGATCTCATGACTGACAGAGAGCATTGTTATTCAAGTCAGTAAGCAGTGTGTTAGCTTGTAACTTCTGTCAGCAAATAATGTGGCTTTTGATTAGGAACTGATTGCTTGAAGTTGGAGAGAAAAGCATTACTGAAAGTTGTTCTGAACTGTTTAGTTCATGAAGAGTGTTCTAAATAGAGTATGAAACAACCAGAAGCTGCAGTTTCTGTGAGTACTCTTTGACTGACCTGCATGAGAAATTGGATGTGCAATTTTGTAGGAGGCAGATTATGAGTTGGAAAGAAGCTAATAAAAGTACCTAGGAGCAGTTTTGGCTGCCTGGCCATGAGCCAGCTGTACTCTATTCCTAAATCTGTTCAGGGTCAAGAATCGAGGGGGCTTGCCCAATCCACAGCCCAGCTTGTAAAACTACAGCCTGAAGCAAACACTTTAAACAAGGCTTGACACTTTCTAAAGGTTAGAATGAGTAAATAAGCCATCAAATGACTCCTCTTTTATTGTTATGGTACTCTTTTCTATAAAATCACTTAAATCCATGTAGTCCTAAGGCATCTAATAAAAAATGAGCACTTTTCAAGTTCTGTGGGTTTTTGATACCTCATCAAAGTTATATACAGTATTATTCTCCTAAGTAGAACAAAAATGGTTTTGTCTTATTAAACTGCTGGTGGAACTTCTGGGGGGAAAAAAAAGTGCTTCACACAAGTTTTAAAAGCTTTCAATTCAAAATGGTCAAGCTATAAATGTCCTCTGAAAGAGGTAAAAATGATGGATAAGGCTCATAATTAGTTATTTCATGTAAGAACATTTTTATCATGGCATTGTCACTCTCAGTTTAAGGATTTATGGTGTTTATTGTTTTCAACAGTAGTTACCTATATACACATTTTTGATAGCTTCCAGGTTTTCCTTTATCATTTGGGAGGAAGTTGGAGGAGTGCTGTTCACTTAGAACTTGGGTACTAATCCTCTTACTGAGTTGAAGCTTTCTTTGTCAAGAATTTGAGACTCTAATGTCTGCTATGTTGTTCTCCTTTAAAATAGTACATTCTCTTCCCTTTGTTTCATGGTGGGTTTAATATGGATAGATCCTGGAAGATATTCAACCATTGAAAGCAGTGATATTTTTGGCATAAATGTTAGTGAGGTCAGAATCACAGTGCATAAGTTAAGCTTTTTCTTTACCTCTGTTACTACTTTTACCTAGCACATCCTCTGGATTGTAAAGGAAACACTAGATTTGAATAATATTCTCAGTTTTTCTGGTGTCTCAGCTTGTCAAAAATGTGTTGATTATCCATGGCTTCTCTTTTAACTTCTTATTTCCATATGGTATTCAGGAGGCTTTGTGGCACAGAAGTTTATGACAAATATTTCACTTTTCCCCAAATAACAAAAGTAATTGCTGAGCTAGACTTGTCAGTTTTGCTGGGAGATGGCAACAAGAATAAAGATTCAAATGCTTTAAGTTGAATAATTAAGATACCCCAAAGATTCTGACTCATTGACCATGAGCTGTTGGCTAACAATTGATCCTTGAGGCACTTGCAGCTTGCTGAATTTCTTTTCATCTCCATTTTGACTCCATTCATCAGAATATTCCATCATTTCTCAACTGTGGAGTTGGACTTGATGATCTTAGAGGTCTCTTCCAACCTTAATGTTACTGCCAAGTCTGGTTGATTCACTTGGAGGCTGGTTTTGTTGTTAGATGCAGAAGAGAATATGTATGAAGAGGGAACTGTTGCTGCTAATGCAGAGCTCCTAATCTTCTGCTATTGTCTCAATCCAAATGACTTTTTCTGCGTATTTTTTGACTGGAACAGCCAAACTCCTGTGCTGTTTTACCCTATCCAGAGGGCTTTTGGTTCCTCTTTTGCTGTGTGCTGTGTAGGCACATCCTGCTCCATGGACTGGACTCTAAAGGAAGAGGAGTATGAACACAACTTCTGTTAGTAGTTGATTTGATGGTAGTCTTATGTAATTTTTCTTTAACTAGGAATCAGAGAATAATTATGAAGATCAAATAAGCAAAATTGTTGTGGAGAAACAGGAACTTGAATGGCAGAAGGTAAGTTTCCAGCATAGTTTTAGTGTTTTAACTGCTGTGATTTCATTTTGCTAGATTAATATGGATTGTGATTTGGTACAATTCCCCATTTTTTTAAGGCTATTGTCATCTATAGTAGTAGAATGTGGTAGCCAATAGTTTGTCTAGCCATCAACTTCTCTAGCTCTTATATTCATTTGGTTTGTGCCCAGCCTAGAAATCTGAGTGCCATCACAGTGTTGGGCATGGCTGGAAATCCTCAGTCAAAAGGAATGTAAATAGTGAAGCAATAAGACATTTAGCTGTGAAAGGGAGGGATGTTGACATGTTAGTGTGTGGGAAGCTACACAGCAGCTTCTCTCTCTCGTACTTGACTTTGGCAAGTGCAGCTGCACAAACAACTGCCCTTGAAATGTTTTGGAGGTGACAATCTTCCCACCAACTTATCTTAAACAGAATTTGATATGTTAGACATACCCAAAAGTGGTTTGTCAGCTTTTAAACACTCAGAAGGAAGTTTTCAGTAAAATAATTCTAACATTCTTCTTGGGGCTAGGGCTTCTGAGGTTATGCTTTCCTAGGAAATCCATTCCCTTCTCTAACACAATCAGAGCTGTGACCCATGCCTCTAGGTCATAAGATAAAAGGCTCTGTATATTTTATGATCCCAGAAAACCCAATGATTTCAGCTCTATCCTTGATCTTGGGATATTTAACATCCTAATAGTAAAGGAAGACTATTTCAGCTTGGAGTTCATCCTAACCATCTTAAATTAATAATCCTAACTCTGTGCTTTTCCTCTGAAAGATATAGATGTGCACACAGGAAACAGGTTCTATTTGTAAAAAGCTACACAGCAGCTGTTTGTAACTCTGCTTAACTTAGCACTCTGCTTCTTAAGAATCTGGGTTCAAAAGAGATGATTTCCCTTTACTCTGAGACCTTAGCAGCAATTTCGTTTAGCATTAATAAAAGATGGGACTTACAGGCAGTGAGGTGAGCTCTTTTTGCTGGAGAAAGTAGCAATTGTGGAATGGGCTTTGTCTGAAAAGCGCTCAATTTCTCAGTTTAAGGAGAAGAAATTAGACTTCTTGTAGGTAAAACAAATGATCCATTCATTTTCTCCTAGTCAGTCTTCTCTATTTTTGTGCCCTCAATCCTTAATCATTTCCTACTTCACACTAATATTTCTTAGCTAAACACTATATGTATAAACACTATGTATTTTGACATACTTGTTCAAGAACAGAGCTTCTTGACTACCTCTACCTGGTAATACACCTTCCATACTGCTTCCCCTTGACTGTAGGGAGAAATGATGCTTAAAGATGTTAAGGATTTCCAACTTGCAGAGTGTAGTATTAGGCTATGAGCTTATGATATGAAATAATAACAAAAACTAAAATAATAGTACATCTTGAATTCCTTTTCTTTGGGTCTGTGGATGAGAGTGAAGTCAGGCAGTAGGATGAGAAAAATCTTACAGCTTAGGTCTTTTCTGCCCTCTTTTCAACTCATGTAGTTCGTTAAATGATTAAATTGTAACTAAAATCAGAATAGCAGATTAGGTTTAAATGGGATTATATATTTTTTTAGTGGAGATGAACATTAGAATTCTCTTCTAACTACATGGAGCTGTCTGAAGGTGGCAAAGGGTGCTGGAGTGTTGGCTAGCTTCTGCATGTTGATTAGCTAAGTGAGAGTTGCTGCTGGAAGTCCTAGCACCAACAAACCTGAACTCCAGAGGGGGGAATTGTTAACTCTTATGAATTAAAGCTGCTACAAAAAGATGATTAACAGTTAACAAATGTCTCTTTGTTATCTTCAGGTTTTGTTTTGAATCACTCATGTCCTTCTAAAAATATTTAAGGAGGAATCAGTTTTTTTTTTCTGGAAGTACTATGTGTCTACTTTGCTGTAAGGTAATATTTAAGGTCATATTTGTTATTTTGCCTGGGCAGGAAACTCTGAAGCATCAGATGGATGCATTGCACCAACAGAACAAAGAAGCTTTGGCAGCCTTTAAAAAGCAGGTAGCAAAATAAAGCTTTTGGCTTTGTCCAGGAGATTCTAAAGGATGTTGGCATCACTGCAAGTTATCAGTTGGCATGAAAATATTTCTCTGTTGCATGTAAAATTTCAGGAGCTACAGCTCAGAGCAATCAAGTCTTTTTCCTATAATGCCTCTATTTTGACAGTTCTTCCCAGTAAGCCACTCATCCTGGAATTTCTTTTCCCCACAATTCCTAGTGAAGATAATGCTTCTTTTCATCTCTTTCCACCCTCCCACCCCAAGTTGGCTTGTCCTCTGCAAGGCTGGATTCATAAACCATGCTGAAAGATCAGCATCTGAAAGTGTTTCAGTCTT
Organism: Bucco capensis; assembly: GCA_013396975.1. Taxonomy (NCBI): domain Eukaryota; kingdom Metazoa; phylum Chordata; class Aves; order Piciformes; family Bucconidae; genus Bucco; species Bucco capensis. The sequence goes on along the minus strand of VWZO01020258.1, from coordinate 207,537 downwards.
TGAGCTCAAGGTTGTGTTTCTCTCCATCATATATAATCACCAACTAGGAGTGCTAAAAACTTGCAGAGAACAGGCACTGAAACTTTTGCACATGGTGATGAAGAATTTATCACTACTGCTCCGTCACAATCATAGCACACACAGAAGGTGACAAGCAATTAGGCTTTTCTGTCTTTGTGATTCTCAGACTTGCTGCTTGTGACTCTCTAGTTGCTGTAGTTAAGACAGAAAGCCCATTCTGCAGGGTAAGAGAGTTAGATTGTCAAGTTGCATGAATAAAATGAATCCCATCTGCTGGATTGATGTGTTGTCTTTTTTCCTTCTTGTTTCATGCCTGACAATCCAGTTCCAGGCAAGGATGTTTGCCATGGAAGAAGAAAAGGTACTCTGTTACACTTGTTTGTTAGTTGTCATCCAGTGAAGGACAGAAGCAAATGGGAATGCCATATAAGTTGCCAAACATGTAACAAACTTAGTTTATAGTTAAAATGCTCTGGCATTTGCAAAAGAAATTTCTTTATAACCTTTGTTAGGTTTGGGTTTTTTTGCTTCTAGCCTGTAGAACTTTAATTACTTGTGAAATGTCACTGTAAAATATGTATATGTTAAAAAACAATTGGGGGAAAATATTTCTGCATTGAAGCTGTGTGGGTTTGGGACAAATTTTCATAAGCCTTTTCCAAACCCTAGTGAAAAATAACAATTTTAAGTGCTGTAGTAAAAGCAGATTTTAATAGGGCTTTGATTGATTTAGTTGAGCTGGTTTCCTAAGAAATTGTACAAAACTCAAGGAAGAGAAACAATTCCATCCCTGTGGGTTGGAAAAGTTGAGGAAGGTGTTTCTCTGAAAGCCCTGCCACAGTGGATAAGAAAATTGATTTACCTGATGCTTTGTTTGTAATTTAGTATCTTTGTTCCAACTTATGAATTCTGCCTTTGTACATAGCTGAACTTTCACCTGTTTTCACCACTGCATTGTTCTGTCCTAGCAGGGTAGTGCTTTACTTTGGTACCATTCTTTTTGATAAATTCTTGTTGTAAATGCATTTATTCTGGGCAAGTCCTGAAGTACAGCTTTTGTTGAAAGGGAAAATACCAACTCGCTGTAGAAACAAAAGAAAAAGAAATTGATGGACTGAAAGAAGCATTGAAAGCATTACAGGTGAACTCTTATTCTTGTTAAATAACTTGTTTGAGATGCAAGGCTTTTGTTTTTAGTTTTTTCACTGGTAAGAGAAGAGTTGTTTTTAGGAGGATCTTGAATGCCTTCTCATTTGATCTTTCTAGTGCATGTACACCCCATTTTCTGAGTTTCTATTCTAATCTTTAGTGTCAAGACTATTTCAAGTTAGACTTCCAGCTATAAAATTCTTTTCCTCCAGAAGAACTGCAGACTCAAAAGTCCAAGTAGTGTGTGAAATATGCTTGCTTTTCATTTCCAGAGGCTTACTCTTTCTGTTCTTCCTGTCTTGCTACTTCTCAGCTGGCTGGAAACTCTGATCTTGGCCTCCTAAACAGGAGCAAGTGCTCACACTGAGGCATTTCTGATTGGGTTCTGTAGTCTTCTCTCTCCAGAGAGTCAGAATTCTGCCTTCACATGCTTGTTCTCTAAGCTTAGTGTTGTCTAGAAAGAGTGTTTTCTGTATCAGATTTACACACACTAAGTTCTTTGACATTTCTCTTCTTTTCTAGACGTGGTCAGTGTTTCTTTAAACATTCTAAGAGACATACAGACTGATTCAATGAATGCCTCTCTTGTTTGACAGGTTTCAAAATACACTCTGCAAAAGAAACTGAATGAAATGGTAAGAAATTAAAGTTAAAAAACCACCACTTTTCTGAAAAGAGAATGTCTGTTAAAGTATAATGCAAATACTAAACAACTCTAATGCTTAAACAATATGATCATTATTATAAATAACCAAAAGAGGTGATAGCAGCTTTGAATCTGAAACTTTTCCATAGGTTGTTTTTAGGTTTTTATAGTGTGGTAGCTGCTGTTTAGCATGTGGACTTTTTTTTTCTCCCTGAATGAAAGTATAATTGGAACATTTGTTCTGTTTAATCTATAAAGACCTTTTTAATAGACTATGCTTTGAATAATGTAATTGTATTACCCTTAGAGGATCTTGAATGTTCATCTCAAAGATGTAATTCCAAGCAGTTCTTAGTTTTGCTTTAAAAAAGCCCTGGTAATATTATTCCTCTCAGTCTTTTTTACTCCTCTTCTCTTCTTAACATCAGTTCCCCTGAACAGTTTAGATTTCCTCCAGCCCAGCTTTTACTCCCTTTGACACAGAGAGTAAATTTATACCCAGTGCCAGGAGACTTGTCTGTTTGAGGAAGAGAGAGTGAGCAGCAGAAACACTGCTAAGCTTGACTGAATCTATGCTGTGAAAATTCTGCTGCTGCTCAACTGGAAAGAATAAAGATAATATTGTCAGACCATTACAAACTGTGATTTTAATTAAGAAGCTCAAAAAACTAGGGTCCAGTTTAGCTTTAAGTACCATGACATTTGGGCTGAAAGTCATCTTCAACGCTACAGTGGTTTTACACAAAATATGGTGAAATTGAATAATGGACCCTCTGACCTGGCAGATAAGGCTACAAGTTAAAGATCAAAGGCAACATAAAATGGGTTTTGTCTTACTTCACTTTTCACTTGTGCTGATTCTTCAAATACATCTGATCTAAAAATGTGTTGAAAATACACAGAATTATTGAACTTACATTTAGGTCATTTCACACATTACTTTGCTTTCATAACTTGCATGCTCAGTCTTCCAAATGAATGAGAAGATTGAAATTGCAGCACCTTTTCTGTACCCTGGAAATGCTTCTGTGGTGTTTCAACAAATCTGATGTTTATAAACTTTTCAATAATTGATTATTTGAATATTCTGCAAACATTAGGATCCTGGGATTTTGATACCAAGTATGGCTATTAAAAATGCTATTGAGTGGGGGACAAAAAGATACTAGAAACCCTCTTTTGCATGTAGAACTAAACATACGTATGGCTTGGCTGTATGTGTAGAAGATGAAAACAATCACAAGGTAAGCAGAAGTGAACTCTTGCCTACAACCTCACGCAGCAGCAGGCTAGCAAGTCTGAGACCATGGCAAATTCTAGCAAGTTTACTCCTTGAGTAGTTGCACTGCAGTAAATAGTACATTCTAGGGATCATTGAAGGATTGTATAGAAACACAGAGAGATTGTTTTTTTTCTTCAATCTTTCCTTTGATTCACACTAAGTGATTGTTGTGTGTGGTGTAGTCACGTTGCACCTCACTGCATAGGGATAGTAGTACTCATGCAGTCAGGAGGCTACAGGATGATTGCTACAAAGCTAGTTATCTTGACACAATACACTTGAGAGGGGGTTGTGTATTGTATGCTTTTTCTTGCTGTTGAAATATAGAAGTAACTGGAGGAAAATGGCCTTGATCAGGTCTTGGTTTCCTCCTCCATTATTTTCCTGGTAGGTGCTACAATGTAGAATGCTAGAATTCTGAGTGTAGTGTCTATTCATGTGATTCCTTGCTAACTTTCTTGGGCATGCCTGAGAGTGAGCATTTAAAGTTTTGTCTTTTGCAGTACCTACATCTTAAATATGTAGCATGGTGCTAAAATATGTATTAGAAAGAAAGAAAGAGAGAGAGAGATTAAGGCTAGTGTTGGCTGGCACCCACATTGCTCCCAGCAGGCAGCCTCCTGAGCTGTGCCCAGGAACTGCTTATGGGAGTGCTCCTTGCCATAGGCCAGAATGTGTCACAGAATCGCAGGATCATTAAGGGTGGAAGAGCCCTCCAAAAGATCATCAAGTCCAACCATACCTAGCAATACCATACCAAAGGGTATTTTAACATTCTAGCCTCTTCCCAGGAGCTTCCCTGCCACCCTTTAGCTTTCAAATCCAAGGTAGAGTTGCTAAATGAATGAAAAATGAGTTCCTGTAAAAATGTTAAATACATGTGATTTTAAAAGATGGTTTGTTCTTAATAACCTGAAATAGGAATGTTTATTTTTATTTCCTTTCCACATTTTGTTTAGGAAGTTGCCTGTAATTATACTATGGTGTTTAAAAATATAGTGAGAAGGAAATGTTGCAGTATAAATGATTTTCATTTATAATAAGGGAATTATTTTAAAGTAGAGAAGTGGTGGCAGCTGCAGGAAGTATTGTGGAAAAACATTCCTGTTTTGAAGAGTTACCATTGGAAACCCTTTGCATAATTTTCACATGATCTTGCATTAGGTCTCCATGCCATTATATCTCCTTTGTTTCTCTGACACTCTCACCTCCCAATTACCACCTTCTGCTTCACTGAGTAACTTGGACTAGTGACTCAATTTCCAGAATATCTTTGAGATATGAGCAATTCCTTCTTTGTCTTCCTCCAGTCACCTACCTGACCCTGAGCTATTTCTCTGCTCTAGTTCCACCAAGAAATCATTGTGCCTCAACAAACCATATGGCCACAATCAATTCCACTCCCCATCCCAGCTTATCTTTATTACTGGTGGAGGGCAGGGCAATAATTCCTGGTCTTGCAATATCAGAGGTTAGGAAGAAGACCCAAGATTCTGAGGGTCTTACTCCAACTCCAGGGTCATACCCTCCCTATCCTGCAGTGTCTCCTGGTCTTCTACAGAAGAATGTTTAAAGACCTCCTTGCTGTCAGCAGAAGAATCACATACTCAGGCTATTATTGTGCTGTGCACTAAGCCTGGAGAGTGGCTTGCCATCAAAAATGATGTCTAGGCAAGTGGTAAGCTCTTCATAAAACTCTTGAGGATATGGCAGGCCAATTTCTCTTCTCACTGGAAAGAGCCCTGGAAAATAACAAAGCATATTTCTCCTTTCCTAGTGAGGAGGAGGGACTAACACTGTCTTGGTGACTTACAGAAACTGGGAGAGCACCAAGAAAAAAACCTAGTAAAAATAAAAGTGCAAAAACCCCTCAGGTCTTGCCACAAGCTTCTTCCAGTCTCAAATTAGTGATGCTTCCCTGTTCACTGAGCTCTTAGAACAACTACACCTGAATGACTAGCAGGGAAAACAAAGGTCATTTTTTCTTATTTTTTTTGTTATAGAATTGAGACTCTAGCATTAGTTCAGCACAGTTCTTCAACAGTTTACTTCTGATTAGCAAAAAAAGGAAGTATATGAACAGTCACAAGCTGCACTCCTTGCACTGGTGCTAGTTCTTTACCAGTGCTTCCATTATGACTTCCTATTTGCTGGAGTGTGTTTAATTTCATACCTTATAAAACATGAGAAATTTGTATTGTCTGTCCTGTTTTTCTAGCCTTCTGTTGGTAATTTCTTTTGATTACTATCAGCTTTTATTATCTTCTGGTGCTTGGACATGTATTGCATTTGTTACTGTATGGAAATGGAGCCTCACAGACCAGGCCAGATTCATCCTTGTGTAACTTGAATTTGCACACAGGAATGAATTTGGCCCCATTCATTTTAATTGCTGTGCTGTGGATTGGAAGTAGATTAGATGTCTAAATAAATGGATATCTTTTTCTGAGGAATTCATTTAACCTGCTCTCTTCATAGGAAATTCATGTTAAAATTGACCATAGAGCATAGCTATTAACAACAAATACAGTATAAAGAGGAACACAACAAAAGAAAGGATAACAAGTAACTCCTTAAAAATCAGTGGCATGTGTCATGGAATAGAGTTTCTTGTGAATGTGTATTTTCAATCACTCCACAAAACAGGAGAGATGGGTAAAATTGATTGAACTTCAATAGATTTTACCTGATTTCCATGTGAGATTGATTAATACACACAGGTGAAGGTCTTTGGTGCTATCTGCAAATGGACACTGACCATTAGATAGCAAATAGACAACTGAGAGGTGCTGAGAATGACTCTTAACACTTGTGCTGTGATGTTAAAAACCATTTTGAGAGCTGATTTATGCTAGTTAACATCATGAAGTAGGCCATTTATGTTTCTAACAGGATCAAAAGTTACAGATGCACTTAACAGCCAAAGAGGAGCATCATAAGAAGCTGAATGAAGTTGAGAGGTGTTATGCTACTATTGCATCTCAGTTTGGAACCATCAAAGGCTTTCATGGCAAACTAGAGCACAGTGGTATGTATGCCTTACCAGGCTTCCAGCTTTTGGTTTGGAACTGAAAGGACTTTCTGGCTGTGATGGAGTGCCTAGAGTTCTTGTGTGTATTCAAGTGTTGGGCTAGAAGCTTTTTGAGAGAATAAAGAATAAAGATTAGGAGTGAATGAAGAGGAATCAGGAGATAGAAAAGGCTGAAGAGGGACCTCAGAGGATCCAAATACTAAGATTGAATAGAGGTGACTGAAAAAGTCTGGTGAATAGCTTCAACTTTTCCTTGTGAAACTTCAAGCAATTTCCCAGTGATATCTTGGCCTGTATAAAAGCCTAAGACAATATGCCCTTCTCTTTCCAAAGGGACAGAGGCTAGCCTTGGAGTTTTCCTCTCCATTCTCCTCTGCTGTTTGCTGCCTTCCATGTCCTGTGTGCACGTAGCTCTGTACCTCTGTTAACTCCATGACTTGGATCTTCTGTGGTCCATTATGTTCCTCTGAAAACAAAACTCATCACAAAATCACAAGCAAAGCCTTAGTTAAAAAGATAAAAACTAAGATTCAAAGCTCATGGAGAAGTGATCCTAATAAAGTGACATCAGATGGCACTAAAAATTAAATTACATTAAAAAACAACCCAAAACTAACCAACATAGAGAGTAGTCTGAACTTAAGTGAGGTGTAGAACAACTGGTACCACCTGGGGTAGTTCTGCAGTGTAGTATCACCCTGTACAGGAACAGTAGTTGAGTCTCCCTGCCATGAAGATGTTTCATTATTGTGCATACCAGTTATAAATCAAAGATTCATTTCAATATGAAAGGATTGATTAACACCTTTTCCCTTTTGTTTCAAGTCCAGGAAGCAATACAGCTCAATAAGAAACTAGCATCAGTGAATAAAAGACAAGAGACTGAAATAAGTAATCTGAAGGAAGTAAGTGACTTGTCTGCATTTCTGAAGGTATATGTGGGATTCCTTGGCACTGCTACATCAGTCAAAGGATAGGTTCCATAGGTTTATATAATGGATGTAAAAACTGTCTATATTTATCTGATGGATGGAAACTGCCAGTATTTTTCTGTTATTTGATCAGTGGTGCCAACTGTCCTCTCTAGAATAGAAATAGTTGTTAGAATACTGATATCTCCAGAGCCATGAAGGTCTGAGGACAATTCTTTCATGCACTGCATACACTTCAAGTGTACAATTCCTTTTAAAAAGGATGAATAACTTGTCTATGACCATAAAAAGCAGCATATCTGTGTTGGAAGATAGTGTAAACATCACAAAATTAGGAGTTTCAGAATTTTTTTTTAAGCATCAGAGTAAATGAGATTTATTGCTTTTGGTTAAGAAACCAAGGCTAATTCATGACTTAGAATTCTCTGAGGGTAAGTAATTTGAGAGGCAAGTGAAGAGAAATGTTTCAGAAAATTTTAGATAGTGAAATTTGTGAGTAGCAGAGGTGTATGAGATAAACTGATAGTGATTTATGTCCTCTAGTAATCAAACAGTGCTTGATCCATTTTTTTTCAGCTGTGCTCTTGATTCCTAAGGTCATAGGTGGTGAATTTTAAACCAAATGCTGTTAGATAAGCAGAAGAAGAGGCCAACTGAAACTCAATCTGGCTTCCTCAGTTCACCAGGAAACAAAGCAAAAAGTCTTTGTCATGGTTATTTCTGGGGTTTTTTACTGGGTTTTTTTTTTTTAGTATTTCACCACCCTATTCTGAATGAGGTTGGAAAACTGAACTGGAGTTTAGTTTCTTAGCATTTGAATATTCATGTGGTGCTGTGGCAGTGGCTTATTTTGCAAAAAAAAAAAGTGGGGTTGCTTATTTGTAAATATAGTTTTATGAGTAATAATTGTATATAATAGACATGTTTTCTTCCTCAAAATGCAGAATTTCTGAGTGAAAAATCAACAATATAGTCCTTTTTCATATTCCCTTGTTCAACAGTTCTCTTAGCAAGCATTTCCTTGGTTGTGGGATGTATCTGTTGTAGAGCTGAAGGGACCTGCAAGAGACACAAAGCAATAAGAAAGCTTTGCTGTTTGGAAGAGTTTGGGAAGAGGGATTACCAGGCTGTTCTCACTTCCCACATAGCTGAAAGGAGTCAAGATAGCTGCAATGCAGGTTGGGACTAACTTGTAAGGCTGGTTTTATCTGCCTTGGAGACTTGACTGACCTCTGACAGCTTGTGGGATCAGACTTTTCTTCTCTAGCCTCAGTGCTGGAGTGGACTATCCCTAGGAGCAAATCTTAATTTGGCTGTCAGCTCTTCCCACAGCCACTGCTTGGACTCATCCATTAGTTCTTAATGGCACTATGAAGTTAGGAAATGCTATTTAACATCTGTGGATAAAATAAACCCATCTCCTTTTTAATGACATTGCAAGTATGGGATGGGGGTGTTAAAGATATACAAGAGTAAAACCTGGCTTAAATTGAGGAACATTCTGCACAGCTTGAGTCTCCTAGGATTTGTGGGAAGAAATACTATTTAGAGAGGTTGTAGTTGCCTTAGACAACCAGTTCCTAAATCTTAGCTTAACAAACTGTGGCATATTTCCCTCTTCAGTAACATTTATTTTAGGATTTGAATCTTTAGATAGTCAATGTGGTAGGATTTTTTTTTTTCCAACCACTGTGAAAATGCTTGCATTGAAATCTGCCCCAAGAAAGAGGTTTCTTTCATCCTGCTGCTTAAAAAACCCTACAGCTATGCTGCTGGGTTCTGTTATGAATGACAGAAAGCTACTAGAAAAAGAAGCACAAAGTCTAGGGGTAATTAATTTTATTATTATTATTATTTCAGACTACAAGAAAATCCACCTTGCTATAAAATCATTTGATATTATTTTAGAGCCAGATAGTTTGTTCTTTCACTCACCATGGAAAACTTTCCCGTTACTCTTGAAGAGGTTTGTGTTAGTTATTTTGAGGTGTGTGGGGGTTTGGGTTGGATGTTGGTTTGGGTTTGTTTCCTTACTAGAATAGCAAATCTGGGTTTGGTTCCAGATGGATGATACACATCCACCTGCTATGGAGAAAGAAAACCCAGTCATCTTTTCTACCTCAAGGGCATGATTTACTTAGTAAGGCTTGTTCTTGCCCCATGACAAGATCAGCAGAAAGATTTCTCTGCCCAGAATAAAGTCTGAGTTTTGGAGAACATCTAGTATGAGATCCATAGGAGGTTTTTGCACCTGCTTGTGTAGCACAGCTCCTGTTAGCTGTGCTCTGTGTGACATTACTCCAGTTCTCTGGAAAGTCTGGCACTGGGCACCTTTTCACTTTTATACAGCTAAAACTACTTGCACCTTCTGCCACTTCAATGTAGGCACTCTGCTTTCATCCTTCATTACAGAGCTTTCTAGTAAAAAAGGTACAATTAATGTATGGTTTTTGTTGCAGAAGGTGGAAAAAGCTTTACTAGCTTACAGAATATCAATTCTAAAGCAGTGCTGCCTTTGGGTTCTGGAATTGATTCTGCAACTACTCTTAGTACTTACTACATCACTTTAGATATATTTATGGCTAAAAGACATGAGGAAATAAAGCCTTTAGCACAAAAAAAAGGATTTATTTAAGAGTAGCACCTATACTTTTAATTTTTTTCTGTAAAACTTTGCCTTCACAAACTTGAGCTCCAAGCTAATCTTCCCTTTTTCTTTTGTACTGTGAGCTGATTTTGTCCAGAACAGTGAAACCATTGGGCTGTGCGATAAGATGGAATTCCAGTTTTGTGAAGAAAAGCTAAACAGACCAAAGTTAGTTGCTAGATAAAACTGTGAGCATTCTGCATGCTTGGTTCCCCACTCTGGCATCATGAAGCATTCTTGATGCTATCTGTGAGCAGCATTCATAACCTCTGCTATTTGTCTGAGGAAACGTCAGGGCGCGTGAGGAGAGAGCGATATTAAACAGACTACCTTGGAGCACGAGGGGAGGGCTGGGGGACAACAGCCCACAATATTTATGGCTCCAGGAACTGTAAGTTGTAATTTAATGAGATCAAAGCCTTTGCTGTTTATTTGCTACACTAGGCGCTTGGAATAAACCAAGTTAGAAAACAGATACCAACAACAACAAAAAAGATTATAAAGACTCTAAAATCAAAGGCAGGTTTGAGATGGAAAATCATGTTGCAGAAGCCTCTAATATAAAATTAATTTAGCATTCTCCTGAGATTAAGTAATTAATGTTTCAGGAAAAGCAAAGATCCTCCAAATTTATAGCCAGTTCCTGTTTTTACCAGATAGCCGCCTCTTCCTTTTTCCCCTCTTGATTCCCAGGAATGTACACAGTAGTTATAAGAGGGACTTTATTCCTATTTTATATCTTGCTGTGGGAGGTTTTACCAATACCAACTCAATGTCCACTTCTAATATCCTTCTTGGAGGGGAAAATGAAATACAGAAGTATAGTAACTATACCAAACAGTAAAACTAGCACCATAATATTTTAGCTCTGAAAAGAAACTTTCAGTTTAAAGTTGAGCAAGTCAGAATTCCAGTTCCTCTAATTTATTCTGTTGTTTCCATACATTATTCAGGAGTAGGGCATGACTCAGGCTAGTTGAAAAGATTTGTCTTTGTTTTGAATTGCACTGCCTATACTGGATGAACTATTTATATGTGTTTCCTGTGTTAAGGAACTGAAGAAAGTAACTACAGACTTGATAAGGTCCAAGGTCACATCTCAGTACAGGGTGGGAGAAGAAAACATCAATCTTGCAGCAAAGGAAAAACAGTTTCACGAACTACAGCAAAAGATCAGAATGGTATGTTGAAATTTAAAGAAATACAAATTTTTGGTGACTATTTTCTGTTCTTCAGTCAGCAAACATCATGGCAATAACCTCTGATGTATACAGAGTAGTAGTGCTGTTCCACTAACTGCATATAGAATATAACAAACCTAGTTCCAGAAGAGCCTTTTCTAGGGAGGTAAATATGGTATGAATATAATTTTATAGTAAAAAAAAAATATATGGATAAGAAGTAATTTCAAAATCATTCTTTCTTCAAATAGCCTGCTGGTGCTTGACAAAAGAGAGCAGACAGTCATTTAAAATGCCTTCTGCTGTTCTTTATGCTTTCTTTAAGGAGACAGCAGTTACTAAAAAAGTTCAAGAAGAAAACACTCACCTCAAAGAAGAAAAGCTTGTGAGTTAATGCAACTTTGCTATTTTAAAAGCACTTAGGAATATCTCTACTGTATTTTGTGTTTGTTTCTTAAATTATTAGATGAAGCTATTAAATCTAATTAAATTCACTTGCTTACTCTTCAGAAATATTTTAACTGGGATCCTATTCCCCAGTTTTTAGGAACAAAGTCCATGGCTTGACACTTTCTTCCAAGTCTTAACTTTTATCTTTGAGTGGAGCTGGGAGAAATTTGCTATGCCCATAAAAGAGCTGTTTACAGCTTGGCTCAGCAAAATAAGCAGTCAGGTTTGCATATATCATACTTGCTGTTCTGCCTTCTGGTTGCCAACAGTTTACTGTAACACTGCTGATCTTGAAACCAGTTAAATTGGGAATCCTGTAGTAATTACATAGAAAGCAAGTGCTGTTCCATTCATACAGAACATACCCATTGAGAATATTCAACTACACCTATACATAGCTGAAGAGAGTTAAGACTGTCTTCTGTTTCAAACTTGGGTGTGCTCCAGAGCAAATCCTGATATTCAGATCGAGGTAGATGGAGGCAAGTATCAAACATAGCCCAAAAAATCCTGTTCCCTGTAATAAGAGCACAATATGGAGTGTAAAAAGGGTAAGGTTGTTGGTTCTTCCTGTCAAGAGTTGCAGAGCTCTCATTCTGCAGTTCATGAAACCAAACATGACAGAGAAGTGTGTCCTCCTTGTTCTCAGGGAGGGCCAAAAGCAGTAGCTTGCTTGTAATCTCACTCAGCACTCACTGAAGGCTAATCCAGCTCTTCCAATCCCTAAAAGCTTTTTGGGTTTGCCAAGAAGCACAGGAAAACATGAGGCACATCCTCAGGCTTCATTACTCCCACAGCCCATGAGTGCACTCCAAGCATTTCTATGGAGATCCTTGTAGCAGAATTCCTGTGCATATTTGCTATGTATTATTCAAGTTTTGTTTCTCTCTGTGTAAATTGCTAGGGTTGCATTGCTTGCTTGCTTTTAACATCTGGAAGGTTTTGGCATACATCTGGGGAGGGCTTTAATAAGAGAAGAACTTCATGTTTTCTCCAACAGCTTGGCTTAGAAGGCCTAGATTTCTGTATTAGAGCACTTGGATGCAAAGCTAATATGTGGTAGCTCACATCTATTAGGATATAACTCAGAAGATACAGAATAATGTCACATAAGGGTGATCCTTTCATAGAAGTTAGATATAAGGAGGAATTTCTTCCCTGCAAGGGCTGTTAAGTCTTGTCCCAGGCTGCCCAGGGAGGTGCTGGAGTCACCATCCCTGCAGGGGTTTAGGAAACATTGAGCTGCTCAATGAGTGCTAGGGATGGTTGGACCGGATGAGCTTAGAGGTCTCTTCCAACCTTAGTGATTCTGTGAAGTTGTTACTTGCCTGACATAATTTCTCTGGGATTTTCCATACTTTCCACAATATGGTACCCTAAAATTGTTCTGTTCGATTAACTGAACTCACAGGGGGGTTGGATTTGATCTATTTGATTCATAGGTGCACTGAAGTATATTTAAGTATCAACAGATTGTTCATTTTAATGGTAAGAAAATACTCTGAAAAGAAATTACAATAATGTTACCTTTTCCAAGGCAAAAGGCCAGGAAAAACCTGGAGTTGTTCTGATTCCTTCCCACAAACCCTTCCCTAATCTTGATGTTTTCTTGATTTTTCTCTCCGTGATTTTGGAAAGACTGGCAGAATAAAAAACAAATATGCTAATGATCTATATTATCTAAGTTTAGACTTGAGAAGCAAAGGATTATTCAATAGATCCCAATTTGTTTGTGTTAATAAGGAAATTCTCAGCTCTCTACAATGTGTGCAGGAGCTGCTTCAGAGAACAACCCAAACAAATGCTCGAATGGAAAGTGAATTAAAGACACTGAAAGAAGAGTCTCAGGTCAGATTTGTCTTGGTTTGCTGCTACTCTCTGTTTGGGGGTTGTGATTTGGGTTTTTTTTGCTGTTTTGGTGGTTTTCTTTGTCAAGCCCAGGGCTGTTAAAGACATCTGTATGCTTTTCAGAACTTTTGACCTCACTTCCATTGCTCCCTCAGCTCCTCAACTGTCAGCATGAACCTTGAAGCACAGGTTATGCTTTCCCTCTTTTTTTTTTTGTTCTCCCCCTAAAGTAAATCATGGTTGCCATTCACAAGCCATTTCTGGAGGGTACAACTAGAACATGTTGGGGATTGTTTTCAAGTATTTGGAAATCAAATAACTTGATGACTTTTGTTTCTTGTGTTCATGTAGGTATAAGTTTATTTTTCTGAGCAATACTTAAATTTCAGATCTTCACAGCCAGGGCTATGCCCTCAGTTTTATTAGAGCAGAAGGCCTAAAAAGGAGCATATTTCAACTTAAACTTCCTCTCTGCATGTACACTTTTGTTTCTAAGGAAATGCTTCTCTACTAAGTTCAAATGGGTTTCACTTAATATCAGCTGTGTTTTGTTTTAATAAGTGTAAGCACTTTGCCTTCTGCCACACTATATGAATTGTGCATTTTGATGAAACAGAGTCAGGTTAGAGATGAGTTGTGTTCTCCAACAGAACTTGCTAAAGTGTCCCTAGTATTGGATAAAGCTTTAGTGCCTAGAGGAGCTCACAGAGCTCTAGGTTCCTGGGTTTAGGAGGCTAGAGTGTTGGGTTTTCATCACTTAAAATTGAGTGCTCTAGAACCAAGAAGAGAAGCTTCTAAACCTGCAGAGCAGTCCCACAAGGTCATTAGGAATCTTCAGAGTTCTCTTTACAAAATTCAAATGACAAAGCACAGCTTAATGGGAAAAGATTCCTGTTTTTCTGAGCAGGTTTGAGATTTTGTACGCAGATTCATTCAGCAGTCCCTTGGCTGTAGAATTGCCTGAAGTAGCAGGATTTTCTGTAACCTCTTATTTATATATTGGGTCTGTTTTATTAAAGTAGTAAGATATCCTGCACTCTATTTTTTAAGATTATTGAAAGTACTTTGTAGTTTAATTGAATTGGTATACAACCTTACTGGTTTTCCTAAGACAGGGAGCCCTTTAGGGTCTCTTGCCAGGATTATTGAACAGCAGCTGTGTTCTAAACATGTTCTTCTCTAATAGTATTAGTGCTAGGATACAAATGTCCTAATGAGTTCAGAAAAACAAGGTGTAATTCCTTAAGAGATGAGCACAAGTCAAAAAATGAGACACAAGTCAAAGCATCCTTAGACTTAGAGCATTTTTCAAGTGGACTTCCACATAAACTCAGCAGAGTCCTAAATATGTAGCTGGTCATATAGCTCCAGGCATTTGTGTTTCCATTATCCCATCTTTTTGTGTCATCTCTAGAGCAGAGAATGGATGCAGCAAGTCCTTTAGCTTCCATGTTGTTTGCTATAAAAGTGTGAGAGGATACAAACTCCAACAGTAGCTGAGATGTGTGAAGTTACTGTTGATTTACACAAGGCTGCTTGAAGTTAGCACAGGAAAGCTGAAAGACTTAACCCCAAAATGTGGCAAGGACAATTATGGTAGTGCATTCAAGTAACAGTAATCATTTTTATACTATCTCAGTAATAATATATAATGCATAATCTAATAAAAATAAATTAAATGATAATCAGATGTATCATTCATGTTCCAGCAGAACTTCATTTAAATTTAGGATTTACAGTTGATAAGACAGTTTTATTTTCCTGATAAATTTTTCTCCCATAACTTGTTTATGAAGCTCTTTTCTTGGAAGTAACCCATAGCTTTTTCTTTAAGTACAATAGGTCTGGCTTGTGCTACATTTCCTATTTCCCATCTGTGGACTTTATATTACTTTTTCAGCACATTAAAACTTATGCAGTGAAACTGAATAATGGCAAGTGTTTTTATACCCTTTTATAGCCATTTCTTTCTTCATAACCTCCCCCTGTTTCCTGTTAGCTAAACTCTAAGCACCTTTCTGTTAATTTATGAAAATTATTGTTGAGATAGCACATTATCACTGATCTGTATGGCAGTTCCAGCATGTTAGAAGCAAAGGTCCAAGCAACATAAAACACATCAAAATTCATTAATGTGGTATTGATTATTTTTTGGATAATTAATTTTATTGCAGACCCTTGAAAGAGATAATGAGCTGCAAAGGGAGAAGGCAAAGGAGAATGAAGAAAAGTTCCTTAATCTTCAGAATGAGCATGAGAGAGCACTAAGAACGTGGAAAAAAGAGGTAGGTTTATTCAATTAAATGTTAAGAGTATTAGAAGGGTTTTGAAATAGCCATCAAGCATTTCAGGTAATTCCTAAAAGCCAAGAAAATATTGCAGAAATAACACAACAAACCCAACCAATTTATTTGCCAGTAATGCAGACTCTTCTAGAATTCTCCTAGAACCTGTTTTTAAAAGGTGGATTTAGGAGAAATATTGGCTTCTGTGCTCTTGCTGGAGTTCTGCAAAGCCAGAGCCAGGCTATTAGGTGTTACCTTGAATTTAGCACTTCAATACTTCAGAGCTACACCCTTGCCATTGCCTAGACACAAAGCTGATAGAGTTCTGAGTTTACACTGGATTTGCTGTCCTGGCTGTTGCTGTCCCTGTCAAGCACTGCTTTGTGTCTCTGAACATGCACTACAGCTCTGTGCACCCTCAATTCTTACAGGAGGAGAGCATGAGGAGGGAAATAGATACTCTTACAAATGAACTGAATGCCCTTAAAGGACTTCACAGGCATCTTGATGATCCTCATCCTCCTGAGGGAAATCAGCCTGCTGAGCAAGTGGCAGATCTGCAGGTAAGTGTCTAATAGCTGCAGTGCCTTCTATGCTAACAGTGTTTCTGTCATGTCCCCTGAGCTTCCTTTGACACTGCTAAACCTAAAAATACATCTGATGCCATCAGTGATCCAAGATCCCTTTAAAACTTACTGTACCCAGAGAAAAACCAGAGGATACCTCATCCTATGGCTATAGTCCCTGATAAAGAATCATTCCAGAGTCACTGATTAGATTGAATTATTAAAATATATTTCTTCTCATGCTAGAGTGGTCAAGAACACTCCAAAGACAGTGAAATGCAGGCTGTTCAGAAAGAAAAGGAGTCCCTGCAATCTGGGATAAGAAAAGATGGGAATTTTGAACATGAAGAAACAGAAGTAAAAAATACAAAGGACTACTCTTTAAGCACTGAGGAGTTACAGATAGAACAAAGTAACAACATTACATGGATAATAGAGATAAGTAGTGTTGCTGAAGGAAGGATAAATGTTTACAGATCCAGTATGTGACAAGAGAATGCTTGAATCATGAATGAAATGGTTGGGCACTAACAGCAGTAGTGCTGTGTGTGATAAATTCACAAAGCTCTGTGCTCCCTGGGACAGGAAGAGCTGCGTGCTGCAACCTTCAGGCTGTTGCAATACTCTCCCTGCATGCCAGTTCAACAAGTGAACAGGGGTTAGAAAGAACTCCAATGTGTAGGGAAGTGTTTGGAAGCAAAACCAAGGAGCCACATCAGGAAAATGTACTTGGTCTTTACTGCTCAGTAGCTAAAGTGTAGCAAAGTAAGTGGAAAATTAAAAGCTTATTAACTGCAAACTGCCTGCTTTAAAGGCTCAGTTCTCACAGCTTTCATCTGTAGCTGTCAGAACACACCTTTCTGGGACTGAAATGTGTGTTATTCCTCACTGGCCCACCACCACCAAGTCCTGACACACTCCTCTTGGTTTGAACATAGTCCCTTACACAGGTTTGGTTTGCCTTGTTTTCCATTTAGTTAAAAAGTAAAGACAAATAGAGTTGCAGTGGTATCCAGTAGCTTCAACTTGATGTAGACACACAATGGCTGATGAAGTTTGTGTAATAATTTCCTCTCCTCTCAGTAAAAAGGCTGGCAGGTATCAGTTGGGAAATGTTTCAACTCTAAGCTATATCTAGAATCTACAGAATATTTTCTGTTTGAATAGCTTATTAATAGTTTGCAAGTTACCATAACACAGTATTTATCTTCAGGAACTTCTTTTATTGACTTGTGTAACATAAGATAGAAAAATCAGTATTGATACTAATCTTTGAGCCATCTCTTTGGACATTTTAAGCTGTAAAAAGAAAGCATTCCTTAATCTCTGGGTTATCTGTCACTAACTAGAGAATACATTTCCTCCAACAGATTTACAAGTTCTTGGAAACAGCTTTAAGGATGAAATTAATGTTGAAGAAAAGCAAAGGGAGGCTTCTCCCAGGAATAGCCTCTGCACAGCTACTGATTTCATTACCCAAGGACAGAGCTCAGAAATCCATGGCTCTGAGTGCAGAGCAGCAGAAAATCTAGGAGCAACATGTACAGTGTTACTGGCTGAAAACAATGCCAGCTTGGAACAAAAGCTCCAGGCCAGCACTGAGCCCTTGGCAACATGCCCCACACAAGCAAGAAAGGTCCTTTTAGACACTACTGACACTGCAGGTGTCTGCAAGGAAAGTGGAAGTCAGGAGACTGACTCCAGCAAGCAAGAATTGTGCAGTACTACAGAGGAATCAGCTTGTACTAAGGCAGATAACAAATCAAATGGCACAGCACACAAAGAAAGTGTCCTTACACCTGAAGCAGCCAACACTGAGTCTGAAGTGGTTCTCTGCACTGAGCAGAAGGCTGTGCCAACAGAAGAACACAGTGATGCTCTGTGTCTCTTAGTTACTTGCAATGTATGCCCCCCCAAACCAGACAGAAGAAATATGGATGAGATGCACAGCAAGCAACCTGAGCAAGACACTACAAAGCAATCAGGGACTGCTAAAAATACATGTACTTCAAATGCTGAAGCTCTGTTTCCAGGCAAGGCTGATGCTCTTGAAATAATTGCTCCTAAAAAAACCTCAACAGATAGAATTAATAAACTAATTCCATGTAAAAAAACTAATGATGATATTCAGAAACACTCCATCGAAAATGGACGTTCCCTGGAGATGAATAATTCAACCAATAACACATTGTTAAAGGAGAAGAAAGACTCACTGAGTAGTACAGTTCCAGGAAGGAAGTTTGCTGAGGGTCACCTGAAAGAATCATGCTCTTTCCCCATGAGAACATCTGGAAATTTAGTAAACATAACTGGAAGGTCATCCTTTGATCTTTCAACCTCAGATAAAAAAGCTGAGAAAACTCCAGTATACTTAAATTTTTCAGACCTCAGCTCTTGTTCAAGAGTAAATCAAATGAGAGGTCAAGCTCCATGGACTTCAGCTTCCAAGGAACCTTCCCTTTTGAAAGAGAAACTCTCATGCTTTATGGAAAACATAAAGGCTATTTGCAAACCCCAGTGTCAGAATCTCAGTGAGAATGTTGACAGAAGAGAAACAGGACTAGGTAAGAAAGATAAGCATTTGTGTTTTAAAGCATCTACTGAATATACTTATGAAAATGTGAGAGCAGAATGGGTTCTCATCCCTTGGTTTTGGCAGTGAGGCACGAACCCAGCAGTCTGGCTTCTTTATATTGCTCTGGTGTTATGAACTGAGGTTTAGAGCTAATCCCATTTCTGCCTCTGCTCTCTTGCCTGTGTATAATTGTATACAGACATAAGCTTTTGAAGTTCAGTTTCAGGAGCCTTTGTCCCTAAAACAATAGTGCTGGGAGCAAGGTAGCAGAATCCTGATTTCAGGTTGTAGCCGATTCCTTTTATAATGTGAATTTTGATACTTGTTTCAAGAAAGTGAATGTATAGTTAGGTGCTGTTCTGTAAGCATCTTTTCTGTAAGAACAGACAGCACTATCTGAAGTTCTTCTGTGTGTTCCTGATCCGTTTCTTGTAAGAAAATCTCCTGTAGTCACTATCTAGCAAAATTTCACAGTGAGGATGTTGGTCTGAGTCCCAGATGTACCTCATCACGCTTCCTAATTTATGGAGGTCCCTACTTCAGCTGGCTGCCCTCTCTGAATCCTGCCCCCCTTTACAGAGACTAAAGAAACTTACTGTCAGGGCACTCAAGAGTCATTGTGCTCCTCAGCACTGCCACTTCCAAGCTTTATTGTGGTGTGTGCTGTTTTGTTTGCAGGTGTTTTCTGAAATGGCAAAGCTGGAGTGGAATCCACGTGGGCAGTGTCCCTAAACTATGTTTTTTTTAGCACAGTTTAGCCATGTGAGAGACCCAGAGAGGGAGAGCATTGGTGAGAGTTTAGTAAAGCCTATCTGACAGAGGAATTCCTTGTACTGCCTAAATACAATATTAGGTATAGCCATTTACAAAAAGATTTCTTATTTCTTCAAATGTTCTTTATCTAAAAACCTTGGTACTTAGATGGTCTTTTTTTATTACAAGTCACCCTGGCCTATGATGTCAGGATGGCAGTATTTCCAGAGTTTTAAAGGAATAAGGTGAGTCTTAAAGGAATATATTCAGTTAGAATACTCAGAATACATCCACTTTAATTTGTCATTAAGATGTGAAAAAGGTATCATTTTTAATCAGAGTAGAAATATACCTCCTCTTTAGAGACAAAAGAGGGGCAGAAGTCTGTTAAACAAAAGAAGAGGAAAAAGCCTACAAGAGAGATTCAATGATTTGAAAGAAAACAACTTGGTTTTTTTTAAGATCAGAGGTAAAGCAGAAGTTGAGTTCCTTGCCAATGACTGCCTAGAGACTAAATGGCAGTGCTTACCATTTCCTTCTTGTCCATCAGGTTCTCCCAGTTTGAAGAGAGCTGCCGACACTTTGAATACCTCCAGTATCCACCCAGCCCCCCAGGGAGAGCCTGCTGAAGGATGGAATGCTGCAGCAAAGACTTTTTATGAGTCTTCTTTCCCCACAGAACATGTAAGTCAATTAAAAATATTGCAGAGCAGCCCTCAGTGAGCTAATTCCACAGCTATTTGTACAACTGTATGCATCTGGATACTTGAAGGCTGAGTCAATCTCCAGAATAATATCAAAAGGGCAACAAGGCACCATTTTTCACAATTAAGGTTGAGAGAAAGCAGCAGGAAAAAGTCACAGCATATGAATCAAACAGATGCTAACCAGCCTGGTGGAGAGGGGAGGAAGAGGGTAGCTCATTGTGTACCCTAATAAAAATCATCACCTACACTAAAAGGAGGGGTTTTGAAAAACAGTAGTATGTAAAAACCATTGTTTCTTTCATGACTTTATTTAAGAGTTGTGAAAGACAAAATATTCAGCATATCAATGAACCAGCACCTATCTGTTTATCCTGTGCTGCTGCTATGATGCCATCTTTAGAGTTATCTTACTATTAAGATGAAATGACACAGATGTGTAAAAGCAGAGAATGGAAGGCCCCTATTGTTTACCTGTAAGACAACTTCCTTCAGGATGCCACTAGAAATGGCTCACCCTGCCTTTTTAGATGCATGATAGACTGTGGAGCTTGAGTAGCTCCAACTGCTGGGTTAGGATTTGAGCTAATGCTAAGCATGTTGTGATCCAGTCAAGTACAGCTGCAGTTCACCTGCCTTTGTCAAGAGGCTCTGCAGGTGTTTCTCAGGTGCTTATGCCTCTCTTCTTTGGATGAGGTTGGAGATCAGGGTGTGTAGTGTTTGCAAGTGGCAAAGCTGGCTCCCTTGAGCAGACTTCATCAGCATTCCCATGCCCTGGCAGTCACAAGCATTCAATTCCTCAGCTTTCCTACTGTGACTCTGTTTGGGAATTCCAAGGAGGTGGATTTTTCACCAAACACAGCAGTTATATTTACTGTCTCTCTTGCTTTTTCTCACTGAAGTGGAGCCAGGAATGGAGGGAACTACAATACTTAAATCTACAGCCAATACAAAGCTGTATTTCATGATCTGATTGTGGTTATATCTAGTCTGTCTCCTCCAAACTAAAGCTCCTTAGGTGCTGGCTAAGTAAAAGAGGAGTGCCTTGCTGGTTTGCCCTTAGATTGTTTTCCAAACACTTCCTCTACAGAATCTCAGCCTGGGATATTGCAGGCCACTCTCCCTTCTGGGTTGCTGTCATTCTAATAGCTTCTGTCTTCAAATTTGTCATTGTTATGATCTAGATGAAAAAGCTGTTGAGATTAAAAATAGACTCAGCAGTCCTTTTTGCTGCTCAGGTTATTTGGGTTACAACTAGAGCAGGTTTATGCCTTCTACAGTTTGGGTAATCTCATTTAACCAAAGGATGGTATCTAAAAAGGTGGTAAAATAAAAGGCAGGCCTGGTACAGATGGGTTTTTTTTTGCTTCCAGATGTTTGGGACACAGTTGTCTAATGGTAAAAAATAATTAAGCAGGAGGAAAGGCTTCATCTTGCAATCCCTGCAAAAGAATTTCCCTAGCATGTCACAGTGCAGCTCCCCAAGAGCCAGTGCAGTACTGGCTCTGTGTGCACCTGTGCTCAGGCACATGGCTGCTGCTGCATGCTGTTCCCCAAGAGCCATACAAGGTGGGATTACACGTGGGGACATCATCACTCATGTCCCTCCTGTGTTGCCATATGTGTTTGATTTGGATAGGTATCAAGCATCTATCTAATAGTAATTAAAACTATTCAGAGAACCAAAAGGTCTTTACCATAAAACCCCAGCCTATTACAGCCCTTGCATTAGTTAATGAGGTTTGCTTTCTAAGCAGAGAGGGAGTTAACACTATAAACCTCGTTTTTGGGTTTTGTTAATCAAACGCTTGCACAGCAATAGAAATGTCAATAGCAACATTAAACTGTTTAATTAAACTATCTATTTTGCTCATCTGCATTCTAGGACAAGCTTGTCTTTATTTTTAATCATACTCTTCTGTGCTGAGTCTTAGGTTAAGGTTTGGTTTATAAAAGAGTATTTGTCATTATCAAGTTTTCTACACTTCAGTTGAAATGTATATTTTCCAACTGACTTTTATCTTTCTGTTCACATTTCCTTCCTTGCTTAATGCTCAGCAAAATCCAACAATTTGAGCCTTTTTACCTGAATTTCAGTGCATTATTAACTGCAAAGTTTGTATTCTGCCAGGTGAAAGGATTTACTGCTTCAGAGCAGGAGCAGAAGTCTCCTGTGGCTGTAACTCCAGCAAGAAGTGGAAGTGCACCTGGGCAAGAAGATAGATCTTCCAGTCATAACTCCACTACACATAATCACATAGAAGAAATTGAGAAAATCCTGAATCTGGAGAGACTTCATTCAGCAAAAAAAAGAAAGTATGAAGAAGGCCAGTGAAGATCAGTGTCTTTTAGACACAGATAAATCACTTCTGTGATCATATCTGTCGAGGTATTCCTATAGAATCTGATATATAGGCACTGTGCTTTCACGTTCAATACCATCTTTTTTATGTTAGAAACTGGATACAGTCCCTACTATTAATATTAGTTCTCTTTCTGCAGGCCAATCAAAGTTATTATGGGTTTTTGCCCAAGGTTTCAATGTTCAAGTTAATGTTTTAATATCCATTAAGTAAAATTAAACAATTACTTAGCAGTACCCTTCTCTTGCTCCTCAGAAGTTTTGGCTGAAATACTTCTATTTAGTTTCTGTCAGGCTGCTCACTCAGTTTTCAAGCAAAATCAGCTGTAACTGTTTCAAAATACAATGGTTTCTACAACATTTGCAACTTACAGCAGTTCTAAGTGGCAGAAGAACACAAAAATCTTCTGCTTACCTTTACTGCCCAAATGAAATAGATCTGTTGTAGTTCATTCTGTACCAGTAAGGTCTCTTTCAACACTAAAGCATCAGGTATGATTTACAGAGATAAGGCAGCAGATCTTGCTTCATAAAGCTTCACTTCTAACTGGTTCATATTTTTCCTCCCTTGGAGTCTAAGGGAAATTTTCTTCTACTTCACAATTACTTGTACTTCACTTTCTGATCTCCTTCCCTTCCTCTCCACGTTCCTTGCACAGAAAAAGCCTCATACTGTAAACTTCAACAAGAACAGAAGCAGCATAACCAATATTGCTACTGTTTGCAGTTGTGTAAGAAAATCAACAGAAGCTCTTTTCCCATCTTGGTTTTATTGCCTGCCTTGTGTTGCATTTCAGAATACTTAGCTTCTTTAAACCAATTGCAGACATGTTGGAAACATTCACCAATACCAAAGTTTCGACTAGATTTCATCTGTAGGTCAAAACCAAAGTTAGGTGTCAGAGAGACTGAGGAGGCTGTTTTTCACTTGGTTCAGATTTAGTTTCCAGGTGTTTAGAGTGTCATACAACTGCTGCCACTGCTGCTTCCCAAAGGTCCGGTGTGTGCTGTGACTGGAGAAGTGGAACACAAGTGGGAGATGATTACTACATGACATGCTCCCCTAAGAATTCTCTCCTAGCATTACTTTACTCTCAGGAGTGAAGAGGAAACCTTTTCTTTTCTCTCTAGAAAGGGCTGCACTTTACTAGTTAGGTAATTCTGTAGCCTTCCCAAATATTTAAAGCAACAACAATCATTAGTATTCTTGTCACTATTAGGTCATTAAATGAAATGTCCTGGAAAATAGGACTCTTTCATTAAAGAAGCTAATCACATTCAGGGTGAGCTTTAATAAAATTATGATAAATAGCAACTATTTAACTACCAGCAACTGAGAGGAACAATACCTTGCTTCTAGTGAAAAGATTCTACAAATGTAAGGGAAATAATTAGAACACACAAAGTTCTGCAAAATGCTGTGAAGAATGAAGTCTTACCTGACAACTACTTTCCTCTGTGTCTGATCTATTTTGCAGTATACCATCTTTGTCTTTACAGCTGCAAAAAAGGAATGGTATTTGGAGTAATAAAGGTATTAAACTGCATTCAGACTGCTCAAAATTAGATCAACACCAACATAAAAGCACAGCAGCTCACTCAGCAGTGGTTTGCTGTTGGTTTGAACACTCTAGTAGGCAGCAAAGCAAACTGGGCTAACAAGATGAAGGTCATGCATGAATCCTATTGTTTGATGCCAAGCTATTAAAGCAATATCCTGTCCAGTTTTTATGAACTTCTCTCCCCTACAGCCACATCCTGTTTTGAAGACACCAAACAAAACCAGATGACAAATTAAACCTACCAACAATTTATTAGTTCTATAAAGAATTACATGAAATACACTGTTTAAATGATGAGTTAGGAATGTCTTTAAGCACAAAGGTTTGCTGTTGTATCTTGTAACAAACACAGCAATTAAAATGAGTATTTTCCTGACTATTTAACATTACCTTAGAGGACTATAAAAGGTACTGTAGTTCTTACCATCAATAACAAATGCTTCTACCTCATCAGCTCCAATCTGAAGTTCCTGTTGCATTGTGTCAAATGATATTTCTTTATTCTCTACAGCCATTCCCATGAAGGTAAGCAGCCTCATTTTTGCCATATTGTGTTCATGCAACAAGCCTGGGGAAAAGTGTTGATAGTTTTGAATAACTCAATTTGGTTTTCAGGTTGTTTTTACTATCTATGCTTTCAATCATTTGCATTCTGTTTCACAGCAAGAAAATATTCCACCTGCCCTTATCAACATTAATTCCTGCACCTTCCTTGTGGTTTTGCTAGAACAGATAGTTTGAATCTTGATGAATTCACCACTAGTCACTGTCAGAAAAAGGTAATCAATTTTCTTTTTGTAGATCAAAATGAAGCACAGGTTTTTTGAAACAAAATTATCCCATTGACAGAATTTTAGGGGGCAAGGATGCAAGTGAAGTTTTCAGTTGCATGGTCAGTCTGGAAGAACAGCAGTGCAACAACTACTGGCAAATACACAACTGGTACTGTCAAAACCTTCTTACAGCCTCACTGATCATTCTGTAATTGCTTCAAAATAAACCTCTCTCCCTAATGGTTTCACAACGTAACATTTCTGTGCCAGAAGAATGTGTTTTGGCACTGAACTAACTGTTTATACCCCAGCAAAAAAGCCTCAGGAGTCCAATGTTTGCTTACAGAATCTGGCATGGCAAAAAGTGCTCTTCAAGAACAGAGCAACAGCTACTCAGTTATGTTAGGTCTTTTGCATGATTGTTGCATGACTGGCAAGAGGAGGAACTGAGCAAAGGCTCTGCACACCTAAATTAGACTGTTCTCCTAAAGAAAGGTCTAGGTCAAAGCTAAGACATGGAGCATTTCTTCCCCTGAGTTCTGTGAGCTACCTCCTGAGCTGCAGTGCAAGTTTCCTTTCAGTCATTTTGTTCTGGAAGGGCATTATAAACATTCCCATTGCTCCAGTAAATATTTCAGTTTGGAATTTACAACATCCACACACTAATAGGAAAGCACATTAGTGCAGGACATGGTGTTGTGTTAATTAGCTGTAATTATGATGCAGGTTCCCTGTTTGGCACCGATTCAAACAAAAATGTGATCACCATAATTCATAGGAACGAGGAGCACCAGCAACTCTCCCTAACTGGGTTTAATGGAACTTTACAAGCGTCACAAAATCAATTAGCACACATTAACCCTAATTAACAAATGCAAATGAGATGCTGATGAACTTTCCCAAAAAGCCTGCTGCTCATACCAGATTAACTGTGGCCATGTTAGGGCGATGCAGTTGACACACATAATGCTGCTGCTGGCCTAACTTGTCAGCATTAATAAACCCAACAAATTGTAACCAACCGATGCCACCTGTAGAAGCCTGCACTCCACACCTTTCACAGACTAGTTGGAATTGGTCTGGAACCAGGGAGGGGGGAGAACTTTGACACTGAAATCCTAGCATTAATAGCCTTTGTGGCAAAGCTCCATATCTTGGCAAGTTATTAACAAAAATAAAGCACAGTGAAAAATGTTTCTTTCTTAGAACAGAGCATACAGGAAAAATTGTTGAATGCCTCATCTAAGAATTGTTTTGTATTCTTTTCTATGCCAACCTGCCCTTGTTTTTCAAAGGCATGGCTGAAACAGACCCTGTGCTCTGCCTCAGAATCACCACCTTGTCCACTGCTCAAAGACATACAGTTGTGCCAGTATATCATAAAGCAGCTGAGAAATCAAGCTAACTGGAAATAAGGCTTTCAAAACACTTAGACAGCTCTTTAAGGATTTTACTAAGATGATGTGAATCCTAGTATACTGAAAATGCCCAGGCTGCATCTTCACACAGAGACAGGGAGTCAGAGCAAAAGAAATGATGGCTAGTATA
Organism: Bucco capensis; assembly: GCA_013396975.1. NCBI lineage: Eukaryota > Metazoa > Chordata > Aves > Piciformes > Bucconidae > Bucco > Bucco capensis. The sequence goes on along the minus strand of VWZO01020258.1, from coordinate 181,222 downwards.
TATGACATGATTAATACTACATAGATCTAGACTTAATCCTCCATAAATGTATTGAAATGTTAGCATAACAGCATTTCCTGTGGACAAATAACAGATAAGTCATTTCAAGCCATAAAAATAATTACAATACAAACCCCACTTTCCCCTAAGAAAGAAAAGCCTAAGATGTCTACACAACTGATTCTCAAATTCATATGCTGAAACTCTGTGCACATTTACAAACTTATCTACAAGCTTGCTGCTAATTTTATCCACAAAACCAAAATCACATTGCTATTTCCATCATTTCAGTACCAGCATTTTAAGGCACTGAGGGGTAATTATTCTCAGAATGGTACCACACTCCATTAAACAAAATAATGCATGTGTTAAAAGGCAGCACTATAAACTCTGCTTTAGCAGAACTGCCTTGCCTCCAGTGCACTCAGCCAGTGTTCAAGCATCACTGCAAAAGAAAAGTTATATAAAAAAAAGCAGCTGATTTTTATGGAAACATTTATTCATTACCAATATGTCAAAACCTTAATGCAGTCATAAAAAAACCTGCATCATTGAGCAATTTCTGCATTGTCACTGACCCCTGTCCTAAAAAGCTGGCATAGAAAAAAAACCTCATTTTAATGCACCCAATAGCTTCTGAAGCAGTGCTCCTTTGAAACAGTCAATTACCCATCCATGGGGGAGTGCCCAAGTGTTAATTACTACTCCTTTTCTCCACAGTGTGTAAATAAAGAGGGTGCTGACATTAACATTCCATCACATTGCTTCATGTGATGAAACAAATTAACTGGGACAGACTGTGGCTTGCTAGCTCTAATGCATCAGCACCTGCAGGCACAGACACACACACACACACTATGTGCAGGTTTTGTTTGGCCATCCAGGAGTTGGCTTTGCTGGTTTTGTGTGTGATGAAATGGCTCTAAGAAAGAGACTTAGAGAAGCTGCTAGCTTACTCAGGAAAGTTGTAATCTCTGAGTATCAATGCATTAAAACATCCCTCAAAAGGTTTAAGAGAAGTGGGGGAAAAAACACAGTTCTCATCCAAATCCATAAACTAGCTTGTCCTAGAACAAACCACAGATATTCCAGAGGTTAGAGTTACAAACTCTAATCCATTCCTAAACATTCCTATTACAGTTCCTTGCCTTCACTATATGCATTCAAACTCAAGTACTTTACAGCTTCCCTATCTTAAGCCCCATAAATGGACAGAAATGTAATGATCTGAACACTTACCAAGGGAGTCAATGAAGTCTTTGTTGTTCTGATAAAACCTGACATAGGATGCTAGCTTAGCACTTACAAAAATTGTCAAAAGCTAGAAGATGGAGAACAAAGAGAAGAGTTGAAGTATTACAAGTATTATTTATGTTTCCCTCTCTACAATTTATATATATATATAAACTATTGGTACTGAACACAGAAACCTTTAAGAGCTGCAATTCTGTTTTCTGTCAGTAGCTGAGGACACCCTGTGCCAAGCTTACTTCCTTTCCTCAGACTTGAAAGGCAGTGTTGCTACAGAACTCCTATGAGGGCAGCATTTGTAACTCTGAGATTCCAAAACTTCTGAAGGGAAACATTTCACAGGTAATATCTTAATTTTTTCATTCTAAAAGCATTCAAAGAAATAACACATTGCAGCTCAGCATTACTGACAGAGATAACTAGGCTAATGAATGTCAAAAGACACTCATCAAACAAGGCACACGACAGATACAAAACCATCTTGCTAAAAAACAAAGTTACTTACATCATGAATCAGTTCTCCTTCTAAAAATTTGACTGGCTTTAAGGCAAGAAGATGATCAAAGAGGAAGGTGTTTGGATCCTTTAGTGCTCGTACAATACATCTAACGAGAAAAGGAAAATGCTTAGTTCTACAGCAATCCACATTTCTCTATGTGCCAGTTTGCTGTTCCTTGCTTTCTAGGAAGCACCCCAGAGTTTTCAACTACTCTTAAATGTAAGACATGTCACATTCCACTTTTAATCTTCAGTTCACAACTGGAAAGAGCAAGGCACAGAAAGCATTAGGTAATTTGCCCAGTGTCACACATGAAATTTGCCAAGAGCCAAGATTACACCCTACTGCTTCCAGCTCTGCATTGATTTCCAGCTCAGCCTTCATTCCAAGGGGTATTTTTACTATCCTTCTAAACTTTCATAGAATTAAGTTGTTGAGGAAGATTAATTCTACTTGAATGCATGACACAAAACAGAAGAGCCCAGTACCAAAGCCTGCAAGGCCTCTGATTTATCAGGTGCAGCTCCAGACTATAAGCAGAGCTCAAGTGTCTCTAGGACTTTAGCTGAAAGCTCTGGTTCATGGCACCTTAGGCTCCACTCGGTGCCATCCTAGCCCATGACTCTGCCATGTCAGGGAGACCCAGAAGAGCCTGCAGAGATGCAGCAGTATGAGAAAGCCTAGGGAGAGGTGTTCTTTCAGATGCAGAAGGCCTCAGCTTGCTGTAGGGTAACTCACTGAAGTTCTCATTTATGCAAAATGAGTCATCCTGACTTTCCTCCCTGCTCAATAACAACGTTTACTAAAAATCTCATGCCTAAGAAGAATCACCATAGGTAGGAATGCCAAACTACAAGTTTTCACTCATTTTGGCCAGTGGGCAAAATACACTGTTAAGGTTTACTCCCAGCTTGCCTAACAAGTAAGTTTCTTTCTGTGCAGTTCACATCCTCAGTGCTTGCTCACAGAAAAGAGAGCAAGAATTTCTTCTCAACAGAACATGCTGTTTGAAAAGAAAACTCCAAACTAAAGAACCAATCCATCACTAAGTAAAAAAATCCCAATTAAAGGGTGCCAATTCCAATTCTGAGTGCCCAGTTGATGTAACTGGAGGTCTTTAGGCAAGGCTGATCTCTCCCTCCAGAAACACACCTATGTACTTGCACAGTGGAGTGACCCTGACTCTGCCTAGAAACCATCAAACCTACTGCAGACTGCACAGATAAACCTTGATCAAAGCAGCCATGCTATAAAACAGAGCCTGGGGCAGGGCCCTTGCCTGTCAGGCCATGGGATACTCTTAGTAGTAAGGCAATCAACATAATACAGCAATTAAGAAAAAGCAAACAGGAAAGTGAGCATTACCTGTGAGCATCCACTCTGGCCTGGGAAGCATTGTCCTCTGTGTAACTACCCAGTAGTTCCACCATGACTTTTGCTGCAGTGTCACTAAAGAAGGAAAATAAAGTTACCTCAGAGTAGCTGAACAAATAATTCCAAGACATGCAAATATTTCAGTAATTCCATGATGATGATAGAGGTCAAATTGAATTACACTTGAAAAAGATGTAGATGATCCATTTTAATTCTAGTGGAGAGAACAAATTAACTAGATGTGTTCTTTCAGTTCCTGTTCTACACAGTGTTTATCTTCACCCTTCATTTCATTCTCTTCAGCTGATAAATGACCTGCTGCTTATGGAGAAAGCTTTCTGAGCTAGGAACAGCTTTATATGGTTCACTAGAATGCTCCTCTTATGCACATCTGGATTTAATCACTGCAGAATAAGTAGCACTGCACAGTTTATTTCAAATGTAAAATAGCATATCTGAAAGGATATTTATGGTCAGGAAAATGACTGTATAAAAGCTGCCTTTGCTTCTTTCACAGCTTCTCCAAGTGTTCAGAGTGAGAGCTCCTCATTTTGCTGATGAAGTTAAGCAGCCAGCAAGTAGATTGGCTTAGGCTGCCGGGAAGCAAGCAGCTCCCAACACTGCCTTGACAGACAGCTTTGAGCAAATACCAAGCCATTCTAAGCAAGCTGAGTAAACCTACAGCCTTGTCTACAGCTCAGCAGTGTTCCTGCAAACCACCCCAAGCCTGCTCCTGTGCCATTTGAACAGGTTTGGATTTCATGGGACAGTTCTTAGCACTCCAGAGGCCAGCAACTGCTGATGCTGTTTACAAAACTGTCAGCAAAAATAGACACATGAACATGCTGTCTGTATACACACAAAAAGCTCTTTCCTAGTTCTGATGGAATGCTTGTTAGCTAGGAAAATAGGAGGATCTGACAGATTTTGCTGATGCCAGCTTACTACTTCCTTTGAGTAAGAGAGGGGGTGGATGCAGCTACAACCCAAACTCCTTCAGTGTAGCTCATTGCCTGATACAACAGGTTCTTCCATAAAAGATAAAACTGTGCATGAATAAAGCTTCAATTTGCTTTAATGACTTCACTTCATGGCATAAATTGCACAAGGAAGTAACAAATCAACACAAGGGTCCTCCCCCACTACATACTGTGCTGTGGTACAGGTTTAACTCACAGAGCAGCACAAGTCTGAATGGTTTTTCAAAGTACAGTGACATTCTCTTTCTATGGGTATTTCTTTAAATCTTACAACAGTATATATGTATAGGGTGAGGCTTTGTGCTCCTAGCTCTGTACCAGCAAAATACAATTCATTTACACAGCTTTCTCTAGGAGAGCACCATTTGCATGGAAATCAGCCTGTGATTTCAGACTATGATTTTTGCACTGGTGGAATCCGATCCTCCACTTGTTTTCTTTCCCTTGTATTTCTAGGAAACATCAGAATGCTCCAAGACAATCACTCCCAAACTTTCTGTGCTCAATTCTTGTGAGCCTCAGCAAAATATGGCAGGCCTTCTCATCTTACACACTCTACTCAGGGTCAGGTTTCTACTGTAAACCAGAGATCACTATTTTACCAAAGTAAAAAGCCAGACAGCTTGCACAAATACTCCTAGCTCCTCACTTGCCAGGCTACATGCACAATTTGCCAAGAAGTCAGCAAGAACTGAAGAGTGATGGTAGATAAAAGGAAGAAAAAAAATACATGTCCCTCTACACCACGTGATATTACATGAAAGAATTCTTTTGCAGGTGCCTGACATGCTGAGCTCCAGCTCTTAAGTAACCAGACTTGCCTGACCTGTTTGAATGTAAACTTGGGCAGGACTAATCCCTCTGTGAATCCTGCCAGCTCAATGGCACAGACCAGCTGTAAGCTGCACCAGGCTTGCACCTAGGACTCAACCCTCTGGCTGCCTGTAAAGCCATACCTGCCTGTAAAACTCCATCTAGAACTGGGAAAGAAACTAAGTTGTGTTACCTTGCAGTTTCATACCAACACAGTCATGAAAATGCTGAAGATTAAGGCACAAAACTCTACTGCAAAACCTTTATGGCAAGAAGCATAAGCAGCAGAGAAAGGAAACTAATCTCTTGCAAAGTTCAGCTAGCAAATACAGATCTCAGAAACAAGGCACACAAGCCAGCTGTTTTCCAGCCACCACCACCAATTTTTCTGCAGCTGATCATGGGAAAGATAAAAAAACCTGTCTTTGAAGAGATCAAGATCATTTTGATCCTCAGAAAGAAGAAACTTCAACCAGAAAGTGACTGGAAAAGATTTGATAAGCTAATCACTGGAGGAAAAGGAATGCCACAAATCACATCTGCATGATCTAATTTTCATGAGCTACCAACCTCTTCACTACCAACTTATCCATTAGGGAAAAGTGTATTAGCTAGGGAAAACCATCTCTGAGTGAAGTTAAACCAGAAAAAGAACCCAAAATAATGAAACTCAACTGTTTTCACCAGTGTATTCTCTTCCCTTTATCATAAATCAACACAGTAACTGAGCTATTTCTTGCGTTACTTATTTGTCAGTTCCCATGCTGCTAGAGAGAGCAACATTCCTGAGTGCTGGAGCTGCAATGCTGCTGTGAGTTTCCCATACTCTTGCCCATACTGCCCACTGATCCAGGAGAGAGAACCAGGTCAAAGGTGCTAGGGTCACTTCTTGTTTTCTTTTCTGGAGAGAAGTTTAAGTGCTCTGAAAAATTGCTCCCTTCAGTGCAAAGCTTGCTGCCAACAGCTGGGAAGGACACTGAGCACAGCAGTAATGTATGACAGGGGCTAACTTAATAACACCTATCACTAGTAAGCAAAACCCACTTGGTAGCAAGGTTACCAGCAGCACTGAAAACAAAAATTACAAGTTTAATCCACAGATTTGATAACAAGACTCGTTTGCTATTAAACATGAGAATTAAGCTAGTTAAAACCTCTCAATAAATCAATAGGATGAGAAGTGTTTAAAGGAGTAGGAGCATTACAGGCAATCAGTGTAACATTTCTGAACCAAAGTGAGCACTAAACCATGGAGAAGATCTCTGATTACCACTGCTGCAATGATTTTGACCATCTGAAACTGCTGTGCAGCTACATGCTGAAGCTACTTCTGGCTACCAGCCCATCTCTCTAGCCCTGGCCAATGCAGTCAATAATACACCATTTCACATCTGTAAGATAAACAGATGACAGCTCTCAGTTAAGACTTACATTCATTTACAGGCATGATACACACAGGATTACTTTAAATGCCAGAAGACACTGCTCTGCCAAAGTCTGTTATATCAAAGATGCTCCTTATGATCCAGGATAATAACTTACAACAGCCAAGCAGGTATTCTGTGGACATTAATTTCCATGACTAGTGGAAAGCTCTGTCCTAAAGGTAATGTTTACATGAAGAGACTGATTCTGTTGGCTGTGATTGATACACCTCCCAACATCATTAAGTGAGAGGTAGCACTACCATGCACTCAAATGTCAAAAGTGCAACTAAATAATAAACTTGGCATAATGCAACAATGCTCAAAGATGAATATTTAGAGAAAGGAACAGTTTCATTCTGGGAGTCTGGGGTTTGCAGTTAATTCACTACTAACTTCAGCATTCTCAGAAACATTAATTTAATGTAAGGCTCCTTAAAAACATTAAAAACACCCAAACAAAGGCAGGTACATTTGAATTATCAGTACAGATTGACTTTAGGAGTGCTGGGAGAAACAGTTTCCCTGCAAATCCCTTATCCTTAAAGCACAGTTACCTAGTCTCTATCACTTGTCCTTCATACCTTTTCTTGCAGTCTACTAGGACATCATAGAGCAGCCTCAGAAGAGTATGCTTCTTCTCTGTGCCAAGATTCCAGTCAGAAATCCATTTTCGGACCTAAGCAGAACACAAATGGAAAAGAAGCACTGGGCAAAAGACTAAAATAAACCTGAAAACATTGCTCATTTTCTCTCAAGCAGCATAAGACTGAAAAGATCTGGCACAGCAGTTTGTTCTTAGGGTCTCTGTCTCTCAGGCCCCCCCATGCAGAACCTGGAAGTCTTCCCATGAGAAGCCAGAATCATTAAGGTTGGAAGAGCCCTCTAAGCTCATCAAGTCCAACCACACCTAGCACTCCTATGCCACGAACCCATGGCCCTAAGGAGAGCATCTCAATGTTTCTCAAACCCCTGCAGGGATGGTGACTCCAGCACCTCCCTGGGCAGCCTGGGACAAGACTTAACAACCCTTGCAGGGAAGAAATTTCTCTTTATATCTAATCTAAACCTCCCCTGCTGCAACTTGAGGCCATTTCCTCTCATCCTCTCATTGCTAACCCTGGAGAAGAGACCTACCCCCATCTTGCTACAACCTCCTTTCAAGTAAAAAGCCAAAAGGCTGTGCTCTCCATGTTACCTCCTAAATAGGGATGAGTAACTCTAATACACTCTGATGCCTGAGCAAGGGCCAAGAACTTGATGCCTCACTCCTGATCAAAGCTTCTCACTTTCATTGCTATGACAGGAATCAAACAGACATCTAACTCCGTTCAGCATCAGCAATGGAAAATAAATGACAACTTTAGCTTCTGTAGACAGAGCTTTATGAGATAAGAAATTATGTATTCTGCATTTATTGCACTAGGCTCTGGCCATTTATAACAGAGATGTTCTGCATCCACTCGAGATGCAGCATGGTTAACACAAAGGCTGTCACTTGAAGCAGCACACTAATTACCTGATCTAGTTCAGTTGGAATGTACTGGATGGCACCACAGGACGAGGCCACTTTGAGCAGGCTGCAGTACACTGTGTATCTCACAGGAGTGTTCTTATCCATGCCATGGAAGAGATTGCTCAGGCTAAAGCACAGACAGACAACTGAGTTAGAAAGCTTTCCAAACCCATTACAGGAATGCACGTGACTGTCTCTATTATCCATGCCAGGACACACAAAGCACTTTGCATCCACGGTGAATTGTAACAACTTCCAGTTTTGTAACTGTTTTCAGCAGAAAAGCTGAAGAAGCTTGGGTATTTTGTAATACCCAAGGAAAGAAAGTATATTGGCACTTCTTAAAGACATACAAGCCAATGTCTCCTGGTCTCCCTTCCCTCTGCACAGCACTTACAGCTGCAGTCTCAGCGACGGGCGCTCTCCCTCCCGAAACTTGACTAGCTTCTCACAGAGGCTTTCAATCAGGCCTTCTTGTTTGTCAGGTTCCAGGATAAGCAGCAAAGAGACTACACTGTTCATCACACTCTCAACATCTGCACAGAACAAAACAGGTAGCTGTTTAAAACTGCAAGCAGCAATCCTCAATAGCTATTTCAGTGCTAGGAGAGTTACTTCTGCTGTGAATGCTTATTTTGCATCAGCAAAAAGAGAGAAAATGCCAAGAGAACCAATTTGGACATTCACAGAATCACAGAACCATTAGGTTGGAAAAGACCTCTAAGATCACCAAGTCCAACCATGCCTATCACTAACACACCACTAAACCATGGCCCTAAGCAGAGTATCAGAATGTACCAGAGATTTGGCTCATGTGGGCTTGCACCAACACATCTCTACGTAAAGCAAAAATTACCACTCTTAGGTCAAAACAGAATATGGTATTTGACATGACACTTGCTCCACGTTTCCTGTGCACACATAAGAGAAGGCAGAGGAACTTCAGGTGTTCATCTGAAAAAACCAGTGGCTTGCTCCTGCACATACAGAAATGTGCTCCATGGTTCTACAGTGAGAATACTAACACCTAGTGCTCAACTACAGTAAAACATTTCACCAGGAGCACAACAGATACCCAGACCACAGGGAAAATGCCTGCAGGAACAAAGTATATTCAAAAGCCTCCCCAGCTTCTGTTTCTTCTTGATCTGCAGCATCACAACATTAACTGGCAGTAAGTCTTATTTTTATCATTTTTGAGAGAAGCAGAGAGAGAAAATTGTCTTTATTTATTACAACTTGCTATGCCCTCATAACAAGCAGAGTGTAGCTTGATTTCCAACTTCAAAGGAGGAGGGAGAGGTGGAGCACATGCAAATCTTACCTGGCAATGATGAAAACGAGCACTTACAAAGATGCATATGTTCACATGCAAGCCACGCAACACACCTCTAAACTCTGCCAACTGTTACTGTTTGAAAGCACAGGGGGAGATTTGTTCCACCAAACCAAAGAGACCTAAAGATGCAAACCTTTGTCATCCTCTTTCAGGCACACATCACAAGCTTCAATGATCTGTGCCAAGTCCACATGAAGTCCTCCTTCAGCGTTCTCTTCAGAGATCTCTGCTCCTTTGGATTTCAGGTAAGCTCGAAGTTCTGCAGCCTTAACACAAAACAAAACACCACACAAACCCCAAAACAGTTGTTTTGTGAACAGCAAAGTTGAAGTAATGGTATTTCTCACATATTTTTGTTCTGCTCCCACTGCTCACTGACACATCCTCTCACTTCTCCCTATGTCCTCAACACTCTCCTCCACTTTAATGGAGAGCCCAAATACTGAGTCAGTGTAGGAAAGCTGCACATGCTGTGGCTGACTAGATCACAAAACTGCTGAGCTCTCTCACAGTATGAGCACGTCACAACTGGTTAGAGGACAGCAGGCCTAGCACATTTTTGTAACAAAGATGCTTTCTTCTGATTAATTTTTTATCATCTTCTACTCCCTTTGAAAAACCTCTGGCAAAACAGTCAAATCACTGAGTTGCTTATTCACCAGGAAAGAAACAATGGAATAAAGAAAACCACTTTAGGGGAGGCAGAACTTAGAGCCTTCACACAAGTTAAAGACAGTTCCCAATACGATGCTATGACCTGCCTTAGCTAGTTAGGATTTAAACCTACACTGAGAAAATACCTTTTCCCCACTGTCAGCCCTAGACATTAACTTCACAACCCAGAGTTTCACCAGCAGAACCATAAGCCTTCAGAAACAATCTGTATGAGGGCACAGGGGAGCTCTGACAAGAGTGTCACTGTGCCACTATGTGCAATTTACATCAAGTTCAATATCAAATCATTATGGTTACTGTAAGACACTGCTAAATGCTCTGGGACCCTTCACTGTACTGAAGATGTTCCAGACTAATTACTTGATGGGGATTTACTGAGCGTTATGGCAAAAGAAAACTGGACTGAAGCACTGGGAACAACAAACCCTAAATCTCAAAGACAAAGCAAGCAGTAGCTCAAAGACAGAAGTCACAGTTCCCATGCCTGCAGTATCGAGACTCCTGCAAAGCCAACATGCAGAAGTAACTCTCCGGCCCATACCTCAACTGGTTTTCCTCTCCTAAAAAAAGTACTAATGAGGAGAGATAAAAACAAAGCGCAGAAAACTGAAGCACTCTGAAAAGGCAATCGCAAACACAGAATTCTCTTCCCCGGTGCAGTTTCTTTGCTCCGCCTGTTCCATCTGCCTAGCCAACAGCCCAAACGAGCTTACAGAGCCCGACGCAGGGTCGCAGCCCGCACGGCAGCCCTCGGGAGCACAGGCACGGAGCTCCCCGCCAACAGAGCAGGCCTGACAGGGACCCGGCCGGACAGGGACACCTGCTAGACCCGCCGCCCTCCAACGCAGGCCGCCACGGCCCTGCTCGGCCCTGCTTCCTCGCCCCAGCATCGACCCCCAGTGCCGGGAGCCGGCCCCTTCGCTCTGCCGCCGGCACTCGGACCACTCGCTCTCCGCCGAGCCCCGCCCGCTGACCTGATCCTCCTCTGTGATGTCAATAAACGCCGGGACGCTCATGGCGGTGCTGGCTCCCGCGGCCGGACCGAACACGCCGCCCGCGCCGGAAAGGCAGAGCTGCTTCCGGTGCCGCCAGTTTCCGCTTCCCCTCCCCGCCGCTGGGCGGTGCAGCACCGCCCTTCGCGCCGCTGGGCGGGGCGCTGAGGGGAGTGAGGGAGGTGGGCGGGAAGCTCCCGGCTCCAAGCTGCGGCAGCAACCAGTGGGGCCATCTCGAGTCTTCTCCAGCCTCCGTCTGACCTGCTGCTGCTCCGGTCACCGAGCATTTCCCCTCGGGTGGCGGGGCAGAGGTGCCTCCGCCGTGGCCCGGCGACTTAGCGGCAGCCCGGAGCCAGATTCTGCCTCTCTCGCTCTGCCGCGCTTCCCGCGCTCCTCTGGGCCGGAGAGGCGGTAGCAGCTGGCCGCGTCGTCAGGTACTGCCCGCCGCACTTCGGCCTGGGTGCCATCGCTGTCTGTAACGCCAGGACTGCTTCCATGGGCAAAGAAAGATATTTTTTTTCTCTCTTTCTGCCTAAAAGGAGTATTTCCTATACACACATCCCTCCTCGTAAAAATACAAGTGCTTGCCTAGTCTGTGAGGACAGGCTGAGAGAGTTGTGAAGGAGGCTCCAGAGAGAGCTTATTGCAGGGTTCCAGCAAGCTAGTCTAGTGCAAGGTGTCCCTGCCCATGGCAGGGGGGGTGGTCTAGATAATCTTTAAGGTCCCTTCCAACTCAAACCGTTCTAGGAGTCTGTGAAATCATGACTTGGGTGTTACCAAAGTAATGCATGTTTTTTTCAGCTAAAGAATAAGATCTTTCCTATTTAACAGCTCTGGCAGACCAACAGGTAAAAAAGAAAGCTACAAGCAAACGTATGTTTCACTGTGGTTTATGCTAAGTGTTCATTGGATACAGAAATTGACAAAATACTTAGAAAGCTTCACAACTCTTTGGGTTAAATATTTTCCAAAGACTTAAGAGCTGTAGGGTTTTGAGAGAAGGCTTCATGGATGGCCTCTTACTGCTACATAACAGTACTGGCTAGAAAGTAATTAAGAGCTTTTTATTACCCTAAGAGTCCGTGAGTAATTCAAGATGAATATTTCTTTAGAGAAATGCAATCTGACAGCTAGTAATCAACTTTTGAAGTGCCAGGAAAAGAGATGATTGTTCTGCTAATGAGAAAGCCAAGACTAGTACTGCAGCACTGTGGTTTGGGTTGTTTACATTGGAATGTGTGAATCAGCTTCATGGTACAGTGTTGTGTAAAGTTTTGTCCCTGATGTGAAATAAGTAAATGAGATATAGTTCACTGGGACTGGAGGTAGTGTTTTATGCTTCAAGAGTTTAAATAAATAATCTGGAGTATGAAAAAAGTTCTATTGATTTACTGGCCATACCACTGGGCTCCTTCCTAGGGTTGGCACTTCAGCAAAAAGAGTCATTGCTCTGCTGTCAGTGAAGCACTCATTTAGCTCCAATTATACAAATGAGATTGTAGCAACACATACAGAAACACTAGCAAAAAGGAGCCTTAACAGTGATAGCTGATGTTCTCAGTGGTTTGTATTTAGAAATCATTTACACAAACTCTGGGGACTCACTGATTATTAATGGCAACCTTGGAGTTTTCAAAGAGGTTTGCCAATGAGTTGGAAAAACTAGCTATTGATAATGAACTCAGGGGATGGACAGACTAAAGGATGCCTTTCCAGACAGTTGCTGTGCTTAAAATGACCCAGCAGATGCTGGGTTTGTTGTCCTGGAAATTCCCTATGAACATTTTTTGTTCCTTAGTTCAGCTTGCTGTCTGGCAAGTGGGAGTTCAGCTCCTTTGGCAAAAAGCTGAAACAACTTATTTCTGCTGTGGAATTCCTGGGCAAGTTGCAGGAACCAAATTCCCAGTCTGAGCTTTGGGGGAATATTGCGAACTTGCAGGACAGCCTGTGCATCTCTTGGCTCTACACTGAGTTTTACACATTTGTCTCACAACTAACACTCATAGTGTGCTTTTTGTCCATACCCTGGTTTTGCTTGGAATCCCCAAACATTTTGGGAGATGTTTCTGATATTGGTTTTATATAAAATGTTTTTATAATTTAAAATGCTTTTATAAATGGTTTTATATAAAATGTGTAGAAAATATTGAAAGCACTAGCAGTTCCAACCTTTTATCAATAAAGGTTGAATTAATTATTAGTCACATCATTATGCATATCATTATTTGAAAGAATATCCCTACTTTAGCTGATGAATTATCCTTGCTAAAAGTGTTTTTAAGAAGAATATTTTAATACTATCTGATTGCTAGGCTTACAAATATGTTTCATAGGTCAGGATTCTGGCAGTTATAGATAGCTATAGAGATAGGTCTCTTCTTTGTGTGCCTAATCTGGAATGGGATCTGATTTTCAGGGAGTGAGTGTTTAAGCATTTTTACAGTGCAGATGACTTCCATCTAGCACTGCATCATACAGTCCTGTGGAAATAAAGATAAGTTGCCATCCAGGGAACAGGGATACATCATACCCTTGGTTTGACCAGATCTTTAGGAGATATTTCAGATGCCTTGTGCCAATTTGTGTTTGGGATATCATGCCAGGCTGCAGGCTGCCATGATCCACATATAGATCCTGTGTTGTGTCTGACATTCCTCTGCAGATAGCTCAGATACCTCAGGGAATTCCTGAGGGAATAGACTCCCAAGCTGGGTGTCTATTCTTTGTTTAGGTAGTGCACCCAAATAGAGCTTTGTCAGGTATTATTCTAAACAGACAAAACTCAAATAACCATTGTTCACCATGGGTAGACAGGACGTGACTGTAAAGAGCTCTGCTGAAATAGCCACAGATGGTATGTTGCATGATACTTTATTTGTCCCAGAAGAATTCAGATGATGGATGATAGTTGGGATTTGAACTTGTGCATCAAGAAGACCACTCTGAATGTAAAGAGGGCAGTGTGTGCTTTGTGAAACTCCTAGTGTAAAGAGGATGGAGTGGAAGAATGGGGTTCAGTTTTATTGGAAGAATGCCATTTCTGTGGAAAGGAGACAATTGTTTATATTCCTGGCTGCAGTTTGGGAAGCCAGTTCAGACATGAGGTGTGGATGGGGTTAAAGTTCTGCTGAGGGGGGCCAGAGGTCCCTGCAAGGCTCTCAGGGCTGGGAAGCCTCATCCAGCCAGTGCCCTGGAGCAGCTAGGGTGGGCTGGGAGCAACACCTCAGGGACAGAGCAGAGCAGGCACCCAAAGGAAGTCACTATAATTTCAGAACTGGAGAATGTGTATATGTGTGCATGTATGTATACAATGGAGAAAGAAACATCCAAGTAAGCCTTGGCTGCTGAAGGTAAAATAAATTTTGACTGGAACCCACTCTAAACTGATTTTTGTCTGTTTGTTTCTGTAGTCAAACCAGAAGGAGACAGACAGAGAGATGGAATCTAAAGAAGTGATATTCTGTCCTGCATGCTGTAGAGGCTGAAGTGACAACCCAGTGACTGAAGAGAACACAGGTCTTCAGGTGACACATCTTAAAAAGTAGTCTTTATGGAAGCATTAGCTCTTTGAAATCAACAGACAGCTTTTAAAAATAAAGGGTTTAGTGTTGCCTCTAGAAACTGATCATCTTTTCCTAAAAGCATTGATGAAACAGATCTGCTTCAATACAGAAAAGAAGCCCAGGCTTTATGATGGCATCATTTTTCCTCTTCAGAATGTTTTTGTTTTTTTTTTCCACAGTTCAGTATCTGCAGTGATGAGATGAAAGCTGAGCTGGATCTCAGGAAAACTGGGTAAGGATAACCGCCTCCTGAGAACACTGGCCGCTGACATAGCGGTAGAGCGCTTTCATTCCCGTAGTGCGGTACGTTTTGTGCTGAGTGCCCTCTGGAGGGCTTCGGCACACAGTGACCTGTGCGAATCCCTCAGCTGTTTGTGAGTCCTTCCTTTGAAGCGTTTCTCTCTCTCTTTTTCCTCCTTTGTGAGAGATGTTCTAACCAACCGAGCCTGGGAGAACACAGCTAGGTCAGCTATTCACTTGTCAGAATCACAGATAGTGAGTTACTCGGAAACTGCATCCAAAATTCCACTCAGCCAAACTAAGTCTCTTTCAGGGATTCGATTAGCTTTATTAATGTATAGAAATGTGTTTTCTATATATACTTCTGTTTATTCCCTGGTTCTGACTGGGACTAAAGGGAAAGTGCTAAAATACCCTTTCAGCCTCTTCTTGCAAGACATATCAGAGATCTGAAGGGGAAGCCTTCTTTGTTGTCTTGATCCTTCCTGCCAAGTTCTGTAGTCAGAACAACTCTGGGTAACTTCAGGAAGTGTAGGAACTTTTTGATGCTTCTTTCATTTTCTTATAAACTAAATTCTCCCCATTTGCCTGCTTATTCCAGTTCCCCCAACAGGATTGGTTTGGCTGTGCTGACCAGCATGCCACCTTCATGCCGAGTTTAAGAAGCAAAATTCAGTATTTCATTAGTATTAGTACTATTGGATTCTGAGGGGGAGCATTTTGCCTTTGAAAGCCTTTAGCAGTGTATTTTGTTTGGACTCTCCCCACACTTATTTTGCTGCTAGTGTAGCAGGTGTTTTTCTTAACCTTTTTTTGAGGAGAAATCCTAAGTTTAGAGGAAATGAGGACTCGATTATTTAAATTTCCTGAGATTAGAGGAAGAACACTTTGCCAAACAATGCCTCTTCACTTCAAAACCTCTCCCCATAAATTATCTAAGGAGACCTTATTAAAAGTCTGTAAAAATTTCCTATTAAAAATGGTTGATTGCAGTCCAGACCATCACAGCTTTTGTGCTCTCAGTGAAATACCACAGCTGTCGCAAAGAAATATATTGTGAGACAAAAGGGTTTGTTTCCTTAGTCATAAATTATTTTTGTGATATCTGAAGTAAGATAAAACTTTCACTTATGTTTGAGTGAAGGAAGATTCCAGTGATAACTTGTTCAAAAATCTATAAAAAGAATATAAGAATGTAGATCTAGATAGCAAATTAGAATCAGACTTCCTTTTTGTTGAAGGAAAGCAATTCTGTCTGAAGTCAGGGAAGATTATAAGCAGGGATAATAGCATAACTTTGCAAAGCTCAGTGCCTTTATCTCAGTTGAACCTGAAGTTGAAGCTTTCAAGCCTGACCTTCAAGAAATATACAATAGAAACCTTTAGAGTTAGCTAGTTTTTAAACCAAAGTTAAACAATAGTAAGTAGTCTGTTTACTAATTATACTTACAAAAAAATTAGACCTTTTTTATTTTAAAGATGTATTAAATAGATTTGCTTTGACCATGTTTGTTTTTTCTATTTGCAAATGAGTTTTCTGCTGAGGACTCGTGCAGAAAGAGCAGCCTTTAGAGGGAAGGGCTGTGTGTACACTGTGTCTCAACATTGGATTCTAACCCTATTCACCCAGTCAAGGGACAGAAGTATATCCCACAGGTGACCTGTGTATGTAACGAAAATGTACAAGTACAGTGCATGTACTAAAGATGCTTTTCCTAAATCAGTTGGAATGAAAGATAAATTAGGATATTCACCATTTGCTCACACATCATTGCTTTACGGATAAAGGTCACATTTCTCAGCTCCCTCCCCTGCTCTTTATAGGGATTACTGAATGAAGAAAGAGAGTGCAGGTGCTAGAGGGACATTTGGAGTTATGTATGGAAAAATCAATATGCTTTTTCTAACTCTCAATACTATTTATAACTTAGCCACTTCTCTTTACCCAGTGCCATCACAGGAGCTGACTGGAATTTCTTTGTATGTGTATTTAGATCAGGACTCTATGGAACAAACTCACAAAATGGTCTTCTCTTCCGCTGTGTAATGTAGTGAAATAGAGTGTGGAATCTTGATTCTTTAATCAGATCCATTACTAGAGGCCCCTAGTTGTGTTTTTTTTTCCTTCTGAGTGATTTTTCTTCACAATCCTTCTTCTTAGTGCTTTTTTATGGCAACATGTGCTATGCAGGACAAACTCACTTTTAGCATAAGGTCTAAAGTAAAAGAATCAACCTTTGAGAATGATTTCCTTTGTAAGGATGAAGATCTATATTTCACATCCCATATAGCTGGGGCAAGGACAAGGTGAAGCACATCTTTGTGCTGATGAGATCCAGGAACTGATGCACATCAGTGTAAATGAGGTGCCTGGGGCACACAATTACACACTGCTCCAGCCATTGCTGAAGGGTGTTTGGGGCACTTTGGGGGTCAGAGGGCAGTACCTAAACCCTCTCCAGTCCTCTGTACCCTCTTAGGGTCTCCAGCTCTGTGTTCTCACACTGAATGGTCTTTTCCAAGTAATCCCACTGATGTCAGTGAGACTTTTCTGTAATAAAATGCTGTCTGACAAGAATATGGATATCAGAATCTGGCCCTACTTGTACTAATTCCATTTTAATGAATACTTAAATTGAGTTGTTATTAAAAAAGTCTATTTCCTAATATTCAATAAATCAAAACTATAAAATCAGTTTGCCAGTTGTTGCCACTCTAGTCAAACCAGTTGCTCTTGCATTGAAAAGAATAGTGCATACTGTCTCCATTCAGGAGGGATTAATTGCAAGACTTTTATCTGCTTCCTAAGATTTATATCTAATAATGAAGAGTAAAGAAAAGTAGAGGAGCTTGAAACATTTATTATCTTTATTGCAGCACCACATCTTCAGGAGATGTTTCACAAACACAGAATTTGCTTAAGCTAAGAAGCTTGTTTCATGAAGCAGCAACTTCAAATAATAACAATAATAATGTTTATTTCTCTGATTGCAGTCATTTAATTTTATAAGATGGAGCCTTTGGGTGCCATATGATGATGCAGAGATACATATTAAAGCCTGCTAAGATTTTGTAGGCCAGTCATCTAACAAAGATCATCAGAGCAGTAGTGTGGTGTGCTACTACCTGACATGAGTCCCCACTGTTGTGAAACAAAGTTGGATTCTCTGTCTGGATAAATGTTTTGAATTTAAGGTGGTTTCTCCCTGTGCCTGGAAGAGGACTGCTCTGCTTAAATTCCATGCTGACATTCCTACCAAGGAGTAGGAAGTATGCTTTTGGTGCTATTGGGTTTTGTTGCACATTAACAAAATAGAAACAAAAGCAGTCAAGGGAGAGCAAAAAAGAAACTGAATTAATTTAATTCAATGACAAAGCTGCTGTTATATTCAAAGCCCAGCAGAAAAATTCTAGTAGAATATTATTTCCTTGGAATTTGCTAAATCTTTGAGATGGAAATGTTTCCCAAGGATGGGGAGTGTTCAGTTCCCTCAAGATGTTCTAGACAACAGACAAATGGCCTGATTTTATACCTTGACACATGCCAGCTTTCCAGAGTCTCTAGCTTTGATGCAGTCCACCCAAGGATGCCAACTCCTCCATTGCTCTGCAGCAGCCTACCAGGCTGGTTTTATAGATGATATCTTTTCTCCACCTATAAATACTGCTCCTAAAAGGGATACTGAAATGAAGATATGCATTTTCAGTAATAGGTTTTCTAATGTCAGCCATTCTGCTTAAACTGTTCCATTTTCAGCAGAATTCAAGAACTACACAGTATATTCTACCTCCTGCAGACTGCTGTTGTTAAATGGAAATAAATCACTTAAACAGGGTCACGAGCAACAAAGGCCAATGTGGGTTCAAAGTTTACAGGTCTCTGCATTTATCAGGTAGAAATATGCTACATTTCACTATTTCATAAAATATCCTTTTATGAAAAAGCCATCAATCTTGGTCTGGCCTACTAAAACTGAGTTCTCAACTGAGAGAAATGAATGATGACACCAAATCAAGAAATCCTTTACCAGTGGAGATTTTTTGCAAGACCACCATGGCTTTCACATACGTTTTCAATTTGGGGAAGGATGTGATTATCATGTGGATATGTTTTACTCCCACCAGCTGTACTAAGGGATCTGTCAGAACTATGTACCCTTTTCTTGGGCAGTTCAGGATCTGTGCAGATTTTTTCATTAATCTGTGGTGGTTTTTATCCTGTGATAGTTATCATTTCTGTGCATTATCTACAGATTTTCTGGGATGTGTATATATGTGTATATAAATCACATACATCATATGCAAGTTCACGTTTAAACTAAAATTGCATCTAAATTACTTAGTTATATAGTTTTTCAGCATTTCTATGGGATGGTTTTTGTGTGATTTCTGTTACACATTCTACAAAACAGTATCTTGATTACAGATTTTTTGGTATCCTTCTGGTCTTTCTTTACAATTGCCAAGCTTCCTCCAGGAATCATCCAACTCTTTGACCAACTAAACAACTTAGATACTTAAAACCAATATTGTATATTCATACTTTTAGGTGTCTTAGAACTACACGCAGTGGTTTGTGGCAGGAATAATATATGAAATTACTATTTCTCTTCTAGTGATGGCAACTAATACAACAACTAGCTTGCTGCACTGTGACAAGGAAAAGTGATTTCTGTTCTGGTAAATGCTGTCATCTCCCTTTTTGTCTGCACACAATCACATTAAGATTGGAAGAGACCTCTGAGATCATCAAGTCCAACCATACCTATCAGTAACATACACAAAGCAAATGAGCTTGGCCTTTCTAGGACTCCAGGGAAAACAGACACAAACAAATTAATATGGTTTATGAAGTATCAGTATCATAAGAAGAAGAATGTATGGGAAACTTAGTCTGAACTTCTCGGAAAGAACTTCATGCTTAGGTTTGTCAGAGGAGCATTTTGCTCCTTTTACTATAGAATTCATTCTGAAAAACATATTCTTTTTTAGGAAAATAACTTTTCCCAGTTTATTTAGTATCATCATTTTTAGCTGGCTTTGATTCAGTGATGAAAATGCAAAGTTAAAGAATGTTCCATGCTTCCTTTTTGACTGAGAAGTGAGGCTTTTAGTCAACTAATCTATGCTATTTAAACATGTCTTTCTTCCTATCAACCTTCTTTTTTTTTCTCCTAGGGGAGAAAAAAGTAGAAAAATACAAAAAGAAAGGAGTTTAGTTTTAATTTCTGGGCAGAACTTTTTGCCAAGTCCCACACACACTAAGTGTTCAACGTGTAGTTAATACACATTAAACACACTAAGTGTTTCATGTGTTGTAGGGCACACAAGCCCTAGCATTGCTTTCTTGCAGCTTTTGTTGTTGTTACAAGGTCTTGCACAGTCATTTAAACAGCCCACTCCTGGATGAGCATGCTATGAAATACATCCTGTGACACCACCAAAGACTCTGGAAAACTTTACATATAGAGAAAACATAAACATCTTTCAATGGGCACTCTCCATCACAAACCAAACATCTTCCCAAAACAAAATCTATCTTGTCTGAGGAGACTGAAAGGTAAACAAAGCTTTCTATTCATCAGGTGGTGACCTTAGAGAAGTTGTTACTGTTAGAGCAGGCAAGAGAGGAAGTTCTGGATTTTAGGGGTTATTTAATGAGCCTCAGAAGAATGGTACTTACATGAAATTTGAGGGCTTTTGTTTGTTCTGTGTGCTCCTCAAAGCATCCTGAAAATAATTGACTGTTCTGTAGTAACTCCCTCAGGTGCCAGAATAATGCCCCCCAATGCCTCCTCTGAGTGGTGAGAGTTCAGTGTGCTTTCCCTTTAGCTCTCAGAGCTGTGCTCTGTGGGTCTTGCAGTCAAGGACCCACAGCTGATGCACACATCAAAAGCATTTGAAGTAGCTGGGAAAATCTGAGGCCAAGTCCATAATGTGCCAAGAGCACATAAGCCTATTTGAGAAGTTGTTCATCACTTAGTGGATTTTCTACCTGAAGAAAAGTAGATCAAGAACCCAGCAGCTTTAGGTGTGCAAAAGGCAGTTTTCATTTGAAGTGGAATGGAAGCATTATCTTCAAAGTATCTTAGAAGTACTTTCTCTCCTTTTGACCCATACAAAATCCTTGAAAACCTTGTTAAAAGTCTAAAATATGGCAATATTTTTCAAATTGCTAAGACAGTTAAATTCCATTCTGGTGAGCATCTCTACTGTGAACAGTGGGTGTAATCTGAAATTTGAAGAGGAAGTCTCTAAAGAAAACTTTATGAATGTGTTCAGTAAATGCATGCAGTTTTGCAAGCGGATTAACATGGTCACACAGGAATGTGTCAGAATGTCTCATCTAGTTTGGTATGCTGAATCTGATCATGGCTGTTGGGGGATGATTTGGAGGGTGATGGATGGAACTCCAGAACAAGCTGTTAGAACAAGTTGTCCAGGGAAGGCAGGGGGAAAAGGAGTGGAAAGGTTCTTCCTTGTCTCTTAGCCACTCTTTGGCATGCCACGAAAAGTAAACATAATTTCCTTCTCTAATAAAACATTGAAAGTTTTTATAACCTGTCATTGATTACCAAATCCTAATGGTAAGGGATCTGTAGCTGATCCATGGAATCACACCTTTTTTATAGTGTTTTCAATTATAATTTTATTAAAGAGTGAAAGATGTTCTTTGAGGAGTATTGAGAAATATCTGTTCTGAAACCAGTGGGAAGCTTGTCTTTGTAATCTTTTCATTTTCTCTTCCAACCCTAGAGCAGGCAGGATTTCCACTGGTTAATGATGTGCTGTTACACTTGAGTGTCGTTAAAAGGCAGTTGTAACACAGACTAAATACAGAGTGCCTGTTTCCTCTGCCTCTTTCATTCTTTAATATGCATTTGCTGAACATCCTCTTACTCAACAATCCTTTAAGCTGCATGATATTCTTCCTGACTGTCCCTACCATGAAATCCTTTCCAATTTCTAACCATTTGTCTGTGGCTTTGACTCTCTTCGTGAGAAAAGGTCCTTTAAGTTGTCCTGAAGTAAAGCTTTTGAAGGCTATATCCCAATCTAAGGTACGAGAAGTACAGCATCCTACTATTGTCTAAAGCTCTCACAAGAGAGCAGAGATCTCTCTAAACCAGTGCAGCTTTCCATTTGTGAGGAGTCCCTCTCACAAGAAGTTATGCTGTCATTGTTATTCTCTAAGAGCACAGTGATATGTGACATGCATTTGTCTTGCTCTCTCCTCAAGGACATACTAATGCGCTGCTAGGTTAGAAATACTTTCTTTAAATGTACTCAAATGCTAGAAAGCTATTTTGTTCAGGGGAGCTGCAACCTGAGAACATCTTTTCTTAGGGAAGAGAACAGTTCAGAAACTTCTTAACCATTTCAATGCACTGCTCTTTTTTTTTTTTTTTACTATAATAGCCTTGTAGCCAATGAATCTCTATGAATAGAAGTATGAATTGGGATCCTTGAGAAGAAAAATGCTTCCTGTTCATAGACTGACAATAAGCTTTATTTTGGCTATTTATTGCAGATGTCTGCCTGCGAGGCAGTCACAGAAACATGGCTGATGAAAAGCAATGGATGGTAGGCTCAACTCATTTGACTTCTGTTAGTTGGCCACCTAAGAGTGTCCACCTTACCTTTAGCCCAGTGAAGGAGCAGGTTGATTAACATTTAGTGAAGAGTGATGCATGCCATATTGTATGCAATATTGAAAATTAACATCTTATATAAAACCACTTTTAATCTGAAAAATCATGATGGGACAGGACACAGTGGAGCCATATGGGAAGAAGCAGCATTAGCACTTAGGCCATGTGTCAGGTTTTGTAAGTATGTTGCTTAGTACAAGGTTTAGATCTGACATTCGAATGTCGAAGCTCCACATTTAAAAAGATGGCATTTAAATTAAAGTTCTGGCACCTTTAATGAGCATAAATAATGTGGCTGCCTTTTCAGTCTGTTGTCCAATGTACAACAAATGCAAAGTGGCAAAGTGACCAAGGAGAAATTTCTCACTCTACCAAGAAGTAAGCAATACTAGAATAATTGTGTGTAGCTTCTTCACTCCAAGAGAACTTCAATGGAAGTAGCTGGTTTTTCTGTTTTAACTCCTGTTAGCATTTGGCTGGGTTTAGTATCAGTTGCCTAGTGTGTCTTGGTGGAGTTTCACATTTGGTCTCCCACTTTTCCAAATCACCAAGGAAACTATCTGCTTCAAGAGTAGTTACATGACTGCGTGTTCAATCATCTCATGGCTTTGAACAAGAGGAGCCACTTATATTGCAGTGTGTGCTAGTTTTGTAAGTGTCCTGTGAAGGCTGACAGAGATCATGTTTCTGTGTTTTGCTGCTGAGTCCAGACCACAGCCTCTAGAGGTAATGGATCTCTGCAGAACCTCACTGGAGCAGATCCCCAAACAGTGCAGGATTTCAAGATCTGATGCACTTTTATTGCTCCAGTGTTCTTGTCATGAAGGTGATGGGTCTTGTATTGTGGTTTCATATGTCAGGGTGGTTTTATGTCTAAAAACTGAGCTCTGTTGGATACCTTTTTTGTTTCAAAAGGGGCTTTTCTGCTGTTCTTCAGAAGTCCTGGTCTGGTGTGCAGGCAAGATATATGAGATCACTTGATTGACAGAATCTTACCTTTTAAGGAGGCAGCATCTTGTGGCCCCTGTGATATTCCTGCCAGGAGAATAACCCTTGAATGAAACCCAGCATTTCAACAATGACTTCTGATTTGGAAGGCTTCCTCTTTGCTATCTTTAGCATGGCAATAGCCACTCATGCCTCCCCATTATCCTGACAGGTGGTGCTGGTTTTATTGTCATATGTGCTTCATTTGTTGAGAAGTGGAGGAGCAAAGCCCCTCAAGGTCTGTCTTCTGGATGTGCCAGTCTCCAGGCTCTTCAGCAGGAGCATGGGAAGGAGGCATAGTTCTTTGGCTGGGCATAAACATTGCTGGTAACACTGGAATATATAGGTTAACAGTTTTAAGTGAAGCATAACAAAAATTGAAGGAGCAGAGTACTTGGAAATACTTCAAGGCTAATTTCACTTCCAATTTTGTTTAAAATCATTTTTGGTGATTATTTTTTGTTTCCTATGTAACACAGTAAAAAACTTGCTTCCCTACTTCCAGTGTTAAACGTATATGTTCATGTTAAAGGTTTTTAGTGGCACTGAGTCTATGTTATGCTGTGCTCTTCAGCAAATAAGACATAAGAACTTTGAAAAGCTGTTGTTTTTCTTGAGTTCACCTTCATTAATCTTACTGAGTTTCTGGAAGGGGCTGTTCTGTGAGCTCCACCGATGGCTAATGTTTTCTTTTCCAAAGTTCATGATTCTTCTATTCAAATCACTAATTTTCGCTGTTACACTCCAGTGGTTTAGTGCTTCCCAGGCCTCAAGGAATGAGTTTAATTAGCAATGCTGAATAAATTCTGAGGCATGATTCATCTTTCTTGTCACTGAGATCTAACTAACAAAAATGCAGTTTTAAGATGGGCTTAAAAGCCTTGGGAGAACAACTTCTGTAAAACTGGGGAAAGATTCAGATGTAAAGTTGGACAAAAAGGATTTTACCTGTCTGTCTGCTTTCAATTTAGCTCAAAGGTGCAGGTTTCATCCATGTGTCCTTGACTGAAGGGATGTTTTCTAAACACTGAGCTATGAGCAGTGCTTGGCACATGCACTCCAAACTAAAGCCGTGCATTAAAGCTTTTTTACATTAAGTAATTAGCTGGGGAAATTTCAAAATCACCCTAGATTTAATGTGATTTAATTTGGCTCTGGCTTTTTATACTTTGAGCAGAACACACAGCAATCCACTGAAGGGAAAATGTCATTCTCCAGTGATCCTAACTGCTGCAGTGCAGAGGTCCTTTTCTCTGAGCCAAGAGAAGGTGTGTTTCTAACACAGCATTCTGAAACCACATCCTCTACTCCAGCACATGGAGCACTAGGAGAAAAAATATGGATTGTTTAGTGCCTTTCTCATCTGGGCACAGAGAAATTAAGGACAAATTGTGGCTGTAACCAGTTCCCTGGATTTTGTCAGATTCAGACAGATGCTGAATGTTATTTTAATGGAACCTTACAAGAAAGCCCTTGCTATTAATTTTGTATTTATTGCAGTTACATTGACCCTAATGAATTTTTTCAATGAATTTGACAGATGTCACAAGTATTTTCAGTGCAGTTTAACATCATTAAATATAACCTTTCCTAAAAAATAAAAGTTCATGGAAGTGAAGGTAGGATAAGTGCCAAGGCTGGATTCTGGAAACTCAAGGGTGTTGCATATTACTTAGTGCACAAAAGAGATGTTAGGGAATAATATTTATGGGACAACATGACAAGGTTCTCCAAAACATCCCACCTAGAAGAACAAGCTCCTTTAGAAAGGAATTGGTTTATTAATGTGGAGTTTATGTATTACGTAGAGTTGATTATACCTTCAGAACCAAATTCAGTGACCTTAGGAATTTTTTTCCCCGGATTTGTTTTTGATTACCTTGCTCTCATGTGGTAGCCAAAAGGGCTAAAGGAAGCCTCTGAAAAGGAAGGCTTATTCCACTTGCTTGGGAAGATGATCTTGTATGTTAAGATAGCACAGTTTTTTGCACCTGGTGGCCCTAGTTCTGCTTGGATGAAGGATAAAGAATAAATCCAAGTTTTTCACATTGTATGTGAGCTTGTGAAGCAGTACAAATCCATCAGAAATACAAAATGAATGATTAGAGGACTGAATTCCACTGGATTCCAATACTTCAGAAACTTCGGAGCACTGGTAGGGTCCCCAGCTGGAATATAAATAAAGCAAACCCTTTCAGAGGTTTATAGGACTCTACTTGGTCCTCTCTTACTGCCTTAATTTATGATTGTTGCAAATTCACAAGCTGTGAAATGTGTTGGTCACAGAGCTGATGGCAATAACTTCAGAATATGAATGAGAGCATCTGGGTTGCTATTTACCTTTGTTTCACAAAGTCAGCTTTTTATCTTTGCATCATTTAACCTCAGAAATATGGCTGGGTTAGACAGGCATGTGGAGCTTTCTATGGAACAGAACATTTCCTTTCTGTAACTTCCTCAGTTTCTTCTTTGAAAAAAGAGACCATTTGCTTTCCCACCACTGTGCTGCTCCTCTACAAAAATACAAATCAAATGAATGTAAATAAAAACAAGCAGCTGCTTCCCTCTCTAAAAGAAATAAGGGTGCTTGGACTCAGAACTTCTTTATTTTCTGTTCACTCTCTAGTGACCTGCGTAAAATGAAGACCCAGGCAGCAAGCCTGCAGAGCACTCAAATCTCAAATCTAGCTTCTTTTCTTGGCTGAGAAGTCTTTTTTCCTGTTTTTCTTAGCTGTCACAGCACCTCATACTTGGGTGGCCTATAATAAATATCTGTTCTTTACATATATATCATTAAAAGCTGAATTCCTCTTCTTTAGGTGTTAAGAATCTCACTTGATTGTAGGCAGGTTTCACAGTTTGTATTGATGGCCAGAGCATACCTGGGTGCAGTTCTGCTGTGTTTCTTGTTTCAAGAACTTTAAAAAGGAGTATTTTACTCAGCTGGTAGTTGGGTGATTCTAACTTAGTGTTTCATTAGTGTGTTATGTTTTTATTTCTGGAGTTGCAGAGGAGTTCATCCAAGATTCTCTGCTTTTTGCTGGCCGATTCAGCTCCTAATAAACTTAGGGAATGTATTTCTAATTTGGATCCATGTTCATTTATTTTACCAGTGAAAGGAAGAATTCACAGGAGAGGCTCAGGTTCACATCAGTGTTTTCTTCTAAGGTTTCCTCAGCCAAGGAATCCCTGACCACCACATATGGCTCAAGACTCTTTCCAAACCCTGTGACCTCAGGTCCTTCATGATACCATGCTGAGCCCCACCTTCTCCTCTAGTGCAATATCTGTAAAAACAAATGGAATCTAAGCAAAGATTAGATTAATCATGATCCCACTGCCAGCTTAATTCCACCTCATTTGGTTATGGCTCCTTGCAATAGTGGAAAAGGTTGGCTAATAGTCTTGCAATTACTGTATTCTGGAAACTTTCTGTTTCCTCCTTTATCAGATTCTGTGATACCAAATGGGCAAGTAAAAGTGATTGATTGTACACAACTGTAATGCAAACCTTTCCCCCAAGCCTATTTCCAAGAATCCTGGTGTTTCTACTCATGTAGGCAGAGTCCATTGTAAAAAGATACAGGATTTATGTATTGAATTAGTGATGACATTTACTTAGCAATGTTCAATTGGTGATCAGCATTTTAAACTCTTCCACAGTCAAATCCAAGGTGCAGCTGTGGGTTTCTCACAGTGAGAACTGCACAAACAGCAAGGTCCTAGTGAAAACATTACATGTTGTGCTGCAGGCTATCTCACTTTTTGCATAGTAGCTTTTGTAAATATCTAAGGATTTTGTCTACAGTTTATAAATAACTTTTGTACAACACCAGCTGCAGAGGAGAATCTCAGATTAGACAACTGCTTTCAGAGAGTCTGGACTAAACTAGCCCAGTTGTAATCAGGTTAAGAATTTGTTACCTGGGAGTTGAGAAATGAGCCTGAAGGAGTCAGGAAATTGCTTCATAGAGGTAACTGAGATCCAAAGAGTCAGGAGAAGAGTTGCAGGGGGCAGGATTTTGCCTGGGAGAGGCCTGTGGTGTTGAACATTACATTGGCAGTGAGGAGAGCTAAGCTCAGCAGCAGCAGGGTCTGCAGTTCATCAGCTCTGACATCCAGTAGGTGTCATTGCAGCCAACTGAGATTATCAGTCACAGGAGGCAAGGGTATGTCAGGGGGTCGGGTGGGAGAGAGGCAAACCCAAGTCAAACGACATGATTGCCAAGCTGTAAATCTAGGAGCACTTTCAGGAAAGGATGCCTCCACTTATATTGAGATTTCTCCAAATAAGAAAACTCTGGTTTCTCATCACCAGCCTCATGCTTTTGGAGATATCTATGCTTAGTTTACTGCAGATTTGAAAAATAAATAAAATAGAAGTAAAATATTTGATACCTTCCTATGAAGTTAAGTCTTGGCCCAGGCTGCCCAGGGCAGGGTGGACTTCACCATCCATGGAGGTATTTAAGAAACATTTAGATGCTCTCCTTAGGGCCATGGTTTAGTGGCATGGGAGTGATAGGTACGGTTGGACTTGATGAGCTTAGAGGGCTCTTCCAACCTCAGTGATTCTGTGTGAATTTGGTTAGATTAAAAATGATTACACTGTGTGTGTAAAGGAAAAGTTCAGTTTACCTAAGTTAGAGCTTTGATGAATTGTTATCAGAAAGGTTATTTTATCTGTAGTGGTTGATCTTGCCATGGAGAAAGTAGTTTGTCATGGGCCATAAAGCTAGAATGACAGTGCTACACTCAGAGTCATGCTTTTGTCTTAAAGGGACTTTTTCTTAGGATCTGGCTTAATATGGAAGCCAATAGGACTGCTCACAGATGTAAGAATAATTCAGATAAATGAGAAACTGCAAGTGTGAGGAACTTCATAGTTGGTGCTGGTGGCAATAACATACAACAATATGTAAAGAGAAATATCTGAGCCTTCAGATTACAGTGTTATACATTACACAAAATGTTTTGGGGGATGTAATATTTTTTCCTCTTGTGACAACTCCTGAGTTCACAAGATGTCTGTGGTCTTTCTGAACGAACCACAGTAGCAGTTACTACATTATGTGTAGGGATTTCTACTGTTCCTTTATAGAAACGTCCTGAAGCATCTTGAGAAGTTGTCTTTTAGTTCAAAAGGAAACAATTCTTACCTGTGACTTCAACATCTTTTAAAATCCAAGTTGTTGTTAGACAGATGATCTTTGCCCATTCAGGATTTACCTGGGGTAGCTTCAAAGGATCAGCTTCTGGATGTGTTATTCAAAGGCTCAAGCTGGGTGTTTGTGAATGCAGTGTATTGCACATCCCCCTCCTCCCAATGTATTTAGGCTAGGAATAAAGCCTGTAGATTCTTTTAAAGCACATGTTGAAGTGTTTTCTTCCAGACTTGCCCAGCTCCAGACTATAAACTGTTTAGACGGCCTTTCAGTAGAGAATACAGCAGAAGAGGACAGACATGGTCACTGCTGAAGAGTTATTCATGCTAATATTTACTAAACAATACTACCTAAAGCAGAGAGATTCTGAGCTTAATTTAGAAAGATCTTCGGCCTGTAGCACACTCTGTCCAGTATCCCCAGCAGAGGCACAGGCACATGGCATGGCAGATAACAGCTCCCTTTCTTCTAAGTACATCTCTGGGCTTACAGTTTCTGAGCTGCACAGTAGAGGCATTGGTGCCTGCAACAGAGGATAAAAATGTTTCTTCAGCTTAAATTGCTTCTCTGTGCTCATGTTTGCTTTGCAAACCTGTTGTGCTCCTTTCCTCCTCTTCACACATCCCTCCAAGGAGAGCTGTAAGAAAACACAGGATAGCTGATTCTCGGTGAGAAATATGCAGTGTTGTTGGAGAGCAGTATGCAGCTTATTTCTCAATACTCCCTGTGCTTGGTTTATCCCTGTGCTAAGTTTTTGAGAGCAGGACACCTGTGGTAGGTCAGGGGACAACGAAAATTGATTTGCATCCCTCTTGTATAAATGTGAATTAATTGATATTAGCATGGACAATGGCATCAGGATGCATTACACTTACACTGTTTCTGGTTGCACACAAACAGTTATGTTAAGCTTAAAGGGTAAAACCATGTAATAATCAAAACAAACAGGTAAATATAGCACAAGTGAAGCAGCAAACAAATGTAGTACCAGAAGAAGTACTAAATCCATATAAAAGAATTATGCACGTGCACCAATGATTTATCACTTACAGATTACTTTGACTGTTCCTGCCTGAATCTTTGTGTTGTTTTGTTTCAAATTTCCTTTTCCAAACCCTGACTAGTGTATTTGAGATGGCTAATTTGTGAATGTTTTGTCAAGGCAGCTCAATTAAATTCAGATCCCTTCCTGTGATAGGAAAATTGTACACGTTTCCTAAAAATCAGCTTTTTGCATGTAGCTTGTGTATAATCCTTATTCAATGGGCAGTGTGATTTAATGTGCAAATGAACCTCTTCACTTTGCTTTATTATTAGTTAGACTGGAAATCCTTCATGTAGTGCTTCCTCAGCCCAGCATTCCCTCTCTGTTGATCAATAGTCCTTCTCTTCAAACTGAAATACTGCTCTGATAACTGTAATCCTGCCTTTTAACTTTGATAGCTCTTTTAAGCTCAAGAGATAAAGATGCTGGAGAATCTCTTGTACACTGCAAAGATTCTTTGCAAGATTAAGTTGACCCTGCACACCTTGGCTTAGAAAGTTTTATATTTCCTTGTAGAAATGTTGAGGAGGTAGTAAAGGAGTTGTTCTAACATATGTTTGTTGAAGAATGGGTGTTAGCAGATAGAATTACAGCCAAGGAGAAACAGTTTGCAGAAACAGGCTGATTTTTTAGCGTTTAAAAAATGTGTGCTCTAAATTTCAGAGATTTTTCGGTAGCAGGTTGGAGTAAGAAGTTGTTAGTTAAAACCTACAAACTCAAAAACAGAAGCAAGTTAGAAATCTCTGCAGATCTGCCTACATGCATTTTGTCTTGTCTTTGCTTGTATGCTACCAGTGTGAAAGAGTATTTAGTGGCAAACAAATAATCCAAATTCTGAGACAATCCAGAAGGAAAATCTGTCAGAGCTCACTGATAGAAATGAAAGCTCTGCTGATGTGACTGTCTACTCAGTTCTTTCCAAAAGCTATACAAAGCAAAGAAATCAGCAAAAAAGTGTACCCACATTTCTGGGAGCACTGAGATTAATAATTCAAACAGACAAACAAACAAAACCTTGGCAAAATCTCTCTTGAGGGGCTGTAATGGCTTTAAAGTTGTGCCAGCCTAACTTTAGAAAGATGGTCAGTCCTGGCTAACCAGTTCTAGATCAACCTTCTTGTGTGGGGGTTTGGACCAGATGACCTCCAGCTGTCCCTTCCAACCTCAATTATCCTGTGAAGACCAGACTGTTAACTGGGATGTGAGCTGAAATGTTCTGCATATACAACAGCCAAGCAGTAGGCATTTCCTCAGGTTAATTGGTTCATTTTTCACTATTGTTAGATTCACCAGCCCAATAAACCTCTACTGTCAATTTTTAGTTTATCATGTAGTGGAAACTTAGCCAAAGCAAGATTCAACCTTCCAAAATAGACAAGTAAGTTTGTTTTTAAAAATCCATTTATAAATGGTTGTAAAGCATAAAAAAGTCATTGGCCCAGGGTGTTCTGTAAATGCCACCAAATGCTGTGTCTTTGCCTCTCTAGTGCTGAGCTGTAGACCAAACACTTTGTGTGCTGAGCACTCTGAGTTTTTAGCAAATAATGGTTGAAAAAACAAAGGAGGAAAACAGCAGCAAAATACTTACATATTTATTTTCAGGAAATTGCCTGACCTTGGTTGTGCTAATTGCTTGTTCCAGAGGAAAAAGATTTCATTCTTTCATTCTGGTCCTTCACCTTGGAGGTTATTATTTGCACACATCAGTCTCTGATCTTTCATTGAAGTATATATTCAGTATAGTTCTTTTTTCCTTAGTATTTCTCAATCCATATTTTCTAATAGGATCCACAGATGCCATCAATAATTATTGTTTTGTAAGCATTAATTTTCCACATTCTCAGGAAACACCTTGCTTGATTTTTTCCATGGAAATTCCAAGTTAGACATCTTTAAGCACATTGTAATTTAACTGTGAACTGTTTTGAAAGAGAATCAAGTTTTTGAATTGCAAGTGCTTAAATTCCTGAGCTCCTGCTAGCACTGCTGAAACCAGGTGAAATGAAGGACTCTGAGTTCAGAGACTGAGTAAGAGACCAGAATTTAGCCTTTTGACAGAGGAAGGGAATATGTTCAAAATGCCTACCCTGGGCTGGCAAGGTGAACAGTGTAATAAACACAGCCTCTGGAGCAGTGTCTGCATCAGCTGTAAATCTGGTGGTGGACGAGTCAGCAGTGACTGTGCATTTGAACACTTCTCTGGATGAAGTGGAGCAGGGGAGGAATCCAGTGGGTCATGAACCTGTCTCTGTTTCTGCTTGCCGCCTCCGAGTCTCTCAGAGTAAGTACTCTGGGACAAGCTCTCCCTTTGTCTGGGTTTGCATTTGTTGGGGGAATAAAGGTAAAATCCTTTTGAACTCAGTCTCGGGTGGATACTAGGTTCCTTTTCCTTCTTTGACGGGGATTTTTTTTATTTGAGGAAGGCTTTTGTTCCTCTCCTAAAATTCTGAATGGTTTTGGGGGATGAAGATGAAAAAGGAATTGTTCATACTATCCTAAAGGGTTTTTCCCCCCTGAGTATCTCCAAGACAGGAGACAGAATACAGCAATTCTTGCTGAAAAAACAAATGCTGACTCTCAGCAGAGCACGAACTAGGCTTCATTAATCAAGAGACTAGAAGCAACTGCATGAGGCTTACACAAACAACCACATCCACTTGCACACATACTCTGGGCTTATCTCCTCACACAAAAATTGTGCTGCAAAAGTTTTGTATTGTTCAGTTATCTGCTTGCTTTTACTTAGAGAACATTTCTGTACAGCCTGTGCGACTTCTGTAAAAGATTCCGTGTTGTGAACTGTAAGGGCTTAAATTCACACCAAATTAAACAAGAGAAGGGGTTTTTTATGGTGATGGTATTGCTCAACGTAGTGAGATGAGGACTTAAGCCTCTGTAGCGATATAGAGTGTTTATTTTAGGGTTATAAGTAGGTGTGGCTATAGGGAAAAAAGGGGAAATTGTTGCAACACCTTTTTTTCCTTTTACAAAGTGCAATTAAGAGTAATTTGTAATTATTTTAGACTGAGATTTTTCAAAGCTGCTCAACATTAGCTTTATATTTA
Source organism: Bucco capensis (assembly GCA_013396975.1). Classification (NCBI taxonomy): domain Eukaryota; kingdom Metazoa; phylum Chordata; class Aves; order Piciformes; family Bucconidae; genus Bucco; species Bucco capensis. The sequence goes on along the minus strand of VWZO01020258.1, from coordinate 148,642 downwards.
CCCTGCAGCTCTTCTTTTTTCTCCCTCTGAGAACTACAGCCAGATATCAGTATAGTGTTATGGTAGTATCAAGTGATTAGAAAATCCCTGCAGCTGGCAGAGAAGGGAGTGGACACTCCCTAAAATCTCCCTTCTGTGGTTTTATTAATGCTCATGCTCAATAAATGACCTCACCACATAGTGCATATTGTAAGGGAGAGGGGTTACTGGGAACTAGAGGTGTTTCTGGTGGCCTGTGGGCAGTTTGGGGAGGCAGAAGTGATTTAAGCCCTTAGGAGCCCTAAACCTGTGTCAAGCACCGCTCTATGTGACAAAATAACACACAACCCAGGAGCAGAAGAGTAAGTTCAATCTGCTAGTCATGTGGGCAAGTGAGGACTGTGTTTTCAAGAAGTACTGCAGCAATAGAGTTTTACTAGTAGTACTAGTACTAAAACCTGAGCTAGAGATGCTCTCAGCTGTGCCTGTCACCCTAGGTAGGAACCAGGCCTTTCTGCACAAGCATTGGCTTCTCCTGCTTCAGCTAGTAGCGTCTGAGTTACCCAAGTGGGAACTGCAGGGTAAGATCCTAGTGTAGATAAAATAATACTATTATTTGTGTTTTTCATGAGCTGTGTTATGATACCTCCTGGTAAACATGATAAAGAAAGAAACGGCAACGAAGAGCAGCTATAGCTGCAGTGCCCTGTAGCTTTGGATTTCAAAACACTTGTATTGTTTCTTCGGCCAAAAATGAGGGAGTGGTGGTGGCACTGAAGGAGAGGGAGAACTGAGCCTGGAGTAAAGTTTCCTTTTCCCAAGAGCAAAGAAATTCTAAAAACAAATTCTTGGCTGCAAACTTAAAAGGATAGGTTTGGAATGTTATCTTAAAGGATGTTACAATCTTGGACCTTGCAGTCATGGCCCAGATAAAGCACTATGTTTATACATTACCCCATTTCATCTACAATGGCTTCTATGGTAGATGAGTTATAAGTGTTCATCCTGGCTTTGGATGGCATTTGCTTTTGTTTCCCTTTTCTATAATTGGCTGTTTTTATACATCACACACATGATCTACAGTTTTGCAGCAACTACTAATAAAAGCGTTCAGACAAATTTCATAGTGTAGTTCTAGGTTTTATTCCCTTTCAGGTGTAAATGCTGAGGAAGCAAAGAGAAGCAGTAGAAATATGCAGTATTTACATCAGTGTAACCTGAAGCAGAATCCAGAAGAAGACTTCTAGTAACACCTTTTGCCATCCACTTTAGATTTTGGTTTCAGATTTTATCTTTGTGTTTTGTTCTAAAGAAAAGGAGACTTTGAGAGTTGTCAGGATTCAGTGTTACCATTTTTTATACTGAAGAATTCTCTAAAGCCTGCCATTTCCAGAAAGCTGCATACCTTCATGACAGAGAGAACACAGCTTGAATAGCATTTAGCATAACCAGTAGTTAGCTGAAAAACTGACCGCCTTACAGCAAGTGCTGAACACCTCTCTTGATCGTTGAAAACAAATCACAAAGGGCTAAGTTTGGGGCTTGTGGGCTTAGATAATAAAAATAAGGGTAGAGCTGTGGCTTCCCCTGAAGTTGATAGCAAACCTCCTGTTGACAATCCACTAGCAGCAGGGTTTCAGCCTGCACAGCAAAGCGTGGGAGAGCTGCAGGAGATCTGTAAATGTTTTTGAAACGCAGCTCTAACTTTGCTTCTCCTCAGTGCTGAAGAAATTGTTAGCTTTCTCCCTTGAATGCATGGCATGGCATTGTTATTCCTTTTCATTCCGCTTGGTAGTTTGCTCTTACTTGTGCCTAACAGTGTGGAGGGGCTACAGAACAGAAGGTGTGGTCTTTTGTGGGATCCGCTTGATGCTTCACACTTTTGCTGTAGCAGTAAAAGGGACTTGTGCTGACAGCTGGAGTAGTTGCTGTCTTTGTTTTCTCACTCCAGTTCTAAATTTGAAGTGGATTCTTGCAGATCTAAGCTGAAATCCATAGATAAATTTTTGCTGTGTGCAATAAAAATGGTTTATATGTTTTCTGGTGCTTAAATGTGCAGAAAGCACAGGGAACCATTATTGAAAGGTAAAAAAAGAGAATAGGGCAGATTTGGAGGCAATAAATTTTAGTTTTATATCCTATACTTTCTCATTGTTTGTTATTTTTTTAAGCTCTCCTAGTGCTTTTTTCATCTCCCCTTGAAATTAATGAGAGCCAGACCAAGTCCCAAGAGACTTCTGTAGACATTCAATAAGATGAAACACTTTTTCCTTCCAGAGATGACAAAGCTCTAACTTTAAAATGTGTCCTGCTAAAGGGTGGTAGGAGCCATCTACTGGTGCAGCAGCTAGATAACTTCCTCTAAGCGGAAGCAAGCCTTAAGCAAATAGCAATGTGACAGTTCTGCCATGCCATTTGTCACAATTTCTGCCTCTTTCCACATGTGAACATTGGTAGTAAACATGGCAAAGACATAAAGCTGGCCAGGCTTGTGCTGAATGCCATCAGAGATAGGTAATGGATCAGGCATTTTCAGTATGGTCAACCTACTGCTTGAAATAAGCAAACCAGACCTTTTGCAGCTAGAGGCAGGGATAACAGTACATTGTCTTGTGAATCTTCTTATCTCACTGGTCGTTTTTGTCATGCCATTATGAGATGGCTACTAGGAAAGGTCTTTTTTGGGGTGTTGGCTTCTTTTTCTACAATGATGTCTCAGAAGATATCAGGAGGATCTGTTGTTAGTGCATCATACTTGAGGAAGATAGACATGCTATTTAAGCTTTCTGCTGTTTGACAGTAAGAATGAGTTTCAAGAATTTTTGCACTAGTTTAGTTATTAACTATAGGATTAGTTGTATCTCTACCAGAGAAAAACATACAATAATGTAAGGGCTTGAGAAGGCTTCTTGGCTGATCATTACTGATCATATTAAATCAGTGGAAAGAACCACAAGAAACACAACTGTGTGTGATAATTTCTATCACTTGACAAGATTACCAGGGTCTGTTACACTAGGCTGTGGTAGACAAAAAACAATTTTAAGGAATCTTTGTTTAATTTCCACTCTTTCATACGAAGTAGTGTTATTTTGTGAAACAATATCTAGCTGAGCCATATACTCGGGGGTTGAACGTTTTTGCCCGGAGTGTAGCAAAGCTTGTGCTCAATGTAAATGGAAAACCCCACATTCTTGCTGCCTGCTGGAATGCACAGCTGCATTCCCAGAAGCAGCAGCCAGTCCAAGCACTTTCTCCTGTCTTTTCTTTTTTGTATTTGGCCTTGAGTAATTAGGTGACTACTTTTTGTTTGTTTATTTCATTTGGAAGACTGCATATCTTTTATCATGCATGGGTTTTGATCATAGGAAATGGTTCCTTTCTGGCACTTACTGAGAAACAAGAAAGCAGTATTTCCTCTGTGTGTTAGATCCCCCAACAGAAAGAGGCAGCTCATTGCTAAATGAAATATATGTGAAGTGTCCACCCTCTGCACAGTACATGCACGTTGTTTTCTGGGGAGTCTGATAGAAGCATTGATTTCTTGGAGCAGCACAATAGCTTTCATTCAAGATTTGTCAAGTTTACAACTAGCAGAACAATCTGACTCTGACAGGAGTGAGGAGCTGCTGTGGGTAGCTGCTGTTCCCTGGCTGATGTTAGTGTGAAGGTTCACTCGTAGCAGAGGCAGGGTGTCAGCAAGGTATAGCAGACCAAAGGGGCAAAGAAACTTAGTAGTTGTAAAAAAGGATTTAGAGTATGGCTGAGTGCCACACAGTGACTAAAGGCTACATCCAGCTGGTGGTATCTGGCACAGAATAAGGACTCAAAATTCTGAGGCTCTTGCCACTTTAGGACTGCACCCTGTGACTCTCCTAGCTCATGCTCAAGAGGTTGCTACTGTATGCACATGTCAGTGTCATTGGAGCTGGAGAATTTTGCTCTATATATGCTGTTGTACTTTTTGCAAAATGAATCATAGAACTAGAGTTAGGATATGTTAAAATAGTTTATTGTAGTTGTCATATTTTCCCCTTTAAGCAGATAAAATTGTCATTTTTTCCAAATTAAAAGAACAGCAAACAAGAAATCTATATTCCAGTGCACTGTCAGCCACAGAACTTAGTTTTCAGTTACATTGTTTAAGTTGCAGGGAAACACTGGTTTATCTGAGGCAAGGTAATTTTATAGATCTATAAACCCTGCATTTTCTCTGCTGTTCCTCTCCCCCCAGTACTAAACATCCAGAGAAAACCTGCAACTGTAAAATAAATCTTCACATGCTGCATAAGGCTGAGCACAGTGTTTACTACATACCTTTGCAATTAGAACTAATTTACTGCCCTGGGAGATGAGGGGGAAATGTGCAAGGTACTTCTTGGATAAATATACCTCAGTAAGAAAAGCAGAGCTGCTCTGTGAGAGTTATCTGCTTGTGTTCAGCAAGTATCAGGGTCATTCTTGCAGCTACATACCGCAGAGCATTAATTAATGGGGCTGCAGCTGGTGGTACCACTTTGGCTGCTTCAGCCCAGCCTCTTCTGCCATATTTCTCAGGTTCCTATGACCAGTCTTGGACCACATCCCATCATTTTTTCTCCCCCNCCCTCCCCCCCCAAGTACAAAAAGTACTTAAGTCTCTACTGGAAAACTGCCAGGCTTTCATAAAAAGAACAGAGCTGTTGTTTCTTTGCTATTTTTATCTTCTCTGCCAAAACTGACACCATGCTGTTGTATATATGAAATTGCCTTCAGTGCTGTGCTTCTCAGGTCAAACCCCAACTTTCTGGCTTTCTACAGGCAGTGGATGTCCAGCATGTTGCTGATTGTAGCTCCACTGTAAATCTGAGGGGACTGGATGTGTTTAGGCACATAATTCCTGCACACAGCATGACTGCACTTCTCAGTTTCCTCAGTGGCAGGAGGCACATAGGTTTGAAAAGGAGCCGGTGGGGCAGGTGTACAGAAAAGAGCTTGTAAGCCTGTGGTAACAAGCTGTCTCCTGTCATGATGCCATGATGTCATGATTGACACTGGCCTACACTGCCCAGGGGGGTGATTGAGTCACCATCCCTGGATGTGTTTAAGGGTTGTTTAGATGTGGTGTTGGAGGATATGGTTTAGGGGTGAACTTTGTAGAGTTAATGGTTGGACTGATGATCCCAAGGGTCTTTGCCAACCTGAATGATTCCACGATTCTCTGCCTTTGGCAGCAGGAGGGTGCAATTGTGACTAGTGGCAAAATCCCACCACCTTACTGGAACAAGGATCTTGTTGTCTGAGGGACTGTAGCAGATACAGAGTGGTTCTGTCCTCCTGTGGTTTGTGAGAGCATCTGCCATGAAAGTCAAGTTACTTCATCTCCACTGGGTAGGATTTTATTCCTCAGGAGCTCTTGAAACTGAGACATAAATGGAAATCTAAAACTGAAAGAGTTAACTGCCAAACACATTTAAAAATAAAATTGTAAGCAAACCACAACCCCCCCAAATACTTATTGCCAGTGCTTTTCATTCTGATGAATTATCATTTAAGATAATACTTCAGAGGTAAGATTTCATTGCCAAAATACTGTCCATTCCTGTAAGAGCTCACTCTCACATTTGAATTTGAATGAATAATATGACTGCCCTCTTCTGTAATTGCTATAACCTAATTTGGGATGTGCAAAAAGCTTGCAAGATTTAAGACTTTTAGCAGGTTATTATTAATGCAGATACAGTTTTTAGCTCTGAACTGCCTGGGAAAGATCTGTTTTTAAGTCTACAATACCTCAATGATTTTTTTTTCTAGTTAAAAGGAAAACTGTATTGTTCCCATCCAAAAAATCAAAGAGAATCAAAATGAGTGTTGTCAGGCATTTGCCAACAGCCTGTGCCTCATATGTCAATGATTTCAAAGGTCACTAGGATCTCCCAAATCCATTTGTTTAAAGCGTGTCATTGCTTTAAGGTTCAGTACCATAGATGAGGCTTCTCAGCTCACAAACCTGAACTCTGGCTCTGCCAGCCAGCCTGGACACACAGACGGAGTGGTGGCCTTAGCTCCAGGGAGTTCTCAGACAGCTCCCAGGATTCTTGATGAAGGCAAGCCAGAAACACACTCTTCAGCTGAGTTTTGATAAGGAGGTGCAAGACTTGCAGATTAGGAAGTGCACAAGTGAGCAATGAACATCTGCCCTGGCCTGTGTTTTTACTGGTGTTTAGAATTCTGTTGCTTAGTCTCATTTAACCATTTCTTTGGTTGCTTTTTTATTTATACAAACGTAGAAATGTTTGAAAAAAAGAAGACTAACAGTCACTGGAATAGAGATAGATGCTGGAAGCCTACATGAAAGAAGTCTTGCCAAAGGAAAGAGTTTGCTGTGAAGTTCTAAGTGGTGAAAAATGGGACCACACTTTTTCTTTCTGCTTTAAATATTCCTTCCCCTCTACATACACACACATTCACTTGGCTCCCCAAAATCCTTATACCAACAGTTTTTTAAGGGCCTGTTCATCAAATAATTCCTATGACAAATACTTCGTAGGCAAACACTTGCTTTACTTACATAATTAAAGATGAACTAAGTATCATACCTGAAATGGGCTTCATCAGATTTGGTACCTGTGCCATAGAGAATACAGCTGCTTGTTCCTCTGCTTCTGACTGGGGAGTCTACAATAAGAGTTGGTAAACAGCACTTGGTTTAGACATTCTTTACACAGTGTAGTAACTGAGACGTGGCTTTTGATGCCCTGAAGAGGATCAGCAACAAAAGGATTAGCTTTAATTCCTTACATGCTGCTTTAAATCTTACTTGGACCACATGGTAAGGAAGCAGATCTTTCAGCTCTAAACCCACATGCAGAACACACACTCAAGCATCTTTATTTAATCCATACACTCCATGCCAGCTTCTGTTACTGCGAACTGTGCTACTCAGAGTTGAGAACTCTTTTCTCTTCCTCCATGTAAATCAGCTAATCCAAACTCATTCACAAGTGCTGAGAGAAGCTGTACTTGAGGGAGCTTGCAGGCTTGGTTCTTCAGCAATGATTTATGGCTTTTGACTGAGGTCATCACTTGGCACATAGTGATGACCAATTTGATGGATTAAGGACTCAAGGGCCCTTAACATTTGTAACCAATCATACTCTGACTGGCAATGACCACAACAAAAAAAAACCTCTATGTGTTCTTGTTTGGATCTATTTTAAACAAGTTTGGCTTTGTTTTCTTCTTGGAGACCTACTGCTGCCGTTACTACTCTTTGATTGGGTTCCAAGGATGGGTCAGAGTCACGTTTTCCTTTGATAAACCTCCTTTGCTTCCCTCCTTGATGTACACTGCTGAAAGCTGCATGTTTCTTTTAGGTTTGCTGTTACATTACCACATCAAGGAGTGCTTGAGGGGCCAGTTCTGTAGAGCAGGAAAGAGAGGATTTCACAGTGTCACTGAGAGCACAGGCACTATTTTTCTTTCATATCCACTGAAGCAGCAGCTCCCAATTAACAGCACCATAGATATCACCAGTTCATCTACACCTGTGCAGTGTAAGGCAGAGTGCTTCACGACTAGTGCTGGTAAGATTTTCTCTACTGCAGATGCTTCTAGGGGGAACAGCAAGCTCTTAGAGGAAATACTTTCTCCTAGATGGACCTGCAGCTGTGAAAGGTATATTGTCACCCTTGTGACTGAACACTTGGTAGCTCAGCTTTGTGAATTGTGGAACTTTTCTCCTTCTGGAGGGTCTGTGCAGACAACTCCTACCCACTTCCATAAACCCTGTGCTCTGTTTTAGTCATCTTGGAGATGCCATGAATCTTTTCCTGCCTATAATGTGTCTTCATTTTGTCTCATTGTTTTATTTATACAGTGTCTTGTAATACTTGCATTGTTGCATACTGCAGTGTGAACTGCAGAACAGTCAGGCAGTGGAGGGAGAGAAGCTCTGAATGTGGGAAACTCCATGAATACATATTGTTCACATCTTTAAAAGTGAGCATAGTTCAGGAGTTAAGTAGTCATATTCACTGCAATGCTCTGTGAGGCTGATCCTAATGTCAGTGACAGTGTAAAGCTACACAGGTGTGGTATGGAACCTCATCCTGTAAAGATGTGCTCTGAAAGTTGGTTTTGCTATGTCAATAGTGTCTTGCTAAGCTGCATGGCTGGGAAGGAGACATTTCTCTGCTGTGTAGTGCAGGCATCTCAAACAACAGCAATAACAAATAATATGAGTCAATTCTCATATAGCACTTTCTACCAACTGTGGTGAAATGATGCCTCTAGCACTGGAAAGTCCTATTCAGCCTTGTTTTGAAGGTGGTGATTTCTTTTTCTATGCTATTTCACAATCCCAATAATTTATTTCGAGGATATTGTATGTCTGGTGGGTTTTACTTCTCTCTGCTAGATTTGAAGTGACTAAAATATAGGTTGAAAATAAATTCCCTAGAGTGGGATGATTTCTGTTACTGTTTTATTCTGTGGCAGTGCCTTGGAGCCACACTGCTGGCTTCCTCCCCAGTGATCGGGGCTGTATAAATGGAGAAAAAGCTGAACTTTGCTTCAGAGAGAGAAAATAAACACAAGGAAGGCTATTCTTTTGTTCAGTGTAGCTTCTTCAGAGTGACTTGAGTGATGGACATGTTCTTTCCTGAGAAGATCCTCTAGCTTTCAATTGTGGATGCAGTGCTCCTAAGCCAAAATCCATGCTGGGAACATCAGCACATGCCTTAAGCACTTTTGGGCTCAAACACATCTGTTTCATAGGAGTAAGAACTCTCCTCCCAAACTGCCTCAGACCTTACTGTTCCTCTCAGGTAGGGCACCTCCTCCTTCCTACAGATGGAGGTAGGAACCGAGCTCTATTTGACCATGGTCATAGGCTATGTCACTGAAAGAGCTCAGCTAAGACCTACTGCCTTGTAACCTAGTCACCTCTGCCTTTTCACAAAAGGGTGGGGATGAAATGAGTTTTCTTCAGATGGCCAAAAATGTCAGCAGACTGCAGAGATCTCCAAACCTAAGCTGTCTCCAGCGCCTTCTCATGAGTCCAGGACCTCACCTCTTCCCCTCTGTGCAGCTGCCAAAACCTCTAGCTTCCTCTCCCTAAAAGCTTCACCAGTGCAGCTGCAGATTTTCAACGAGTACCACTAGGACAATTTGGGGGTGGAATAGAATGAAATGCTTAAAACCCACAGGAAAGTTTCTGATTTGAATGGATTAGTCACTCAAATTCAAATAAAGCTTCATTTCCAAAGAAGTTACCTGATCCTACCACAGATGATCCAGAGAGCTGCAGGATGATCTGTGGTGTGCTGTGTGCTAGCCCCAGCACTGTCATTCACATCCAAAGTTGAATTAGTAGAAAAAACAAGGTACTGAAGGCCAGTAAGGGCTTGTGTCAGAACCAAGTTGGCTCTGGGGAAACTCTTGTTGCAGTTACAATGTCCCTTTTGTGAAGCACAGCAAAACTTGACTTCTGCTTGTCATCTACTGAAGAGAAGGTGAGCATGAAATGCACTTCCATTCTGAGCAATTCTGAGTTAGGATTTGTGCAAGCCTTGTCCATCAAAAATAAGGAAATGTTTCAGCTGCATGTGCCTTGTAATCTCCCCATTTCTTGTCCTCTTATGCAGCCTTAGAGACTGCTGAATAGAGGTAGGTCTGGTGCTGAGGCACATGCCTGTATAACCCTGCTTGATTTCTAAGCAAGGGATTCTTCAGCTTAAATGGGGCATTCTTGTGGCTGGTATCTCTTTTGGATGTGTTTTGAAAGTCTAGGAAGTCAGTGATGCATTACGTAAGACACTGGTCTACAAGACAGTGCTATTCTGGCTGTGGAGTTGTTTAGCACTGTCAGAGTCCTTGTCTGGGCAACAGGAAATCTAATCCATAGGAACTGTTTTGTAAAGAAGGTTTAGCCCCAAATGCTACTGGTCCCACCACACAGCAAGCAAGGCACTGAAGAACAGTCTAAACTTCTCCTTCCCATGGACAATGAACATGCTCTTTGGAAACCTCAACAGCTACTGGTATTGGGAGTAAATCCTAGAGGAGTTCCAAAATTGGAACCAGAAAAGACTTCCTGGGGTTTGTCAAGCCCCCTTTTAACAGCTGGCTCTCTGCTCTACCTAGAGCAAAGCTGAAGCTGATTTTGGAGGCCACTGCATCCTTGCTGACATTCAGGAATGGAAGGTACCATAACTATGGAGTCAACAGCACAGGTTGTGTCACATGGGAAAACTGAAAACTGAGAATGAGGAGACTGACTTTTTCCTTGTAAGACTATTTAATCTAGAATGTCCTGGGCACTTTTATATCATCTAGTCAGTTTTTGACAGAGCAAGGAACTGATATATAGCTCACAAATACATCTGGCTGGATTGGGCTTGTCAGCTGGGCCTTTTTTTTTCTCCTGGTCTCGTTTTGTGTATGTCACAGGACAACTTTTTATGGAGTCCTTTCTAGGAAATGAAAGAGAATCAGTTTACATCCTGCTTAGAAAAAATGGCATCAGACAACCTTTGCAAAGTTCAGCATGTTTCCCTAAGCACAAGTAAAGGCCTAGATGGTTAAATCAGTCTCAACTAACTCAACATTTACTAAACTCTGTCCTTACTCACACATTCTACTATTCCCAAGCACAAAAAAAGGTTGGTTTATAGGGGACAATGGTGCAGATGAAAAGAAGCGGAAAATACCCATTTTGGAAGGATATGAGCTCTTCTCTGGAGTATTTAAAGCAACCTGATGTTTGCTGCACCTCTAGAGGAATGTCATTAAGCAACTTTTCCATGCCACATCAGTGCAGAAGTTCAGTTCAGCTTGCTGAGGATCAGATCTTCTCCCTGCACAAGCTTCCATGGTTGGAAGCAGGATCTGAAAAGACAGCAAATAAAGGTTTTGGCTGAACTAGAAAAATCTGAGAAGTTCTTCTGTAACAGTGGAACTAATGAATCCTGGCTGCCTGCATTTGTATCCTTGCCTCAGAGCTCTTTCTCTACTCTTCAATCTCTGCTCCCTACGTGTCCCCTGTGATTCCCTCCCCTCCCAGTACCTTCTTGGGCAATGGTAGCACATCTTGTAGTTAGTTCTGATGAGTAACTGGCCAGGAGGGAGGCAAGCTTGCAAATAACTGCTGAGCTCACCCAGCAGTGCTGCTTGAGTGAGGGCACTAGTTTAGATCCCTTTTTTTCTATCCAGCTGCCAATTCCTTGAAGTTTATGCACACTTAGCACTGCTGAGAATGTCACATCTCCAGAGAATGTGGCTGAAACAGGTCTGAGGTTGAGTAGTTATCTGAGAAACAGATGGACTGGCAGTGCAATTACATAAGCCTGGTTTCCTAAGGGGACCTGCCTGCAAATGCTTTGCTTGAATGAAGATAAAATATTTTTGCTTTGTTTTCCAAGACTTGTTAACTGCTTGGATTACACTAAGTATGTGTATGAAATGATGCTTGAGGCATGTTAATACTTTTTCTGTCAGTTTATGCATATTTTGTTGTTAAAAGAGAGCAGTGAATTTATTTCTTTGCATATTTCACAAGCAAAGTATGACACAGTTAGTTCTGCCTAGTTTATGTTGGCTTCACAGAATTTGTACTCTCATGATGCTATTCCTTTGATAGCCCTCTTCTTTCCCTCAGCATTTGTGGGAGAAGCACATGGTATTTTGGAGACTTTGCTGTCTTCTTAAAAGATTGTGCTATGAGTCCAAAATGGTTTTTCTCCTCACCTTATCATGGTTTCAGGTAGATTTACTTAATACAGAAGATCAAAAATGATAAGCCAATTACTGTGTACAACTTCAGTATTAATAAACCAGAGCCTTTTGAAATGACAAGTCCTAGTTTGCAGATGCTGTACAAACACTGAACAGAGAGGCAATTCCTGTGTCTGAGGATTGTGCATCTGAAGAACATCAGTAACCTTGTTAGCAACTATTCCTTTTTTGGCCAATAATGTCATCTTTTCATCTCTCTTCCTTTTCAGTTCTTATTCAGAAACATTTTCCTCATGCATACATTTATTTTCCTGTCCTCTATTTCATTTAATGGATTGTGTCAAATATCCTGTGTGTGGTCATACCGTGCCACAGGTGAGCTCTAGTGCATTAGTCTTTGCAAAGCAAGAGCAAAGAGGCAGGAAAGAGAGATTCTCACTTACGAGAAAAATACAAATGTTTGGAAGCATGGGAGAGAGTGAGGAAGAGGTACTTTGGTAGGTTTTAGTGACTTTTATTATTACAGTATTCATTAAATGCATCATTATCACAGTGCTAGCTGCTTGGTGCTTTGTAAATGGAATTCACAGGGTAATTCCTGCTCACAAGAACAGCCAAACTTGATGCTAATTGCCAACTTTTGTTGCCATGGTTGTGCAGAACAAACATCTCCCTAACCCCCTGGGCAGGAATCAGGCAAAACACAAAGGTAGCTAATTTACTGCTCTGAAAAGAAACAGGTTGCATAGAAAGCTTTGGTCAGCAAGGATCCTAATCCAGTTCCAATCATTAAGCATCCTCCTGTAGAGAAGTGGCTCTTGCAGAGTTTTGTCTGTACTTTCTCTGTTACAAATATCAAGCTCACTTGAGCTTTCTGGTCAGAAGTTTGGCAGAAGAGAGATAAGGTTGGTTAGCCACAGCAAATGAGAGGAATCATTTCTACACATCCACAGGTTCAGCTTTCCCAATAGTCTCTGTGCTGCTGAGCTTCCATAATGAGAATGTCAGAGTTTTAGTATGGCATGGTCTAGCCCAGCTAAGAAGTGACTAAACTCTTGCATCTGCTTGATGCCACTCTGCTGATAACAGCAAATGGAGCTCATGATACAAATTTGATGGGTGCACAACAGACATGGGACAGCTGGACTGCTGGTTCTAAAGGAAGGAGAATGGGAGGGAAAAGGAAGATTAAGACATGAGAAAGAAGGCCAGAGTGACTGAAAAGGGACTGGTGAGCTGCCTGGTGAGCTAGGTGGAAAGAACAGAGGACCACTGTCCTTTAAGGAGGTTGTCCCCTTCTCCCAGCTGTAGCCACACAGACCCTGCTTCTCCAGTTCTTCCACTGGCTGCAAGAACAAGTCTGATAAGTACAAAGGCAATGGAAAACTCTGGTCGTTTTGATATTTTTTATGGTCCACTTGCTTTGGCAAAATCCTTTCTGGCCTGTGCCTAGAGAGAGTGCTGTGCACAGCCTTTGGTGCTTACAGCAATGAAAAGGATACCAAAAAGCTGTGCTCCAATTCACAAAACTGACTCTACCAGCTGGCAGCAGGGGATGTTCTGCCAGCAAACTACCTAAGTTCCTAGTGAACTTCTTTAGCTGTAAAGGCCATTTAAATGACATATGACTTTCAAAACAAGATATTCTATAGGGCCTATATATCTCTCCCCACCCCTATGTTTGCTTTTCCTGCTTTGGCATCTGACATTAATGTCTGTAACTGAACATCTCAACCTTTGTATCTTTCTCCTGGGAGACACAGATCAGAGTTTTGCTGGCATTTTTTTTGTTGTCACAACAAATGTTTGCAATGTTACTAATGACATCTAGCAAGTTTTGGAGGAAAAATCATTAAGAACAGAATCAAAGAAAACCCTTGGTGATCTGAATTGCTCTCTGAATTAACTCACACCCAGCATCCAACCTTTCCATTTGTACTAGTAGTGTGCCTATTTGCAGTTATTATTTGAGAGGAAAAAAAGATGTCTAAAACTTCAGACAAAAGTGTTTGGTTTTGTTGGGAGAAGGTGTAACTATTGATCAAAAATGCATTCCATGTGTTTTCAGTTTATTGAGCCATGCTCATTTCCAAGACTGAAACTGCTGTCTTTTTCTTTTTACAATCTTTGTTTGAACTGAGATCCACATTCATTGTTCCTGAGCTTTAATAATCTCAGGGTCACTTGAAGGGCTTTTGTTTGAGAGACCTTTCAAAGCAAGCCAAGGCAGCAGTTTGGAGAACGGTTCTTGTTTGTAGACAAAAATATATTAAAACAACCAAGGGAGCTATTAGTCTTCCACATAATTATTTTTAATGTCTCATTGGACATGTATGAAATGCCTTTCAGTTCCTGTGGGAGAATTACTTTTTTGGTTTGTTTTTACATTTTGCAGCATGCCTGTTGTTAAATTTCAATGCTGCTTTTCCATTGAGCAACAGTCACCCCAAAAGACTTTCTAAACACCCACAGTATCTCCGGGAATATGCTTCCAGCAGAATCCTCATGCATGCTTAGAGATTTGTCAGCAGTCATAGGGCCTGATACCTTGCATACCTCCTGCTACCTATTTGTTCTGGCCAATAATCAAGAAAGAACATGGCTGTAGTTCACAGTGGGAAAAGGCGAAGAACAGCCGAGAGTTCAGCACTGTGTGAGGTGAGGCAGAGCCATATGCATCCAGTGGTAAAGGCAGGGAGGAGGGCTAAGAGTTACTTCTTTCCCCTTGCCCTGATAGATGCATGTCAGGTACTCAGGGCAACTTTGTGTGTTTGGCATGACAATGATCTGCAAGCATTGTGTGCTGTGTAGCTCCTTTCAGTTACCTAAGGAAGAGCACAGTGGAGTGCATCTTTCTCTGTTGTAACAAGAACAAACTGGGGGAGAAGTAAAAGCACAAAAATTGGAAGTAGATGCATAGAGTAGCTTTATGGAAAGACAAAAACTCTCCTGTAAGAATGGAGTTCTAGTACAGATATTTGGGCTTGGCTGAGGCTATGCACTTCATGTACCACTTCTGCTCCACAGAGTTGCAGGCTTAGCAGGCAGCTGCCAGTGCTTTACTGAGATGTCTCCTTCCTGTTGTGTGGTTATGATCCTTAAAATCATCCAGTTGCCCTTTCCATTTTGAAAGCTGCTCAGATGTTTCCTGCTCCCTGAGGTCACACAGCAGTTACCTTAACTCTGCAGCCATTGCCCTTCTCTTTGGTGTGGTGAATGTGTCAGTGGCTCCAAATAGACTGTGCTGTTAGGGTAGTCCTAGCATATGCTTTGGGCAAAGGCCCAGAAAACATCAGGACTCACTCTAAACCTGAAACCTTCCATGGATTAAAACCAAAGTCTCTGCTTATCTGTGTGTTGCACACAGCTCATTTAACACACTGCATTGCATGTCCCAGTGCCATTACCAGTCTCTCATCTCCTTCCTCAGGGCTGATATGTGCTCTGAAGTTCCAGTGACTTTACCTGTCTGTTAGAAAAGGAAAACCAGCCTCTGAGTTCAGGGAGTGATAATATAGCTCTGTGTCAGTTTTGGCACCTTCCACAAACATGAACCATCATCAATGTCTAGTGATGAAGCTGATAAACTTCAGCAAAAATGCAGATCTAGATAACTGTCTTTCCTAACTGGATGTAAACCCATCTTCAAATATATAGTGCTCCCAGGGTTTGAAGAGATAAATTACCATCTTCACCATCTTCAGGGGACTAAACTTGAAATCTTTCAACCTGAGCTTATCAAATGCTAAGTTATGTAGATGAAGTATAATTAGTAATATGCTCTGGTCTGTGGAATGACCTTGCCTTGTTTATGGATAAGAACTACAAGTTTGTAGCAGTGAAAGCTGTGGAAGTTGTTTCTTTGAAGCAGGATATGATGATAGAAGCAAACTATAGTAAATGTGTAAAGCAGTGGTGTTCTAATGTTTTAAGCATGAATTGTTCAGCAATAAGTGATTTAATTGGGTAAAAAGTTACCTTTCCATGAACCTCACTCAGTATCTTGGAACAGTAAGCAAGAATATATAAGATTGTAACGATAATATGCACTTACCAATATCTTCCTAATGTCTCAGTGGCAGAATGCTTATCAAATATTTTGTACCTAAAAATCACTGCAAATATGTCCCTAATGCCACTTTCCTTGAGACAAGGCCTGTAATGCAGGCCAGGGAATTTTCTGAAGACATCATTACTTGAGGGCTTCCTGCAAAGTTGATCTTGCAGTGTCATCCAAAGTTCTCTATCCTGATTTGACAATTTTATGGCTTTGAACTCTCACTCAGTTGTTCAAGGTGATTTAGTCATTGGTTTGTGCCTCCTTACATTTAGAGACTGCCAAATGTAATTGTTTGCAGAATGTTTAGTTCAGCTCAGAGTGCTGCTATTCTGGAGAGGTGCTGGTGGAGGGAGCTCAGAGGAGGACAGCAGGGAAGATGAAAAAGACTAAATATGTGCAGCCTGCATAAGGGGTAGGAAAAGCTGAGATGAAAGTTGGGTCTGTATGGAACTGAAACATGTAAGCATGAGAGAGAGAGAGAGAAGAATTATGTCAAATTTGGCAGGAGGATGTAATGACTAATAGATGGAATGATGAAGGGGAAATAAAATTGGCTGGATGAAGAAAAGCTTCCTGACCATGAGATCTTATTTGATTACTGAAGCTTCCCAGGGGACTTCTGTGATTTGGGAAAAGTTGTACAAGACTATACAGAGCCTTGCAGTGTTCCACAAAGCATAGCTCTTTAGTCATCTAATAGTGTGGCATCCAGGAGTGGATAGTGCTGCCCATCTTTTAACTGTATTTGAAGTTATTTGGATTCCTTGCATTTGCTGGGCAGCCCAGAGCATCCCTTGTGTGCTGGCTGGCCTATGGCTTCTCTTCTGGTTAGGATTACTAACTAACTTACAGCTCCTTGGAGCTCTGTGCATGCAGATGTCTTTACTGTGGTTATGGGACTGATCCCATTTTTTTGATGTTAAGTGCAGGAGACTGCAAGGTTGGCTTCAGCTATTTAAAGGGACACCACCTCTGCAGATGCATTAGGTGGCAATTGCATGTGTCTCTGCACATGTCCTCATAAATCTGTGCCCAGACCTTTACAATATCTGGATGGATATTATGATAGATGATGTTGGAGTGGAGCATATTGCAAGTGTGAAATAATCTGAAATCCTTATTTGGCCAGAGAGGTTCTTTATGCTTAAAAAGAGACTAGTAAAATAAGGAAAATTATTCAAGAACTTAATCAACTCCTTCAAGAACTTTCATTCCATGGTAAAGCATATGAAGCTGTTACAAGGTGTTCATGTCACCCATATGTAGAATTATTTCATTATAGATCTGGTGTCTGGCTAAAGCTGACTCCACCAGTTCCTCTGAGAGAAGTTTATCTGATGAAAAATTAAGTGTGTTTTTAGCTGATGTCCAACCAATTTGCTGAACTTATTTTGACTTCTACTGAGAGGTTCTGAGAGTAAATTGATAACTGAGAATCCATTTGGATTTGAGCAATTAGGAGAGAAGCATGCAAAACCCCAGAAACCTGGGAGTAGTGGAGACCACAAGGCTTCTACAAATGGGGAAGCTCAGATCATGCATGGAGTTAGGAAAATGGGCCCACAGACTTTTCCTGGTAGGTCTCTTCTGCTTGGGCTTTTGGTGTATTCCTTGTTTTCTATCTAGTTGCTGCTCAAAGCAGTAGAACCTCATTCCCTTAACTTAAAAGCACATAAAAATTGCCAATGCTGCTGCTGCTCAGGGTGAAGCAAAAATCTTCTAATAAGGATATTCTTTCTTTGAACTATCTTCTAATCTGAATTTCATTTTTATTATCTCATTGGCACATGATTAACTCTGTATCAATATAACTTGTACATTTTGAGATATATCTGATGCCTACCAAAGAAAAACAGAAATCATTTAGATCTGGAACAGTGATCACAATGGAAGTTTCATTTGCAAAGGATTTATGGAGACTTGAAGTCAGTATTATGTTTGGAATAAATGCACCATTGACCAGTATCAGATTGCCATAGGCTTTATCTTGTTTTTTCTAAGCAACTGCTCATAAACTTCTTTAATCTCTTGATTAGTAGGATGGTGCTACTTGCAAATCTGTTCAGAGAGCTATTAATCTATGCCTGTGCAATGGAGAGAAAGGAATCACCATGACTGAGTTGTTCCTCTCGTTGTTTCATTTTAAAAAACCACATAAATAACAAGTTGACAGGGTTGCTTTGTGCTTCTTTCTTTTCAAACAGCATGTTAAGTATCTCAAGAAAAGTTTGTCAAGACATCACAGAAGTAGGTCTCAGTTCCAATCTGAACCTTGTTGAACTCTGCTTTCGTGTAATAGGAAGGGTAAAAAAGTGCTATGTGTGATCAGTCTGAGTCCATGACTCAGTGGCTACAGCAAACTGTCCATCCTTTTAATTCCTATGTCATAGCAGGACTCGGATGAATTGACATAAAATCTGAAGGGAGAGGAGTCTCCTCTGTCTCATGAAGAAGAAACTTGACTTCTAGGGCGAGTTTAACACATGATCTCTCTCCCTCTTCTCCTTTATTCCTCCACCTCTCCCTTCAAGCTTCATCTCAGACTGTCCCTGCATAGCTCGCTCTCAGCATGAGTTGTGTGAGACAAGTCTGTTGGTGGCAGCAGGGTCAGCAGAGGATGCTGCTCAGCAGGGCCAGTCACTAATGGGGCAACAACTGAGTCCTGCAGTGACATGCTGATGAGAACCATGCTGGCACCTGCACAGCCCATTTAGCTTGTGCTTGATTCTGTGAAGGGCACCAAGGTTTCTGTCCCTGCCCGCAGCAAATCTCTCTTAGGCTGAGGCCCTGAAGCCAGGAGGTTTTCAGATGACCATTCACCCTCCTGGCCAGAGAGAGACACTGGCTGTAAAGCTTTGCATTTGAAGGAAAAAATACATTGAGTGGGAAGCCTCAGGAAAGAGCTGGGAAAGCTTTTGTTTTGGTTGGAGCTACATTTTTGCTGCCTGTTGCTTCTAGCCAACTAGATCAGAAAAATGAGCTTGTTTGCCTTTTGTGTATTGCTGTAATCCACATGTATCAGTACATATAGTTCAGAGAGAGGAGAGAGGCAGGGACCTTGATGTAGCTGCAGTTAAAAGATGACTGGGTATGCTCAGTTACTAATGAAGCTAAAGGACTGTACTGGGGAGCTGAGGGTGGTGGAATCTCTCCCCAGGCTGTGAAGTAGCTGTTGACATCTGCTGTGCTGATGGGGCTGGCAGCAGGGACTGGCCATGTTGCAATAGCTCTTCAGCCCTACCACCTCCTCACAGGTCACATCACTGGCAGATCACACAACCATCTGTGTTTCTTTGCTTACCCAAGGTCTCCAAGCCCTCCACAAATACTGCTGGAGTCTCCCAGTCTTCTGTTGCCTCTTCCATTTCTCTGGAGTGTGCAGAAGCTGTTGAATAATGCCGAGGAACTTTTGTTCTTCATCTGCTTCAGGCACTAGGTGCAGTGTCTTCACTGCTTGTCTTCTACACTCACTGAACATCTGTAGCAAAGAGGATATGCTTGACTTTCCTCACTGTGCAGTGCAAGGTGTTAGACCCTGGTGGTCTGAAGTCCTTATGCACTGATTTCAGTGGGACCACTCTTGCTCTAAAGCACTTTCAGTCAGGCGCTTATATGCATGAATGCCTCTGAAGCGTGTGAGATGAGAATAAAATCCCACAGAAAGGGTTTTTCCTTTCCTAGATCCTTAGCTGAGGTAAGACAGATCAGCTTTGCTGGAGCCCCACTAACTTCCCATTGAGAAGGACTGGTTAAGAGAGTATCTTTCCACAGGGCTGCCAAAGGGCTTTGCAAGAACAAAGTGAGGTTTGGACATTGGATGAATTGTTCAAGTGTGTTTGTTCATGGATGGCTAGTGTTTAGGAGAACATGTTGATGGCCAATACTGCAGTGTGCGGCTGGGAACAGCAGATCTGCTTGACCTGGAGCTTTCCTGACTAGTATGAATGTATAAAAATTTGGTTTACATTTCTGATATGCGCTTGTATTCAAAGATAGTGTCCCAGGTGGCTCAAAGAATGCCTCAGCTTTGTGTCTGTGACAGATATTGTTACTGATTTGTTTCTATATTATTACGTTTTGAGTTCAGTATGCTGTTGTAGCGGAGTCTGCATTCTACAACCAGGGAGAAATTAATTCCTTAGATCTCAGCTGCCATACATCCATTTCTAACACACTAACTTTTAGAATAATTCTATTGCTTTCAAAACCATTAGAGAGAATGCCAAAACCTGAGCATATTTAAGAGCTTTTTTCTTCCAATTTCTTTTGTATGCAAGCATCAAATACCTATAAAAATTCTATATAATAGTTTTAACTGCTTCATCAGTATATCCCATTGTATATCTCAGACCTTTAAAATGTCACATCCTCCAGATCTGAAAGATGTTACTGATACCCAGCTCTCCATGAACTCCTATTCACCAGAACCCCGGCGAGGGCAGGCTACATACAGATACTTTATGGCCCTATACTGCGCCGTGATTTATACCGAGCCTCGACTTAGCGGTACGCTAATAAATTTCGCAGAGCTCCTGTAGTACTTCGGAGCTCGCCTGAGCCCCACCTCGCACCGCTCCGGCACTGACGCAGCTCCGCCCCGGCACGGGGGTGCGGTGGGCCCGGGGCTATGCGGCGGGGCCCGCAGGTGCGGAAGGCGGAGCACAGCCGCCCCCCTTCCCCCCACCCCGGGCCGCTCGCCGGGTTGAACGCGGGGTCAGGGCCGCCGTCCCGGCGGGGGCTCTGCGGGGCTGGGCTGGGTTGCGCTCATCAATTTCCCCGTGCTCGGTGCCTGCGTCCCTGCACGGCACTAATGCGGAACAAATTGAGACATATCCTCTCCGTAATTAGTTCCAGCATTTCAAAGATTTACGGTACCATAATGGCCTGAGCCCCACAGGCCGGGCCCGGCGCTTCGCACGGCGGTCGAGGCGCAGGGGAGGCGGCCCCTGAGCCGTGAGCTCGCCCTGCCATCGCCGCCGCCGCTGCCCTCCTCGGTGCCGGAGCGGCGGAACCTGCAGCGGCAGCGTTCGTCTGGGGGAGCCCCGGGCCAAGCCCCCGCGAGTGGCAGGGCCAGCGGGGGAGGGGAAGGAGCCGGGGCGGGGGGAGATGTACCGGTCCCCCAACACAGGGGCCGTCCGCCGCGTAGCCGTTTCCGAACCTTGCCGCTGCGCGCCCGCCCTACGCTGGCCGGGGAGTCGGCTCCGGGCTCGGTGGGACCTTAGTCCCCAACCTGCCTGAGCCGGGGAGAGGGCACGCACCTCACCTTCCTTGTGCCATCAAAAAAAGGCGCTTTTCCCCCCCGAAAGGATAAACAAAACGTCCTCTCCCCAGGTCAAAAGCTTGCCAGTGCCCCCGTCAGCCCAGGCAGGGAAGGCCGGTCCCACCTTGCGGGGGTGCAGGGGGTGCGGGCACTGCTTGGCGGGCCGCGGGGAGGCTGCGAGGACCGCGGGATAGGGCCCGCCGTGATGAGTGCCTGCCCTTCTGCGTCCTGCGCTCCTGGACGCCCTTCGCATCTTTGTTTCTGCTGCTCTTGGCACTTAAATAATCAAACTCTGATCAGCTCCCTCAGTGAAAGGAGACAGATCCCCTGCGTACTGTGAGCAGCGTGAGCAGGACTGGAAGGGCTGGGGATTGATCTCTGTTTAAGTCAGTCTTCCTCACCTCTAAGCCGCGAGAAGATCATTTACCAATTTAGTAAAGTGTAGTAAAAATTACCGGTCCCTTAATTGGTTAGGATGGCAAGGGAGAAAGCGGAACGGGAAAACGCTGGCTGGGGAGGTGCTTCAGCGTTCCTCAGGTTGGAGCAGGTTCCCGAGTCCGTTTTGCATGAGATCGAGTGGGACTCTCAGTAGAATAATCCTCGTACAGGAAGCGTATCTTGTTTAATCTTGTAGGGTATGCCTTCAAGCACAAACGGAGATTGAGCATTATCAGAAATTACCATAGCTATGGAATAGCGGGCAAAACAGTTAAACCTGATTACTGCCTAGCAGAGGTTTGGATCGGGCTGTGTTTGGAGGGGAGAGGGCAGAAGTTCCGGACCGTCTGGGTCTGTACAAAGGAGATGTTGTCCCTGAACTGCCATCCCTCCAGCCACTGCTTTCAGCTGGGCACCGAGGCCTGGACATGAGCTGCCATTTTGCGGGGCGTGGGGGTGACTTATGACGGAGTGCAGCATGCCGAGGCGCTCTCGGGAGGACCTGCTGCCCCAGCTCCCGGCCTGGACTAAAGAAATGCGGGGCGGGAAATACTGTTCTCTCCCCGGTGCCGTCTGTAGGGAAACGGCTGCGGAAAGCGGCACTGGCCGTTTCCCGAAAGATCCCAGCCCGTCCCGGGGTAAAAGGGTCTGCCCCGCTGAGTATTTCTCCCAGGACATCCCCGGTACACGCCGGTCCGCTCCGTGCCACGCAAGGCTGCAGTGCCACGGTAGGGCGCGTGTACCCGTGCATGGATCTGGGCAGGGCTGAGCCACCACGGCCGAGCACTGCTTCCCTCCAGCCTCGCTGCAGGCGCTGCTAACGGCCGTGGGAAGGGAGGATGCGCTGACTGCCAAGGGGTCTTCGTGTTTCACCGCTGGGAAGTGCGAGAGAGGCAAAGCTTTGGAAGGACTTCGGCAGTTCTTCCTCCCAGATGGAATAACGCAGACCTAAGTGGTCAAGAAAACATCTTCCCCTTTCAAGAAGATTTATCAACCTATGTTACTTAAAAAAAAACCCAAACCAACAAAACCAAACCAAACCAAAACCAAAATCAAACCAACACCCCCCCCAACAAAAAAAACCAACCACATGAGTTCGAGAATTTGTTTGCTGCGGGAAAAGCTCTTTTGTTCGCACCAAGAGAAGTCTAATTTTCACGGGAAATTAACCACGCCGCTTCGGCTGGCCACAGACTCCTATTTTTGTGCGCACACTGTCGATTTTAGAGCCGGAGATGGAGAGGACCAACCTCAGGTGTCAGTCTGTCACAGAAATGAGCGAATCCACCAGCAACTCCCCGCAAGAACCCCGCAAGGCCGCCGCGGGCACAGGACGACTGCGGAGTGCGGGGAGCCGTGGTGCGGGAGCAGAGCGCCAGGGCGGTGGCAGCAGCAAGGGCAGCTTACGGGCTGCCCTCCGAGAATGAGCTAGTGTCAGAAGTGGCAGATCTTGAAAATTTAGACTATTTTTAATATCGACAAAGATAAAAAAATCTTTCACTCTTATATGTAGATTTCCGCAATAAATAGATTTACATATCAAAAGAGAGATTTTAAGAGGGAATCCTCTGAAGATGGTTTGTGATAGTTAAATTCATTTTACTAATAAAACCCAACTGTTTTGGTTAAAACGTTTAAAGAGAAAATGAAATTACACTTGGCTATCCTAATAACGACCCGTTTCAATTTCTTTTGTTGTAGCTTTTACCCTTTGAATTTGAAAACATCGATTCAAGATTGGCGATGCTTGAGCTAACCTTTAATGCCGTGGGGGGAAGGAAATATCGAAATGTAAATTGTCATCGGGAAGACAACGGACTAGCTCTTTCCAGCGGCAGGTAACTGTTCATGGCGTTTCTGTTACTATTTTAGCTGCAATGGGAGGCTGAGGCGGCCGGGAGGGACGCGTCTGTGAGCTGCTGGGCGCGCGATGGCCCCGGCAGCGGTCTCGGTGCCGCGGTTTGAACAGCGGCCGGTGCAGATGCGCAAGGGACAGGGACGGCGGGTCGCGGTGCTCCCCAGCGTACTCCGCCTTAGCGAGTGCACTGTACCCGCGCACAGATCGCAGAGCTGTCCCACGCGTGCTCGTAGCATCACACCACACCCTCACAGCCCCCCCTCGGGTGATTAATAATTAGTAATTTTGAAGGAAAGAGTCAGGGTCCCTCTTCTAGCGTTTGGTGAGCACGGCGAATGCTGCTGACTCGCCTCTGTCCCGGGTCCGGGCAGGCGCCTGGCCGGGCGGGTACCGCCACGTCCCGCGGGGCTCTGCAGCCGCCCTGGGGCTGCCTGCCAGTCCCACACAGCCAGAGTCATGGCATCTCTCGCTGCCAGGACCGACTGTGCCGTGTCGTCCAGGTATAACGTGTGAGTTGCCATCGGGGGCTCTCCCGCCGCCGGCCCCAGGATGCACGCTGAGAACGTTTTCCATGAAGCTAGGGAGGGAAGAGAGAGTCCAGGGCTCCTCCGGAGCAGTGCCAGGTCCTTTTCGCAAAAGCAAGTTACTTAGAGCGCGATCCTCCCCCACCTGCCCAGCCGCTTCCTACCCCTCAGACACGAGCAGGTCGGAGAGATGGAGCTGGGACCGGTCCAACGCCTGCCCTCGGTCCCATTACAGAGGATGCTCATCCCTCCCCTCGCCGGCAGAGCCTCCGGTACCCTGGCACGGCCGACTCTGTTCTACGTGCTGCGAACCAGTGTCCAGGGACAGGGAGCGCCCGATGTGTGGTGCGGGGGCTCGGGGAGGCAGTCCGCACGCCGCAGGAGCTTTGGGAGACGCGGGTTCCTCCCATAGCGGGAAAGGCACCTGGAAAGGCTCGTTCCCCTCGCAAGGATGGGGTCCGCCCGCCTTGGGCTGGATCACTTCCCCTGGCTCCTGCAAAGGCGGAGAATTCTCCCCGTGATCCCCAGGGCCTGTGACCCAGCTGCCCTCAGGAGTCCCCACGGACACGCACGGAGCTGGCGGGGGAAGCCAGCCAGCACGTACTTACTGGCCACCTGGATCCCTCTAACCGGCTCGCAAGTCTCTCCTAAAGCGAAGGAGCGTTAGGGTGAGATTTAGTGGTGCTTGCACCAGAAGAAGGGTGGGAGTGATGTGTAAGGGAGATATATTCTCCCATAGTAACCTCTCCCCCTCCATCCCCGGCTCTCCTCGTCTTCCCCTCCCCCCGCGTGTCTGGTCCGGCTGGGTTCAGCGGAGCGGGCTGTGGGCAGCCCCTCGGTGGAGATTGTGTGAATGGAGGATCGGCGTGGCTGGCTCCTCCTCCCCGGCAAGCGCCTCTATTTGAGCTTTGCAAAGTTGAGGGTGAGCAGGCATCCGAGGTGAGCCGTGCGAGGTGGTTGTGCCCCCTGAGCACGGACAGACGGACGGACGGACACACGCACCCCCTGCCCTGCCCTGCGCTGCGAGCGGGTGCAAGCCCAGAGGCGATCCTGGAGAACAACCTTTCCCTGTCGCTGTTGCCGACTCCCGCAGGGCTGGACCCGGGAAGCTGCGTCGCGGAGCAAACTTCCCCCAAAGGGCTGAGCTCACCAGCCTGGTGCCTGCAGCCGGAGCCGGCCTCCGGCTTGGCGGGCAGGGGCCAGGTGTCCTGGAACAAGTGCGGCCCGGGAGGAGACTGGCTGCCCGGTGGAAGGCAGAAGGTCTGCGAGCAGATGGGCTCCGATGTCCGAGACCTCAACGCGCTGCTGCCCTCCGTGCCCTCCCTTCCGGGCAACAGCAACTGCACCATGCCGGTGAGCAGCGCGGCGCAGTGGGCTCCCGTCCTGGACTTTCCCCCGGGAGCCTCCTACGGCTCGCTGGGGCCGCACTCCTTCATCAAGCAGGAGCCGAGCTGGAACGGGTCAGACCCGCACGAAGAGCAATACCTGAGCGCCTTCACAGTGCACTTCTCCGGCCAGTTCACCGGCACGGCCGGAGCTTGCCGCTACGGGCCCTTCGGCGCCCCGCCGCCCAGCCAGCCACCCTCCGGCCAGGCTCGGATGTTCCCCAACGGGCCCTACCTGCCGAACTGCTTGGAAAGCCAGCAAGCGATCCGCAACCAGGGTAAGGGCAGCGCTGCCGAACGTTCCGGGCTCGGGGGAGCGGCACCCGGAGGCGTCCGCTTAGCCTTGCCGGGCCGCGCTTGATGTAAACACCAAACCCAGGCTTTCTCCGCAGCAGCCGGGCAGGGTCAGGCGAGCCAGCCGTTCCGTGCCTCCTTTCCCTCCCCGCACGGCAGCCACGTCTCTCCGGGGAGTTTTAGGAGCCATGAGTTGTCTGCCTGCAACCCCTTCTGTGGGGCAGTGGGCTGCACGGAGCGGCGCTGACAGGCGGGCCGGAGTCCCGCCGACCCTTCTCCCGGCTTGGAGCAGCCTCTCGCCTATCAAAAGTTCGTTCGGGCCGAGGACGAAGCAAGTCCTGGAATGGAGATGGGGCTGGTGCCCACAGACAATTCCCTTCACAAATCATGGGGAGGTGGAGGTGTGTTACCTCCAAACCTCCTCCTGAGTCCTAAAACTGCTATCTGCACGTTAGTGTTTTCAAGGCCCTTGTTGCATTATCCTCAGGAGCGTTGGTTGCCCCCAGGCCGGGGTTCACAAACACGGCTGCCTCTTTCTGCTCAGCATCTCCGTGGCCAGGCCGGGCTGCGGTTTGCACCGCCCTGAGAAATTCGCGTGGGCTGCGCAGCCAGACGATGGGTCATCCCCTGCGTGTGGCACCGGGATCATCATCTAATCGTTTTTCTTCCAGTGGCTGCAGTATAAACATTTCATGCAAACGCGCGGAGGAAGGGAGAGGAGGCGAGAGTGTGGAGAGCTTGGCCGAGACCTTTCGGGTCTTGCTCGCCCTCCTCTAGCCGGCCCTGTGCTGCCGAGCGCCTGCCCCGCACTCCCTGGCCCCGGTCGAGGCGCCGGGGGCGTTCTGGCCGAGGCGGGTCAGTCTGTTGCGTCTCTGAGACTCGGGGGAGCGGGAGGCCCGGCTGGAGCGGGACGGCTCTCTGGGATCTCGCTGCTTTTTGCGCGGGGTCCTCCGCGCCCGGCCCGCAGCTCGGGCTTGCTGCGCACCGCAGGGGCAACCACGCACTCGCAGAGAGGGGCCGGGGGCGACTGGAAGACCCGGGTTATACCGGCTGGAGAAGCAAAGGCAGAACGGGAGCGGAGGTGGAGGCCGAGGCCGGGCGGGCTCGCTCTGTACCAGCCGCCAAAGGGTGGCTCGAGGTCGGTGAGGAGGCCCGGGGCGAGGTTTGCAGTGAGGAGAGGCGATGGCGGCGGAGGGGAGGTAGTTGTTCAGCAGCGGGGCCGCGCACAAGCGTCCTCCCAGCAGTGCCAGGTGGTGGTTCCGGTGCCACCGCTCTGCTGTCTTCGCCCCCTGCCCCTGCTGTCTGCCCAGCGCCGGGCTCTAACTTCGGGAACCGTGGAGCAGAGGGGCCAGGGCTGCACCGCCGACCCCCTGTTGGGAAAGATGGATAGAATCCCTGGACCTCAGGGGAGGCTTGGCTGAGCTGTGCCAGGATGGCAGTGAGGCCCTGGGGAGCGGCCTGTGATCGTCCCAGCACACCGGGACAGGGAACTCTGCACAAAGGGTTTTACACATTGAAGAGGATTTGTAATGGCTGGGTTGAAATAGCGAAGAGAAGGTGCAGAGGAGAGTAAGAGAACTAACCTCTGTGCTGGGTGGGTGAGAGGGTGAGCGAGGAACAAAATAGCTGCAAACCCCTCACCATCCTGTCATCCGAGCGTGACCACCCCGAGGAGAAACAGAACCTTTAATGTAATAAAACACGCAGCCCATGCTGGCCTTTCCTCGCTCTCTAGCATTCTGCGGGCTGTGCCTGGTCTGCAGCACTGCAAACACTTCACACACACACCTGTGTGTGCCCGGAGAGCCAAGACAAGCCAGGGACAGCTAGGGGCAGCAGCATCACCGCTCTGCACCAGCCTGGCCCTGGGCAGGCGCACCCAGGCCCTGCAAAGGGCCTGGAGGAAGGTGCTGTCCCAGGGAGCCAGGCCCATGTCCCAGGAGCAGGCCCGTATACCAGGGAGCAAGACCCATATTCCAGGGAGCAGAGTTGCGTCCTGGGGCAGGGGCCATGTCCCAGGTCCCTCATGCATTGCAGCAGACATCCATGGACGTAGGAGTGTGGGTGAAGGTGTCCCTTTCAGCTCAGGGCTGCCTCCCTGCAGTGGGGCTTAGCCACAACTGGTTTTGGTGACACGCAGCGAGCTCCTTCTGCAAGAAGGAATTCGGCAAGGGGTGTTTGCTTGCTTTTTTTTCCCGTGGATGGATAAAACGTTCTTGCTTTGGCTCTTCTCAAGGTTGAACTCCTATTTTTTTTTGTAGCCGGTTCCTCCGACCGTGGGAAAGAGGCTACCTTGGCTCTGTGATGACATTGCTGCCAAGTCTGGGATGGGGGTTAGGGAACTAAGGCTTTGAAACCTCTGCCCAGTTTTCCTCTTCTTGTTGGCCTGTCTCTTTCATCCAGCTGTGCTCCCCCAACAACTGGATGCCTCCAGCAGGCCTCGTTCTCCAGCAGATGTATAACTTTCAATTATTTTCAGCACATTTTAATCAGGCCTGGCTCTGATAATGCCCTAATTAAAGAGACCTCACTATCGGCAGCTCGGTTCAGAACTCAACTTTCTTATCACATTCCTGAAGCTTTGGGTCAGGCAACACCGGAAAATGTGGCCAAAACCCCCTTCTGCTCCGAGCTGAGTTTTGAAGGTCACTGAAAGTCTGTGGTGGGCCAAAAGTAACGTAGAAAGTGTCAGTGTTTTCTGAAAGTTAAAAAAGAGGCAGAGGGAAATGGGGAAAAGGGGGTTGAATGCTGAACCTCTACCCTGAGGGCTAGGGATGGAGATCAAGAGAGGGAAACGGCTGTGGGATACGAGCCTGTAAGGTACTGGCCTTTCATCAGTGCTCACATCGCCAGGAAAGCAGCTCTGCTCCTAGGGAGAGGAGGACAGGAGAGAGATTTGGCCAGGAGCAACCCAGTCCCACTTCTGTCCTGGGACAGTCTCAGAGATGGCTTAAAATCATCACAAAAGTGAAGATTTCAAAGTCTTCTGGATTCTTTTTTCTCTTTCCCATTGCTCCTATCATTTATCACGCACAACCCCGCAGGTTAATTAAGTCCTGGACTGTCACTGGATGCAGGACATCTGCGGAGAGAATAAAATGAAGAGGCAGCAACTGGATCACTATGTTTTATTCTCTCTGAACCCCTTCGTGATTATCGATCACCGGTGGTGAAGCAGAGACCTGTACGGCGCTGAGCATGCAGCACCAAAAGGAGCTGAGGAGCCCGAAAACCATCCCAAGTGCTCCCTCTCGATTAACAAAATCGTACCCCGGCCACATGCCATGTCCAGAGAGGGCTGTGGAGGATGCCTGTGCTGGAATAAGTGGGTTAAGAGCGAGGGGTGTGAGGGAGGGAGTGCTAGTTTCTTTTCCCAGCCCGCCTCGGACTTTTTGTTTTGGTTTGGTTTTTTGGAAGAGTGACTCTCGGAGGAGCTTGGTTCTCGGGGTAAATGCTGATGAGCCGAGAAGCCTCTGAGATAATATTACTTCGTAATTACTTTTTTAGCTGAAGTTGTTTAGCCAGGTCCAAGTCATTAATGAAAGTTGGTGTCCAAGCACCTGATTTACGATTTCATGTCGGCCCAGGGTCAGCAGAGGTGGTCTCTTTCCATCTGAATCTGCTCGGTGTAGGAAACAAAATAGGCTGTTTATTATTTTGGAGAGCAATTTTCTCTGAAAGGAGGAGTTTTATTTTTGCATGTAACATTCTTTATTGCAGACTCCTCAGAAAGCTGCTCTTAAAAAAAAAAAAAGATTAAAGGGTAACTTCTAAATTGGAAACGGCAGAGGAGTACACTGAGCAGATGGGAATCTTCCTCTTTAATATGAGCAACAATTAATGAAAACATCCTTTTTATTACCGAAGCCGATCTGTTCTCTTTAAGCACAAAGGAGACTTCCGAGGTCCAGCCCTCGGAGCGGGCTGCCTGGCTCCCCTCTGCCCGGGCCGTGGGGTGCCACAGGGGTCCCACAACACCTCGCCCACAGCCTTGTGTGCTGGGGAGGGGGTGCGGCGGGAGATCGAACCAAGGGGCACAGCCTCACTGTGTCTATTTCCCCACCGTGGGCAGCAGCACCGGGGGAGGTCAGCACGGGGCAATAACGGCGGGAGCTCGGCCGGGCGTGGGCTCCTCTCGCTCGACCCCTGCCCGGAGAGGCTTCGCGGGAAGCGGGTCGCCGAGCGGGCTGATGGCTCCTCCTAACCCCGCTGTGGTCTCTTCGGCAGGTTACAGCACCGTGGCGTTTGACGGGACCCCGAGCTATGGCCACACGCCGTCCCACCACGCCGCTCAGTTTACGAACCATTCCTTCAAACACGAAGATCCCATCAGCCAGCAGCCCTCACTAGGTAATTTCAGCCTCCGCGTGGTGCGGACCGCGCTCCCAGCCGTAGGGTTTCGTCTCAAGGGGCGCTGGCAATACGGAGTGGCTCCGAATCTGAAGTCGCGCCTCTCCTCCCTTCCCCCGTAGGCCTGGCATGGAGCTAAAGGTGCCCAAGCGCTGGAGGATGGGGATCGGCAGCGTCTCTGCAGCTCAGGGCAGTGGGGAGCGGCGGGTCGCCGCAGAGGTTAACTGTTTGCCGCTTTCTCCGCAGGGGACCAGCAGTACTCGGTACCTCCCCCAGTGTATGGCTGTCACACCCCCACCGACAGCTGCACGGGCAGCCAGGCCCTGCTCCTCCGGACTCCATACAACAGGTACCTCCGCCGGCAGGGAGCTTTGCCTTGCCTCTTTTTGCGCGGATTGTTGCTCGGATGTGGTCTCTTCCTACGCCATTCAAACAGCCTTCTCCTTTCTGCAAGGGAGCAGTTACATTTTTACCTTTCTCATAAAAAACGATCACACGTAAAAAAAAGCCCAACAACCAAACCAACCAACCAAAACTCCCCAAGCCCCCCCAAAACTGAAAAAAGACGCCGCTCCCGCTGTGTCTCAGAGCCATGTCGCCCTCTCGGGCCGGGATTCGCGGTGGTCGGCACTGGCCGAGCATCCCCCGCGGGGCTCGGGCACGGTGCTGCCGGCTCGAGGAGCCGCTCTCCGGCGGCAACAGGTGCCACCTGCCACTGGGAAGCAGGAGCTGAGCTCCCTGCCTCCTTGGAGCACACCTGTCCCGGAGCCCGCTGGTGCATAGGGTTTGGGGTTCGCCCTCATCTGCACCGCGGGAGGGAGTGCCCCAGCAGAGCCTCAGGCTGCAGCGTTCCGCCGCGGAACCTGGCCTAAACCCTTCTGAAAAGCATCCCTTCGCTTCTGCAGCACGCACGGTCCTGCCACCTCCGCCCGACACCCGTCCCCTCCGCCTCGGCTCAGGCTGCAGGGTGGAGGTGGCCCACTCCGGTGTCATGATATGACCCGCAAGGCTCAGCGGTCGCCACGGCCCTGCCCCTGCGCCTTCTCCCCCTCCCGGCGCTGGGATCACCGCAGCCGTTATTCCCCGAGGCCCGGAAGATGTGGGAGCGCTCGCTGGCGAGCAGCGGCGATGGGCACAGCGTAGTATAGGCAATTAAAACTCGGCTCTGTCCAGGGGCTTCGTCTTGCAGACCAAGAGCCCTTCCGATGGCACCCGGGATAGATGGGGTCTGTTCTGAAGAGAGGCTATTTATTGAAAACAGGGCAATTAACCTATCGGATTTCCTTGTCGGGAGAAAGGTGCGTCTGGAGCTCTGCTGCGAGCACCAACTCTCTTTGCCAACAGACGAGGCCGTTGCAAGCGCGGCTTCCCATTTCCTTCGGTCCGGCATGGGGGCTGGGCGTGACTAGTGCAGTTTTACAACGTGTTTAGTGAGCAAAGAAGTTCCCCAAAATTTATTCTTCAACTTTTTGTGAACTTGGAGCCGGTCCCGTACTTTGGAGTTGCTAAGTAACTCTCGCACACAAAACAATATTGCACCCGCGAAGGAAGCCGTGAGCGGCTCCTCTTGTAGGGCGTTTATATCATCTCAGATTAATCAACACTGGACGGGGGACAACAAAATTCTGACACTTCCAGAAGCCACTTCGCTAATGAACATGAGTTGACGTCAAGGGAAGGAGGGAATGAGGTAATGAAGGAAGGAAAGAAGCCTATCCAGAAAGATTAGCTTGCAGAATAATTGGCGGGGCGAACTCCTGGTCTGAAGTGACAGAGATTGCTCGCCTCGCAGGGAAATCTATAAATATGGTTTGTAGGGAGGCTTGGGGAGGGCATATCCGAGCCGCCGCGGGCAGCCACCGCTCTCCCCAGGCCCGCCGGGCCCCGGGGTTCGCCTCCTCGCTCTGTGCCCCCGCTCCCATGTCGGGATTCCCTCCCGCGGCGTCTGTGCTCTTTGCACGTTTAGTGGAGCAAGCCCAGTCCCGGGAGATGTGATTCCGATAGGAAACCGCTGCTTGTGCCGAGGACACTCTGCTCTGTGTGACAGCATCACGGAGGCGATTAGCAGACCCCCTGTCATCGCCCTAGTGCGGCCACCTCCCGCCCAGCCTGCGGGCCCAGACCCCGGACCCCGGCCGAGTGGGGAGCGCTTGGGCCGATTTCTTCCTGACCTTAGCCTTGATCCTTCTCTGCTCCCTGGGAGGTTATATTGCTTACTTCGGTAGGATAAGGATTTAAGCCCTTAAACCTCACAGGAGCCAGTACTAATGCCTGGGGGTGTAAGTCAGGGCGGAACCTGCTCCATGTCTAGGGCAGCTCCAGTTGTACGAAGCCTGCTCCAAGACCTGACCCCCCAACAGGTGGGTGATGAGCTCGGGACGGCCTCCTCGCATCCCCTCCGGCACGTTTTTGAAAGCATCTGGAGATAAAACCGATATTGTCACTACACAAGTGTTCTTTCTAGAAAGTGTTGTCAAGAAAGTGTAGTTGCCGTGGAAACTTGGCGTGACTCATTAGCCACCTTTCCAGGGGCCTGAAAGCAGACAGATCGATCTGGACGAATTTTTATTATTATTTCTTCCACACTTTTTCTGCGAAGATCTGTTTTACTTTTCGAGGTCCAGGTCTGGTTTGCCAGCTCTGCTTTGCCAGCCGATGGCTCTGTTGCCGCCAGAGGTGACAGGGGTGGGGCGGTGAGGCTGTCTGCGCCCGTGCGCGCTGTGTGCGCACTGCGCAGGGGATGATCATGAGATCATCATGGCTGAGGCCAGCAGGCGCTCCCGTTCGCCTGTAGCAGTGGAAAGGAGGCAATGTGGCGGGAGGAACAGAGCTCGAGAATGAGATGGGACGTTCCCATGGGATGGGACGGCCTCGCACCGCCTCTCCTTCGCGCATCCCCGGGACACTCGAGTAGCGCATGGGCGTCGTTTTGAGGTCTCTCGCCCACTCCCCCGGGCG
This sequence comes from Bucco capensis, assembly GCA_013396975.1. NCBI lineage: Eukaryota > Metazoa > Chordata > Aves > Piciformes > Bucconidae > Bucco > Bucco capensis. Next base: position 115,821 of record VWZO01020258.1, on the reverse strand, counting down.
AGGCCTCGGGTCCGTTCGGCTGTGCACCCGCTCGCTGGGTCCTGCCGGCTCCCTCCTTCCGTCATCCTCCGTCTGGGATCTCTGATGCACCAAAACGAGACCCAAGGGGCAGTTATTCCGCAAGCAGCCGAGGAGGAAGAAAGCATCTGCGAGGAGATGCAGGAGTGAACCACCTCCACCTGATGCTCTCTTCCTCCTCCTCGTCGTCTCACCAGCTGGGTGCAAGAGCCCACCATGAAGCCGCTATCGGCTTCCCCCCTCCCCGTGGTCGTCCAGCCCGGCCCGGGGGGAGCCACGGGGTACTGCGGACAGGAGAGCTCCTGGCCCGGCTGCTGCCAGCCCCGCTGCGGGGCGGGGGCTGTTTGGGCGGGCCTGGGGTGAAGAGCCTTCCCTTCCTTCCCGTACCCAGGCAAAGCCGTCGGGAAGGCGACAGCTTGAAAGAAATGGTTCAAAGATCGTAATTCTTATACTGGAAGCAAAAGTATCTCTGAAATCTCTCGCCTCGGCAACTACTTGCTCAGTGTTTACAGCGCAGCCTGCTCCCCTGCCAAGGAATACTGCGCCTGTTGTTGATAGCTGGACGTGGATGACAAACCCGCACAGATTGCAAGTGTGCATTAGATGACTAGCATTTGTGGGCCCATTAAAATGGTGATGTGAACTTTTCTACCTCGCGCTGTTTAATGTAGTAAACATGCTCGATGTTGAAAATTTACTGTGAGTCACACTTACAAAGACTTTAAAAGTGGAGGAGTCTTGGTTCAGATTATAGCTCTTTCTGTGCAGAGGTCAAGAACTCGGTAATACTGCAATGCAGGCCAAAACAAACTCTATATGATCTACTACTGGCTTCCTTTTAAGTTCCCTTTTTGCTCAGCGTTGACTTCCTTTTATTCCACTCCAACTTACATTAATCCCCGTTGTAGAAACGTTCCCCCCCCCTTCCTCTCGTTTCTCTTTAAAAGCATCTCTGTAATGAAAATAAGTTATTTTTAGTGTCTTCTTTTTTTTTTTTTGTGGCCGTTTGGAGGGCCAAGGATTCAGATTGGAATCAGTGCAGGCATATCCCCGGAGACCCCGCTTTCCTTCTCATCGTTCAAAGCTCGGCCAAAGCCGAGATTTTGAGAGGAGCCGTTAATTCCATGAGATCATCTCACGGTACTGTCAATAATAAACCATGGCGAGGCGTAAATGGAGTCAGGGATGTCCTGTTCTCTGTCACATGTCAGATGCGAAATGTTTCATCCTGTGTTGATGTCCGGTGGCCCCCGGGCAAGTGGCGCCCGGCGGGGCCGTTCCTGCCTGCAGGCTTGCCGGGGTGCGGAACCCGGTGGTGCCCACCTGCTCTAGAGCCGCTTTTGCACAGCTTAGCCAAAGCGTGAGCGATCCCGGGCTTTTCGAGATGTAAACCGCACAGGGTGGTGGGCTCAGCATCTCCACAGGAAAGAAATTTCTACCCTCGGCCACTGCTGGCAGCAAAGATCACTCAGACCCTCTCTGCGGCCGGTGTGAGGGCATAGCCCACCCGAGGTTTGCCGGGAGACCACCACGCATCCCGTAGGAATCCTTTCTCGGGGCCTCAAGTCTAGTGTCTCCTTCTCCCCACGTCGCGCAGCTGAAACTCGTACCCACTCGGCTCCGGCGCCGGCCAGGGCTGGTGTGAGGACCGGACCGAGCCAGGCTGGTGTGGAACTGGCGTGGGGACCGAGTAGGGCTGGTGTGGGGCCGGCAAGGGGTCTGGGCTGGGCTGGTGTGGAGCTGGCGTAGGGTCCGAGCCCTGGAGCCTGCTCCCCCCAGCAGTCATTCCTCCGGCTCCTGCCCCACCGCAACTTGCAGCGAGAGGGCAAGGTGGGGGCGAGGGCTGAGGGGCTAAGGGTCTGTGTTGGGGCCGCCCCGGGCCAGGGAGAGTGAGATTTAGTAGAGAGCGGAGATTTGCTCGCCCTCTTTCCCGGAGTGCATTACAAGACGGCCAGCCTGCCCGAAAGCCACTCCGGGCTCGCTTCAAAGGCTGAAGCCATCTCGGGCTCCGCCGTTGAGCTGCTGTCGGAGCTGCAAACACCGGAGAGAAGGGCGCCTGTAAATCGGAGAGGGCAGGAGGGAGCTTCAGACGGGGTGGGGAGGGCGGTGAGCTGGACACTGCGCTGGGTTCGGCAGTTTGTTTTGGACACTGTCACCCAAAGGCGGCATGCAATACAGTGGCTGCGAGCTAGTGACAAGATGAATAAGTGTATTGCTTTATGAAAAAGCAAAGGAGGGGAAAAAGTGGATATTGTGGGGGAGGCTCTTATAAATGAACTGTCAAGGGAAAGAAAGTTAAAGGGAAATCTCCTGCTGTAAATGCATCGGGCGGGCACTTCTAATAAAAATCAGGGTCCTGGAGGAATTAATTACAGCAGCATTACAGGAAGAATTCGTGGAATTGCAAAACGTAGTTGGCACAGACCAGCACGGCCTGCTATTGCAAATGGGGAAACTGCAGGAGAGTTTAACAATTCCTGAGCTGATATGCAGGACATTGTAGTAGCATAATAGCACTTCAGACACACTAATGAATAATAGTGTCCAGTGATACTGACAAATGATATTACACATACTTCGAGATTGAAGTCACTTAATTTGTTTTTATATGCAAAAGTTTCCCACTGGAATCTGACTTTTTTAGGTCGCTTCTACCTGCCACGAAGAAAAAAAAAAAGAAAAAATACCGTCTTCTAATAACAATGATATAAATTCACCGCGTCGAATGACGCCCAGAGAATTTAGATGTAATTAATCAATGGGGAGACTTGCGTTTATTGTGAGCGGCTGTTGCCCGGCATCAGTCACAGAGCCCAGCCGAGAGACTCGGGGGCTCCCGCCTCACTCCCCCCGCGGCTTGGCTGCCCGGCTGCGGGGAGCTGCGCGCTGGGGACAGCCCGGAGCGGAGCGGGGGAGCCCCGCAACCTGCCCCGAGGCTGTGTGTGTATTGGGAGGGCACTGGCGGCGGCACCTCTCCGGTATCGCGGCGGGGGTGAGCGACTCCGCCGCGGCCCCGGCCCCGTGGCTGCCCCTGCCCAACGCATCCCGCGGTCGTCTTCCGCGGCCGCGCTACCCAGGTTTGCCGCTTCCAAGTGGAAAGTGACGGTCTGGAAGCCGCGGTCTGCAACAGCCCCTCGGGCTGGCTTCGGAGTGTAGCGGTGGGGAAAGAGCATAGTCCACTGGTGAACGTCGTTTATCGCTCAGCCACTCCATTTTTCTGCCGCCTGTCAAGCCCCTCTATGTAGTAACATCCATCACGAGTCACGATAGCTGCTCCACTCCATTAACCACGTGGTCTCTCACACTCCTGGTTAATACAGTTAACAGATTTGCCTTTTTAAAACAAATAATCTGCTTCGTTAGCCAGCCGGGCTGCCCGCATTCGTTTAATTAATTTCAGTGTGCCAATATCGAATATTGCTTTTCTGTAAAGGAAAAGTTATCTCCACTTCCAGCTAAAAGTTCTCTCTCCACTTCCAGCGATTTACAAATTGACAACTTGTCAGATTCAAAGAGACTTTTCAACCTACAGCCTTTCTTTCTTTCTTTTTTATTTAAATCATAACACATCGATTAAAGAGGTTATATGAAATAAATTCACTTCACACTGTTACAGGTTTAAAAACAATAACAAAGAAAACGTTGCTATCTTGGTTTTAATTCGATCGCTGTAATTTTAGTTCTAATTCTCCGTATTTTCACAACAGTGACAATTTATACCAAATGACCTCGCAGCTTGAATGCATGACGTGGAATCAGATGAACCTGGGATCTACACTGAAGAGGTAAGGCACTTTTATTCTCTTCTAACCTTTTGCCCTAGTGTAGTTGTATTGCTGAGCTAACTTTATCTTGTATTTTATGACTTGAATCCAGTCACTATCACGAATAAATACTGACCAGCTCCGACAGTGGCTCATCTTCTGGCTGCAGCTCACCGTATTTTTAAAGACACTTGTAACAACCTAGGCTAAGTGTTGGGGCGCTGCCTGGTTCAGCCATGCCAAGTGAAGCAGCATGTATTTAAAGGTGACATTCCCCGTGGCAGGCTGTAGCTCCTGCTCCGCTCCCCTCGGGGCAGGCTGCGGCCCTTGCTCTGCCAGCCGAGGGCAGCGTGGCCGCGGAGCTCCATCGGGACTGGTTCGGGGGTCCCAGGACAGGGCTATGGGACCGGTCCCGGAGGGACTGCTACGGCCCTTCCTTGGCTCCTCCTCGGCTCCTCCTCGAGCTGTCTCCCCTTCCTAGCATCCCTCTTCCTTTTCCCTCCCTTCGCCAGGCTCCGCGTCCTGTGTCCCGGCCCTGCCGCCTCCCGGCTTCCTTCCTCCTGGCCATTGTCGCCCTCCCACCTGCCGGGAAGAGGCTCCGGCCCGCCTCCCCCGCGGGGCTTCCTGCTGTTGGGCGGACAGGAAGGCCCCGAGGCGCCGCGGGGCCCCACCGGGGTGGCGGCCGCTGGGGGAGCTCAGGGCTCCCGGTGCCGCCCGTCCCCATCGGGCCTCCCCCAGCTCGTTGCCGGGCCTGGCTCTGGAGGCGACGTCGGGAGGAGGACGGGGAGTTCTAGGTGCCTGTGCCTTCTGCTGAGGATCTGTTGTCCCCTAACGCACCCAGGTGAGCGTGAGTAGAGACACACTAGGCTGGTGCATTGCCATAGCTTCCCCTTGTTTCATCTAGAATCACTACCATGAGTGAGAGAGATACCTGTTGTTGTTAGCCAGGATAAAGCCAGAGATCACCTGCTCTGCTCTGGGTAGATAATTGGCTATGGAAACTCCCCCACCAAAGGCACCACCAGCTTGCTTTGAGATGTTCTCGGTGTGCAGTCTCGTGTGAACAACAGGAGAGGTCTACAAAAGCCTGCAGAGATCTCTGCTTTCATGCAGTTGTCCATAAATGTGAAAACCTTGCTCAAGATGGACTTTGAGTGCTGTGCTGTGGCATGATAAAGGAAAAAATACTGTGAGTCTGCTTCTAGCTCATTCACAAATGGTGTTTGAAGGTTAGAGGGAGAAGATAGTAGCATAGTAAACTATCTGTGGTGAAATGAACAAGAGAACTGAGCCTGGAGGGAACTACCAAGGAGCTCTCTTGTGATTAGAGAAGATCCTGAGATCCTACAGCTGGGTACAGTTCAGTGTCTTTGCTGCTGATTCTCTCTTTTTAAAGGTTGTTTCCTACTTCTTTTTTCCAGAAGTGTTTTTGATTTCCTCTTTAAACAGTACTCTTTAAAGATCAGTCATTGCAATATTAGACACTGTTTTGTCTCTTCTGAGGAAAATATCCTGCAAAATGGAGAAACACATCAACCTTGACTGAGGTCCAAGTTATTAAAGCAAGGAAGAGGTTATTCTTTGGGGAACTCTCTAAGAAAAAAAAAAGACACAATAGGAATATTAAAGGAGTACTAAGCAAAATAAATGGCTTCTTACTTGTCCAGGAGTCAGACTGTTAGCAGTGTAAAGTATGTGACCTAGGATGCATGAAAGGGTGTGGGGGGAAAGAAATCAAGATGAATGATCTATGGTAAAACAAAGCTGGAAGTTTTGGTATAGGCCAAGATTGTAGAATCTGTGGAAAATCAGTGCTAGACATAGCCTCATCACTGGTAACATGAGCCAAAATAGTTATCTGTCTTTTCTGGCTGAGAGTTACAATTCACAGTACCTCCAATCTCAGTTGCCATGACCATAAGGTATTCTTCCCAAGATTTACATCTTTAAAATATATGAACTGTTCTGAAGCGATTCCCAGGCGTTTAGTGTTTCAGATGCTTTGCTCAATCTTGCAGTTGTAATTTAAGAGTTTTGGAATCAATCTTTCTGTTGAAATATGGAGCTTCTAGATCCTGTCCAGCGATGACAGTCCTTGTTTAGCTCCTTGCCTTCAGTTCTCCCCAGCTCTTCTGCCTGGCTTCAGTAAGACTTGTGCATGTTGTAAGAAGGAAGAAAACTTTACCAGTAAGTTCTGCAAATACTGATAGAAAAGTTCTGGGCTGTACCCTTTCTACTTGACAGCAGACCAGTTCAGTAGCTTGCCTTTTGGGTTTGTCTTTGGAACAAGTTGACTATACTGAAATGAAGCTGTTACAGACCATTTCAGGTAGAGTTAGTTAGCAACTTCTATGCTTAAGTCATCTATCAGTTTATCTGAGAGCATTCTGGTTTTAGCTGTTTAGAATCTTGCCAATATTTGACTGATCAGCTCCAGAATCTCCTCACTCCAGATGAAAAGTTTGAAATTTGGCAAGGAATACTGTCAGGTGCCCAGAGCCAGGTCCTTTTCAGTCCTTGTGAAAATCATTCCTGTTGAGTTGCAAGCTTATGAACAGTCCTGTTGGTGTGTGAGCAGAAGAGCCTGACATCTGAACTACTGAATGATTTTGTCTGCTCAGAGCCTGCCTCAGCCTACAGCTTTAAGGCCTTAGAATACTCTTTTTTGTTCTGAATGTTTCTTCCTTCATTGATATATAAATCAGGTATTGGAACTGAGGACAAAAAGTTTCTTTGTCTTGGTGGGTTTTATTATCTCAGTGCTTTCAGTAGGTGTGTTAGGGAACTGCAGAAGACATAGCCTGAGTGAGAAGCAGAGATGGGCAGTAAAAAGTATGGAATGGAGTGCCCAGTGGTGGAGAGAGACACATAAAGTGAGCAGAGATGTCTTCTGGCAGAGTACAGCAATGTAATGGACTGGCAAGGGAAGGGGAAAGAGGTGTAAATGGGGAAGCAGAGAGAAAAGGCCTGCAGCCATGAGTTCTGGATGTTTCTACTTGTTGGCAGACCAAAAGGAGGTTTTAAGGCCCAAATGAGCATTTCTCTGCAAGGAGTTGTCCCTGGAGAAGAAGACAACCCACTACTGTTAGCATATAGTCCAAGTGAGTTGAATCTGTGTTGTAGATTTTTGCGTGGTTCTGAATGCCAAACATTGAGCTCAAGTTGTGTGTAGAACTTGTGAGGAAAGAGCAGTGCCTTGTGAGCTAGTGCCTTGATTTTGTTCATCCAGGGGTTTGAGTGTCACCTTCTGAACTGTGGGTAGGCCAGAGGGAGGGCTGGCTTGTTGTCTGCAAGAGCTGTCACATAAACTGGCTGCTTCCAGCATCTGAGAGGAAAGCTTCGTGGTTAAGGCAGTGAACATCACTGTGGGACTGGTTTGTATCTCTTTGGACTGTTTGCTGATAGCTCCTCATTTTGTGGTATTTTGTTTGGAGCAGCTGAGGTCAAATTTATACTGTTGCAGGGAAGTCAGTGGGTCCCTTGCTTATTACCTAGCTCCCAGACATCTCAAAGTGGATGTCCCACATTCTCTTCAGTTTCTGTCCTTGATATTTTTATGTTGTGCAGTACTAGTATTTCTTGCTTGTCCAGTATGGAAAATACTACTTCCCTTCATAGTCTTGTTGTTGTAGAGAGAGACCTCATGACTATAAACCCCTCCTTGATATTTTGATGAGCTCTGTAGATAAGTGACATGGAAATAACTTAGACCAAGCAGGAAATGCTATGGCATGGTAGACAAGGAGTGTAGTGTAGACATATACCCAACAGCAAGACTTAATAGAATTATTGTATAGTTTTCTCTTCAGCTACTCAAGTAAAATGTTTTGATCCATATTTCCAACAGATACCTGAAATCCAGTATATAACCAGATAAAATTTGTTTCTTTCCCTTTTGGCTTCACTTGGGTGTTAAATAGTCAGCATGTTCCACAGAAATTGATATTTATTGCTGTTTGCTCAGGCTGCCTGGAAGGAAAATCAGATAGGATCTTTGTAAAATGCTGTTAAAACTGCATCTGAAATAAACCAGTGAGCACTGCTTCTGTGAATCAGAGCCTTGGTGGTTTTATTAGTCAAACTTGGAGGTGCAAAGCTTCCTACTTGAGTTCAGCTCTGCAATCAAGATGAATTGGAAATGGACAATGACGTATTGGCTTTAGCACTGGATTTCCCTTTTCCCACTGATAGCTAAGGAGCTCATTTTGAAGGGAAGTGTTGGGTGGAATCTTGGTTCCACTCAGGTCAGTGGTAAAAAACCCAAACCAAACAAAGACTATTGAAGTCAGAGAGGCTAAGGTCCCCTGAAAATCCAGTGCCTTCCTTTCCTCAGCCAGCTGGTTTTCTCATTGAAGAGAAGAGCTGTAATCTGTGAAATCACAGGTTTTAATATTTCTTTGCCTTAGGAAGTGCAGATAAAAATGCAGCTTTATACCCCACCTTGCCGAAGAGCATTAGACAAAAAACAGACAGAAAGATGATCTTTTATATAACTAATCAGAATCTCTTTGCTGTCTCCATACATATTTTTTTCCCAGGGTGCTAGGATGGTAAATATTTTAGCAGAGGGAATTAACTCTCCTTCTCTTCCTTTCTGTTCTGTTATCAACGGGACTAGCCCACACCCTCACTTTGCCTCATTTTTGGCTCTGTTTCTAAACCCTAAAATTCCTGTTCCTGCATTGAAACACAATTAAATTGAGGCTTAATGTGGTGCCTGTTTTATGTAAGCTTGCTTTCAGGCAAGCCTGAATCTCATGAATCAATGTGTATTCACCTTTCATCTGAAATTTGCTAGCTCTCCTCAGTAAGCCCTAAAGCTTCCCTTTTTTGGTTTATGAAATAACAATAAAAAGCTTAACTCTTCAGATTAAGCTGTAACTGCTTTATACATTAGGCAGACAGTTTCAGTTTAACAAAGTAAAAATGGTGTGAGAGAAATTTCAGCTTGATTATTTTTTCAAATATTCAGATTAGAATGTCATCTTTTATGAGGCTTTTTTTATAACCACTTAGATTGATACAACTCTCTAAAGCTGCTCTGTTTTCCATCACACATTCTCATCTGTAAAACTTCCATTTTTATTCATCTTTGTGCAATCTGTACAACTTTGAGATGAATCATTTTAAAGGAGCTCCCCTCTGAGTGTGAAGGATTTGCTAGGCTGATGGTAAACGCCAAGTGCTTCTAAATACTCTGTAACACACAGTGCTTGCTTAGGGGTTTATGTTGCCTAAATATCTTTGTTTTCCAGTTATCTAGAGTTACATTTTATGGCTGTGTTTCCAGCTCTGTTTCTGGCTGCCTAGAACCAGAGAACAAAATAAACTGAGTTCTTTTCTCACCAACCCACTCCAATTCTAAATATTTAGAATCCAGTTCTGCCTTTGTACAGTTCTCATTGAAGTGAGAGTTGTGTATTTACAAGTAAAGGCAGAAATAGATTCTGAGGCCAAATCCTTCAGTCTTTGCTTGAACAACAATTTCTGATGGATCCTGGCAGGCCAGTTTGGCTGCATCTGGACTTGCATAGTTTTGGACTTAGTTTAGGATTTGTGGAGGGATTGGTCTAGTGTCTCTCCTGACTATAACCCTAGGCCTTACTGGAGAGTGTTTATGTTTATTATTTCTTCTTTGTTGAATTCAACAGTTTGCCCCCCGATTATCCCTCTGGAGGCTGCTGAGCCCTTGGTATGGGGCAAGAGACAGCACAGGAGCTTTGGCTGTGCTCTCAGTGCACTTGCAGCAGGGCAGCGAGTGGCTTGCTGGCACTTCTCCAGGCTGCTCTGCTGTTGCCTGAGCAGCCCATCCTGCTGGGAAAGAACATGTGGTCCTGCTCTCAGAAGCCTGACCCTCCCAAAGTGTCAGTGTTTAGCTAGCCTGGATTATCAGTGTACATCTGAACAGCTCAGTGTCACCTCAGATGTGTCTTTTCAATGTATGATGCATGTATTGGTGGTGGATCTGGGGTGTAGTACTACAGGTACTTCAATCAGTTGCTCATGTATGTGGCACTGCATCTGATCATTCTCTCTTTTATGCTATAAAGTACTTACTTGAGTTCCAGCAATGCATTTAGGAGATTTGTGTTGGTTCTTCTCTTGGTGCTTTTATTTTAGTGTCTAAATTACAGCACTATGAAACAAGGCAGCCATGCAACCTGTGGTGTACATTTTGTGGTGTGCTTCATGGACACATTGAGTAAAGAGGCTGGGAGAAAAAAAATGGGCTTTAATAATGAGGTTATTATTGATGCAGAGTGAAGGTTGAAGTTCAAGAGAGCGGTGGTGTTCCAGTTTCTCCACTGACTGGAAAAAAATTCACCTGTTAATTCCTGTCTCCCTGAAGGCCAGATTATTCCCTGGCACTTCCTAGTGAATAACAAGTATTTTAAGCAGGAAATCTCACGTGATCCATTCTGCTGTCATCACCCCTATGGCCATGCTGAGTGCCAGCCAACGGTGATGGAAATGTGCCCAGGATAAACTGGAAACTAGAGTTCCTGGTTATTGAAGTGTGTCTCCTAGGGAGCTGCTTAAGTAGGTGGCTATTCATTACTTAGTATATTGTGGGTCAAGAGACTCAGAAAGCAGGTTCTAATCTTCAAGGCTTTGCAGCTGTATGTACAGTTTGAGTGAAGTGTAGCTGGGAGGAAATATGACAAGGCTGAATGTTGAGGAAGGCTTCCCAACTGTGCCATCCCATTCCTAGAGCCATTCCTGAGGACACAGACAGGCTCTTTGTTCTGCTGCTTATTCCTGAGAGGAATTCTTTCAGAACTGACTGGTGTTTACCAAAACAGTTATCACTGAAAGATGAAAACCATGTGAATTTGGAAGGCAAGTGTTTTATGGTATAAGCTTTTACTGTGTATTCCTCCTCCCCCTTCTACAGTTTATGTCCTGGGAATTTTTTCTTATCTAACTTTGTTGTCTCTTGTTGGTTATAATGTGTGAGGCTGCTAGCAGAGGCATGAGTGAGAGGTAACTGAGGGTGACTAATGCTGAAGTTCATGTTCACCCTTGATTTGCTGCTACATTACAGATGAGCAATAACTTCTGCAGGTCTTCTGCCTTAGAAGTGGTAACTTTAATTGACTTGATTTTAAAATGCACTGTTTAATTTGTGATCCACATGGGTATCACCTTTTCAACCTTTGTTTATTTAACATCTGTGGACTTGCTTCCTTTAAAAAAGGAGGAAAATAATAGGGAATGGTAATTTGTTACTTGGATTAGAGAACAAAAGGTCCCATCTGGGCCCTGGGCAGAGAGGAGCCCATATTTAGCTGGACATGGTACATACCTAGAGAAGGGTTTAATCCATTTTAAGGAGAGAATGGTATCTTCTTTTCTCTACTATTGCTGATATTGCTGCAGGTCAGAAATATTTTCTTGCTGCAATTTTATAACTTATTTCATTATCATCACCTGTTTGCAACTTAAAATTGAAATAAAGAGAGCACACCTCCTGAAAGGTGTAGAATAGCCAGGTAGAGGCAGGATTTGAAACTAGTATTTCAAACAGCAAAGGAATTGATCTGAATGAACATGTGTGCCAGGTGGCAGCTTGCAAGTGGCTCTGAGGATGAACAATGAGGAATACAACCCCCAGGCTGCAGTCAGAGCTGTTCACAAGTGCTGCTTCCCTCCTATTTAGCAAGGTTCACAAACCATTTGGACATCTCCTGCATTCCAGTTCCACTGACTGTTCTGCAAATCACTTAAGAGGTTTAAAACTTCCTTGTAATTCTACTCTGCACATGAACTTTGAGTGAAGAGCAAGGAAGGACCAGTGAAGTGAGAGTCTGGGCCTCAGGGACCCCTTCAAATTGCTATTGCAAGCATTTGGCAAAGGCTGGGATAACATCCTAGGTATCCATCTTTGTCCCTAGCTGTGTGCTCTTGGGCTTTCTGATTTCTAGTGCAGTGTAAAACATAAACATTTACCATGGCCAATGTGTATTAATACATGTGGCAGTGTACACACTAATGTAACATACTTATTTACAAATAAAAAATGAAATTTATTGATGTAAGTTTGACTTAGGAAGGTTGCAAACAGGCAACCCAGCAACATTCTGGACAGAGGAACATAGGATTTCGAAGAATTAAATAAAGCATATGGCTGTAACAGCACCAAAACACATCAAAGCTTACAAATTTGTAGTTATTGTGATGGTGCTGCATGAGGAATCTTAGACCCAGTAGGGACAGACTTTTAAGATTTCCTTTTAAATGGATTTTATTTTGATAAAGGGTTAATTTGTAGTGCATCTTGCAAGCTGATATGTGGGATAAAGAGTTGGGACACTGATTTGTAATCTCTGTTTATGAGTACATGACTGCTATTCTTATAAATGTCATCACTTTCTTGGTAGTATCTGCTAATATCTGAATCATGAGGTGCTGACAATACCCCACTGCACTTAATGTGAAACTTGAGGCATTTTGCTCATTCCAGAAGATATTAGCAATAGCCAGCCCCACATTTAACTGATAAATAATGTGTACATGTGCACATGACACAGTTATGCTGCGATGGAGATTTTTTCCTCTTACCTAAAATCTTTGAGGTAATCCATCAGAGTTCCAATCATGAGAGGTTTTTTTGTCTTAATGGATCCTGGTAGATGTGTGTCTGGAGTCAGTGCATTGTGCCAGGGGGAGCAGATCCATACCAAGGCAGAGCAGGCTTCCTTTGGTGGATTGCATTTGAACTTAGATACCCTGGCTATAAAAGTGAACTCTGCCTCTGTTACCACCCACTTAAGAAATGAAACCTTTGACATGGAGCTGAGCATTGAAAGCTATTTCATATTTCCATTATTCCCCTCTTTCTTTACAGCCACACAGCAGGATATGAAAATGAGAACCACAGTGCTCCCATGTTGTACAGCTGTGGGGCCCAATACAGAATACATACCCATGGAGTTTTTAGAGGCATACAAGTGAGTATAGCAGGGAATTCTTCAGAGGAGGCAAAACTGCTGCCTCTTGATAGTGTTTATAATGTTTGTTTACTGCTTCACTGCTATTTATAAACCCATCCTTGATTTGAGGTTTCCCTGTGTTACCAAGAAATGCTTTACCTAAGTTTCCTGGCTTCCCTGAAGTATAAGATTTCTTTCTGACACACGCATTTAAAATTGATTATTTCTTCTTAAGTCTATCTGCAGGGCAGTATTCCTTACCAGCTTCTCAGGGTGGTCCAGAATACACCATCCCTTTTCCAGCTTCCAGCTTTGATTGCTTTTGACACTGTGAAGCTTCTGTAGTCACAATGTGATGTGGCTGCTAACTATCTGTAAGAAGGTGTTAGATGATGTTTTGCTTTTACCCATTTCTGGAACTTTACTAATTTAAAGATATTTCCTGCAAACAAAATGCTGTAGGCAACTGTTTCCTAATGACTAAGTAATAAGTGAGTAATTGGAAGAAACTTATCATTCATGGGAGTTAATTTCCTCCCTTTCTGATCAATAAAGCTAGGCCTTCTTCAAACTGGTGGCAAAGTCATTGTGCCATATCTGTCTCAGAATGCTGAGTTGCTCTGTGTTGTCAACATACGTCAGTGGTTTTAGATAGTATATTTTCCCCTTTTCTGCATAGTTTAACAAGTCATTATTCAGTGGCAAGCTCTCAGAAGTTGGGCTGGTGAGCCAGCTCTTGTTGAGTGGATAAAAGTAAGCAGTTGACATTGTTTAAGGAAATTAATTACCCAGGAAGGAGAAGATGATCCTTGATGGAGCATTGTGACAGTGGCCAAAATGCATTAAGGCTGAACTATTCACCAGCTCCACCTAGACAGTCTTTCTGAGTTTTACCACTTCGTTTTAACCCAAGACATATTAATTTCCCTTTCCTTTAACTTCATATGAGTGTTTAAAGTAAAGAGGAGAATGCTACTGTGGCTTGTGCTTTTGCTTCTTACACCGGTATAAGCCTAAAACTATTTCATATGCCAGTGAGTCTTCTCCCAGGCTTGTGTGATGTCAGAATGTGACCCATTTCACCTTGCATATAAATATTAGTGAGAGAATTGACTAAGCAGAGTTGTATTTGTATGTCACAAGTCATTTTAATACTCTGCGAAGAACAGATGAAGGTATACTAAGGTAGTAGAATAAACTAAAATTACCTGTTTGCCGCATAATATGAGCCTCTCTTTGTCCTGGAGAAGTGCCTCTGAGTGTGTTAAGTTCAAGCTTGAGAAGATAAGTGTTGCATTACCAAGTGTCTGTCACTGCAGGATGTCCGCCGGGTGCCAGGGGTAGCTCCGACACTTGTCCGATCGGCGAGTGAGACGAATGAGAAGCGACCCTTCATGTGTGCCTACCCTGGCTGCAACAAGAGATACTTCAAGCTGTCCCACTTACAGATGCACAGCAGAAAGCACACTGGTAAGTGCCAGCAGGGATTGGTAGCCTCCCCAGCACAGCAAAGTGGGCAGGGTGATTTTAAACCGGCATAAGGTGCAAGAAATGATCTGCCAGGTCAGTAGAGGTGAGGATCTGTCAGATGAGTATGTGTGTGCTCTGTCATCAGCACAGACTCATTTGGGTGCAGCAGACTCTCTGAGCCTAGTGAAGAAAAGCACAGAGCAGCACTGAATAGATCATAGAATCATCAGATGTTTTGGGTTGGATGGGACCTTTAAAGATCATCTAGTCCAATCCCCCTGCAGTGAGTAGGGATACCTCCCTCCCTGTCTTACTGTTACAGGGTTGTGGATTTTGGTCTTTTTGGAAATGTATAATTATGATACACCTCTAGCTATGCTCCTTATGCACCTTTTTAGTGCTTATTTTTATTTAGGCAGTTCTTTGATCTAGAAATCTGTGAATAAAGCCTGTAAATATGGATGCTTAGTTAACCATTGATAGGATGGAAGGTCAGAGGGATGAAACAGACAACAGGAAGGCAGTTGATACTGCTGGGTCCTAGCACATTGTTCAATAGTCCATAAAAATAATTGCAAGAGACCATGTGGTGACATTAGTAAATTGTGTAAAATACTTACAGCTGAGAAATGAACATTACAAAGCATTTTTAATTCTGAATAGGTAACTCAGACATTTTCATTGTTGCTCAGATGACACGTTCAAGATAATTTAGATTGTAATTGGAATTTAGTCTTTAGAGCTGAAGGTCTACAGAAATGCTATTCTATTTTCTGTTAATAAGTTGGAAATAAGAAAATTTGGAGACCTTTTGGGGTCCATTAACTGTGGTATTTTTCTTGAGTATGCCTAAACAGTTCTGAACTTTTCTTGTAATCACTATTTCTTTCATTCCTTAAGTGATTTACTCTGTATTTAAGAGTCATAAGTTGTTTGTTCTGGTCCTGCATTTTATTCCATTTGGTTGCTTGGCTTTCCCAATATTGTTTCTGGATGTATCACAAGGACTTCAGCTTTCATCTCTTTTTTTTTTTTCCCTAACTGGAGAAGATTTCCAGCACACTATACCACATTTAATCTAGGCATGTAAAGTCACAAAAGCCTCAGAAGACATAGTGGATAGGACTGTGGCCATCTAGCATCTCTAGGGAGACTTCTCCCATTGTCTTTGAGGGCATGCATGCCCCTTCCTTCTCCTTTTGTTTAGGCAAAAATGGAATGGGGTAGAAGAAAAATATGGGTTTGTTTTGTTTTGTTTTTCCTCTCAAACACCTCTTCTGTACAGGTGGGCCCAGATTTTCTGCCACTATGTTTTGATATGTTTACAGCAAAACTCAATCCTGGATTTGAAGCTCTACTAACTTTCTTAGTGTAGTGGTAGGTCCATTTTTAAGAGGATGAGCACATGATTTGAAAGCAAGCTGTTAACATCTATCTAATAGCAAACCAGCAGAGGATAGGATCTCTGCAGAATAATGCTGGCTCTTGATTATCTGTTTTCTTTCTGTAATAGATACTTAGAGAGGACTGGCTCAGATCTTCTGTTCTTCACTGATTGTAATATTGCAGGGCTCTGAAACACCAAACTAGGTTCTGGAATCAACATAGCCTTAGTTGAAATTATGTTGAAGTTTTGTACCCTCCAAGCCTGCTTATCCATTGTTAACAATGCCTTTATTGAAACATGTGCATCCAAAGAAAGCTTTTTCTTGTCTTGGTATATTTTGCTGCAGCAGATGGGCCTCTGAAAGGAAATGCAAGAATACATGTAACTCCTGAGCATTGCAGCAATTAATGTGAGTTGTTATCCTGTGGCAGACTTCAGAGACCTCTTTGCAGAAACAAATCAGTGTCTAGACCTCCATAAATTTCATTTATGGTGGAAACATCAGCATTCTTGCCAGAGACCCTGTGGGTTCAGTGCCACACACTGGAAAAGGTGCATTTATCCTAACAGAAAGCTGAGGGTCTTTGCAGAGAAAATGTCTTCTGCCTGTTTGCCAGGGATATCCTTCAGCCTAGATACACTCAACTGAAGGTATGAGTTTGTACAATGCAGGATGAGAAACTGTAAGGCAGGAAGGTTGTCTTGTAGGTGGCAGGGGACTCAGCTCTTCATGGTGAATTGCTGAGGCTCTAGGAGGTTTAAATAATGCAATCTAATAATGATTTTTATGCTGATCATCTCATGATTTCTTTGACAAAAGCAAACAATCTTTTACTATGGCATGTGCCACTGTGCTGCTAAATGCCTTACAGTCATTAGTGTAGTTCATCATCACATCACCTTGGAAAGCCAGAGCTGTGTCCTCTATATACAGAGATTAGATGGGATTATGCCTGAGCTGGCAACTGCACAGGCTCTCTCCTGAAGAGCCTAGGATGGGAACTTCTAGGATAGCACTCACTGATGATGCTTTGAAATACTGACCTTCATACTTAAGCCATGGAACACTATGCTGCAGAATACTGTGGAAGCTGGAAGTTTACATGGCGCCAAGAAACAACTGGAAAAATTAATGGTAATGTCCTCTCTCATCTTGGTTATTTCATAATGCCCTAAATTTAGCTGTTTTTTTGTGTGCCTTCTCTCAGTAATGAAATGTAAATAATCTGAGTCACAGGTGGAAGGACTGGTGAAGCTCCATCTTTATCTCCTGTTTTGACTTGAAATTGTATGTGGTCTTATAGGAAGGTGACAGCATTATGGGATATTTTTCATACATTAAGATACTTTAGCCTTTTACTAGAGGGGCTTTAATAGGCCTGGGAAAAGGAGACACTGCTCTAACCCCTCTCACGATAGTGATTTAATGAGGTATTAACAGACTTTCTCTAATCTGGGGCATTTCTGGTGTCCTGTTCTAATGAAACTTCTGGGACTTAATGAGTCTGTGACTGCTGGCTTTGGTGGGTATTTTGCTTGGCACTAGCTGATGTAGAAGATGTAGAAAGAAAAGGAAAATCAGGATTTCTGTCCAAATTTTGTGCCTCTGTTTATTTGCTTTTTGTTTTCTACACGGTTGTCATCCTATCTCTGAGTAAGCATCTTCCAGTGATTCTTTAATATATGAATTGGTTAAATGTATCCTTAATCAAGATTCTATTTCAGTGTATTTAAAGAAATACTTTCATGTGCCATCAGACCTGCTGTACTGTTTTATTCAAATACCTTCTTAGCCATCTTCTCCCTTTAGATTGCAATTAGCAGACAATCACCCTGTCACTGCATTCTGCTCTGCTGACATTGCCCCTCTTAAATCTGCCAAAGGGCTGAATTCCTTGGCAGTAAGTGGTTTCTGAGAAGCAGGCACCCCCCAGGGAGTGCTTGTGGTCAAAGTGTACAGAACTATTTCAAACACCTGTGGCAACTTTAATCCCTCATGCTAATAAATTAAGCAGAGCAGACATGGAAATTGTCCACACCTCAGTTTGAGAATCAGTAAACTCCTTTGGGTGGCTGTCACAGGAAGTTAGCTTGTTCTTGCAGATTGAGTTGCTTGTGGGAAAGTTTGATCTTGGCCCCACTAGTACAGATTTGGAATGCTCTTCTTGATATGCTGCTTATGGAATGTTACCTCAGAATGCTTCTGCTTTCAGCTGAAATAGTTTGCAGTGGTATCTCAGAATACCAGAGCAACCAGAATACATCTCCTCCTCCTCATCAAATCAGAATTACAGCCACCTGCAATGAAGATTTAGGAAAGTGATATGTCTTTTAAACTATAATCAGAGAAATGATACCCAGTGCCTGCTTCAGCTGATGTTTTCCTTTAGGTCCTTCCTACTGGACTGTAGTTTTATATCTCGACTTTCCACTGTAGACAAAGCAGATCCCAGCTGGTCTGCTGTGTACCTTCCAGATAAAAGCCAGGATCCTCCCAGCTTTGCAGGGAGAGGTGTTTCATAACTTCTTGTGCTGAGGCCTCTGCACAGGGCTGTGAGCAGACTCTTTCTGTAGGTATAAATATAATCATATCTGAGGCATTGGCAGGATTCTAGTATTGTGCAAAGGGGCTTTAGAGTAGGTGCAAATCAGATCTGGAAGATCATACAGCTCCTCCTATAACAGCATAAGCAGTTGTTGGTTTTTTTTTTTTGGCCAAATTTCACGAGCTCTGTAATATGCTAGGTGTTGGCAGTGTTAACCTCTTTCCTCAAGCTTCTTGATGGCTGCATTTCTTTTTACATGTTTATGTGGTTGGTGAAGTCCTTTGCATTGAAAACCATAATCACTTGAAACACTAGCTTGTAGGGATTTAATTTATTTAAAAAAAAGTCAGAATCTCACTTTTTGTCCCAGAGAAAACCCCTCCTGAGGATCTCTGCTGGACTGCATGGGAGGGGGAGGAAGAGTTTATATTGACATGAGGCTTTGCAATCATTAATAGGCTTGCCTGTGAGAGGTGTGCAGCACCAGGAGAAATTCTTTTACAGTGCTTTGTGAGAGAAACATAATCTGTGTTTTGGGGGAGAATATGTATTTTTCTGTCATAGATTTTGACATGTATTTTTAATGTACTTTTCACTTCATGGACTATTAGAATGAGCAGATTCAATACCAGTGTCAGTAGGGTTGTACCAGCCTTTCCCCATGGCTTCCAACACAGCAAATGAGTCCTGGTATAACACTAGAATGCTTTAGACAGGACAGATGTCTTTCAGTGCAACATGTTTCATCTCCTGATTCTAGCTGACATGTTCCCTCATTCCCCCACATTTTCTGATAAACTCTTTGTTCTTTACAGGTGAAAAACCTTATCAGTGTGATTTTAAGGACTGTGAGCGAAGGTTTTCTCGTTCAGACCAACTCAAACGGCACCAAAGGCGACACACAGGTTTGTTGACAACACATCTATCCAGTACTGTTCATCTTTAGAAGTGAATTGCCGCTTAAAATGTGTATTTCTACAGTTCTGTTTTCCTGATGCTGTGTCTGTTCATATACAGTTGCCACAGTGTCAAAGTCTTGAAGTTAGCCTGAGGAGAGGGCTGTAGTTGGGGTTCTGTTGGTGTTTCTGCACCCTTCCACTCCTGTGGAAAGCAGATGTGGAGAAGGAAGAGCCACACCAGCTATTGTGCTTAAGATTGTAATTCTGCAAACCACTTAAGCTTAGATTTCAGCCCTTTTAGAATTCTGCCAGCTAAAGAAGGATTCTGGGAGCAGCAAGGAGAGAAAGATCTGGCTGGTTGGATTGTGCTAAGAACCTGGAAAGTGTTTAGCAGTTGACATACAGCAGTGAAGGCAGCAGCAGTCATGAATGGGTCTGGGTCCTAGCTACTCTTGTACCTTTCTCAGTGAATCACTGGCTGAAATGTTTTGAGACAGCCCAAACTCCTTGTGAGTTCAGTCCACATTCACAGCATGTTGATTTTGTGGTGTTTGCTCGTGATGGTGCTGTTTGGATGCTTCAGATGAAGAAGCATCTCATCAGCAGAAGAGGTTACAAAGGGATGGTAGCCTGATTACAGAATCACAGAATCATGAAGGTTGGAAGAGACCACTAAGATCATCAAGTGCAACCATACCTATCACTACCACACCACTAAACCATGGCCTTAAGTAGAATATCTACACATTGATTAAACACCTAAAAACCCAAAACATATCTCTTCAGTCCTGAACAGTACTTTGATCTGACCAAGTCCCTGGAAACAGGTAACTAAAAAATGTACCCAACTTTCTGCAATGTGTAGGCATGAAGCTGGGAGGAGGAGGAGCAGTTACAGTAACTACTACTACAAAAAAATCAGGCTTTTGAACATTCAGAAACAGCTGATTTCGTTCACTGTTCCAAAAGGTGTTAGGATGTAAGAATAGCTTGATTTTTTTGGTGTGGGTGTATGTGTGTCTTTTCAGGTGTAAAGCCCTTCCAGTGTAAAACCTGTCAGAGAAAGTTCTCCAGGTCTGATCATCTGAAGACTCATACCAGGACTCATACAGGTAAAACAAGTGCGTAAACTTTTCTTCACATTTATATTTCCTTATTTTTTTTAAGTTTCAATGAATGTTGTTGTACATGACAAGATTAGAAAGTCTCTTAAGCAGGAGTTAAATAGTCAACCCAACAGGAAGAATTTCAGTGTGCTGATTTTTCAGTGTGACTCCATTCCCCAGGTGCCACAGTCACTTCTGACAAAGAGATTTAGGTGGTTTGGGGAACTACACTTCCTTTCTTCACATTGAAAGAAATTCCAGTTTAACAAAATATGTTTTGTTAGCTCTTCTGAAATGAACATTATGCTCTCAGCCCAGAAATGTCAAGTTGATCTACTGCCTTTACTGCAAAAATGCTACAAGATAGAGATTTTAATTCTAGCTTCAGCCGGAGGTCTGTAATCTAAGGTATTCATGCCTACTTAGGCTTCTCCTAAGTGTCAGCTGAGCCTAATGCAGGATAGCATGTTGCTGCCTGTACTGTAATCTCTCCAGAGGATAAAAGCAGTGCCTTTTGCAACCTCACACTGACAGGCACTAAAGCAAAAGCTTACTCAAATATTCAGGGACCTTTTTGTAGAAACCATAATATTTCATATAAATACAGGGGGGGAAATAAGAGGCTGTTTTAGTCTGCTCTGCCCTCGTAAGTGTAAACACCATTCAAGAGCAACTGCAGCAACCTCTCTACACTCTAGCTTTCAGTTTTAGAATTATTCCTGTGAGCTGACATTTTCTGTTCCTTTCCTGCTGCTGGTGGTGGTTTTGGATGTATCATGCTCTTTTGACTGTAAAATACACATATCCTTAGGATAAAATGAGGAAGAGATGTGGGCTGGGAGTTTTCATCTCCATCTTGCCCTGTAGCTTTGTCTTTCTTTCTTGTACCCCCTAAATTTTGCAACAAAACACTTAGCTCAACTTAACTTGCTCCATGTTAAATCTTGGTGAAGCAAGGCACAAGTGACTTCCATCTAATTCCATCCTCATTTTAAGTCAGCTGCCAAACTGTTAAGTTACAGATTGAGGAGGTTTTGTGTCCACAAGCAATTTTACCATGACAGCAGTCTTTACTGTAGAAAGCAAAAAAGATGACTCACAGAAAAACTCCATATATTTATATAGATTTTAAGCAATGGAAATGTGATTACTGAAATCTGCACAGTGAAGCAGCACAGAGTCATTTGTGCTTAGCAGAGAACTAATAGAGATTGCTGCCCCCTGTAGTGAGAGGACAACCAGGACTACTTGTGAAACAGCAAAACTCAGTTCAATGAAAAACTGACCAGTAATAAATAACTTGCATCAGTTCACAGGATGGTTTTGGTAATGCTGCTGAGATGAAGGAGCACTTACAGAATCTGTGATTTGTATCAATAGCTCTGACCAGATCAGTTTTGTCCCATACTGCTTTATGCACTCAGGTGAGATAGCTGATGCTGTTGCCAGCATGTATATTAAGTGGATAAAGTAGACTGTGAACACCTTCCCCCTTAATGCTCACCTCCCTTAAATATATTGCAGAGAGCTTTAAAAACAGAAATACACATTTATGCCAGTCCCAGCTCCCCTTGTGCCAGAATTTGGGTGCTTGTGAAATGCATGATGTGTGAGGCAAAGAGCAGGAGGAGGTGCCTGAGTGAGCACTTACACCTGCGTATGTCTTGAGTTGGAGAGTGCGAGGTGTGCAGACAGCACTGCAGAGCCCAGCCCCAGAGCNGGAGGGGGGGGGGAAAGGAAAATGCAGTTCTAAAAGAAACTTGAATCAGTGGGAACTGCTCTGAACTAACGAAAGCATTCCACCAGCATTCTAGTGGCATCAGAAACACGGCCTGAAATTCCACTTAAACATTGAGAGATCAGTCTAAAATGGTCTTTCTTGTTAAAATGGAATATGCTTTGCTTGGGGTCATTTTTAGTGAGTATTATGCTCATGGAATGTTAGAAAAATACCGAATATTTTGAGCCTTTAACATCTCTCATAGATGTGAATCTACTTAGCAGTGGGAAAATTTCAGTCTTGCTCAGCAGACTTGATGCTGAACTCTGTTGCTTCTACCATATTCACTTACACTCATCAGTTTCAAAGAACCTCAGACAGAACTCATTGAACTAGCTGGAAAGACTCTCCTTCACTTGAGGTCAAGCTCTGAGTAGTCCCTGACAAGTTTCACAGTGACTGACACTGTGTCTGCACCACAGTCCAAGGTGTGGCTGAAGCTTGTGTGAATGTCAGAGTGACTTTTAAACTAGCTCTGTCAAGAGCTGAGAGTAGCATAGACATGGCAACATTGTGTTCAGTAAGGGCCTGTCTGCAGGAAGGAACCACTGCAGAGTGTTCTACACCATCTGAAAAGGCTGTTGTTAAACATCAGCAGAGGGAGATGCAGGAAAGCATCAAGGGCTGATGTGAGCAGAGATACAAGACACTCCCATACCTGCTCAGCACAGCCCAGGATGCCTTTCCTCCTGATAGGGGCTCTGCCTAGACCCTCAGAACCCTGCAGAAAGCAAAGCAAGAGTGTCTCAGGCAAGCTGTCTCCCCAGTTAATAACAGGGTGTTTTGTTAACAGGTGAAAAGCCTTTCAGTTGCCGGTGGCCCAGCTGTCAAAAAAAATTTGCCAGGTCTGATGAATTAGTTCGTCATCACAACATGCACCAGAGGAACATGACTAAACTGCAGCTGGCCCTTTAGACAGTTCAGACAAGTGAATAAACCAGGTGGGACATTAGGAGCTACTGCAAACTCTCTCAGCCATCTTGGATCATCTCTGTCAGAGCTGCAGCTGTCTTCACATCCCTTCTGACACAAGTTAACTAACCTGTAGGATTCTGCTCAGCCTTGTCTACCATCTGGACTTACACAAGTTCCTATTCAATAAGTTCAAGAGATTTTTATTGGTCATTTTATTAAAAATTAAGTCTGTTTTACGGTTTTCTGGTTTTATCTTCACTTGAACTTTTCTAGGTACAGATTGCTGTACCTTTTTAAGCCCTGCAGTGATTCCTCCCTGTTGAAGGTAAGCTTTTTGCTTACTTTATCTGTGCATCTGTGGAAGTTTCCAAGTGCTCGCACAGCTCTCCTCACAGAATGAGATGCAACAATCACCTGAGATACTTTGGGTAAACTTTGTATTCATATTGCCACAGGGCAAGCTTTTAAACTTGAAGGCTCTGCTTTTGAATCTTGCAAATAAAGCCCTTTTTTTAAAGGCTATCTTTCTACAGCAGTTAAAGGTAGATGAACCAGAGCCTCTCTGTACAGAAAATAAGAATCTTACCATTAAGTTAACTTGTTTTTTAAATAATCACATAGTTGACTCCCAAAAACTGTTTTGTTTGTCAATTAACTCTCCCTTTCTCTCTCTCTTTTTAATGTATTGTTTTAAATTTATTCTATCATGAGATGCATAGGTCTCCTTGACACAAAACTAATTCCAATCATTGTAGACATTTGGGATTTGTTTACAATGTAAAGCCACACTGGTTCTGTGGCTAGCAAGCTGTATAAACTTAAAACTGAACTTCTAATGGGGCTGGTCCAGGATCTCCATTAACAGATTACTCTTAAGATAAGTAACTTAAAAAGACTCTTTGTCAAGTATATGTGAAAGAGACATTATTAGTGTAAGGAAATATTTTGTTTCAGGGTTTTGGGAGGAGGGGTTTATTATTTACTTTTAATTGCTTGAAATTGTGTGTATATATATCTGATAATGTATTGCTCTTAGACCTCTGAAATTAGAAAGTGTATAAATATTAGATGCATCACTGTTCTGATGTTGTTGCTGTTACAAGCTATTGATAACACTAAGAATGTAACCTGCATTTTTCACTGAGCTTTCAATTAAAGCCCATTCAAAGAGAAACAAATGAGAGTCCAACAGATGTCTTGTTTCATGTCTGGTATTAAATTTCAAATGCCCTGTCCAATAGTATCCTTTTGGGTTTTTTTTTTTGTATATAAAGGTACCACCAGCACTGATGACCACTAGTTAACCTGTCCAGGTCTTGACCACAATTTATCCATCTCACTTGGGAATCATACTGGCAGCAGCAAACAGTGTCAAGTTTCATATTGTGCTAGAAAGCAGTTGCTTCCATCATTCCTCTTCCTACCAAATAACTCCTTTTCTTTCAGCCCTGTAAGATTTGGGTAGGAACTTTACAGAATCATAAAATCTAGCTTATAAATAGCAGCACTGGCCTTCTGTAGAACTGTGCTGAAACCATAAGCACAGATAACTTCTTAGATTAGGATGTCACAGACTGATTTTAAGTCTAGGTTAAGTAAGAGTTGGGGTGGCTTAAATCAGTTGAGCAGGTTGGAAGAGACATTCTCTCCTAGATGATGAAGTGTGAAAAGGAAGATAAAAAAATATGACTGTTTCTTTGTCATCCTGCCTGCTTTGCTTTGGAAGGAAGTACAGCCTGCCTCACCAGCCTTTGACCTTGCAAAATATTTGTATCTCTTTAGCAAAAATCTTCAATGTGTCTTGCCAAGCTTTTTTGTCTCTAATGTACACAGTGGAGTTCTAGGATGGGCCGAGCTTTCTCTCTTGGAGTGCAGCTGTGTCGTCAGGAGAACTCAACAGTTAATTCTTCAAGTACTTTTTCACAGGGGTATTGCATCACTGTTAATTACTGTTGGGGTACTGTGGCTCATTTATATCAGTCAGCTTTTATCTTCTGCTGCCAAAAGACAGCATCTCTCTGGAGAAACTCATAACAAGTGTGGAAAACATCAACTATCTGAAGCGAATGGTGTCCATAAAACTGCACAGCATTAAAACATCAAGCAACTCCTCCTGCTTGCTGGAGAGAAAAGCTCAGCTGCAATAACAATGTCCTCTGATTTACCCAGCAGCCTTTTGCAACTACAAAACAATCTGTTTTTCAGGCTGCACCCAAAACAGAGACCTGCCACCAGTGTTTATGCTGCAAGCCAAAAAAAGAACAATCAGCCTCCAGTTGTGCCTGCCTTAGCCAAACATAAATAAAAGTAGCTTTTGTGAAACACAACCAAAACTCCACTGCAGCACAGGCCAGGCTTCCAGTGACCTGGAAATAACTACAGCCAGGAGTTTGCTGCTTAGTGAATTGCATGCCACACCAGAATGGTAGATGGCCACAAAAAATGAAGTGTGGCTTGATGAGTGACAGAACATCTCCTTTTGGTTTTGCTGTCACCACTTTTTCGGTGCAAGTACTTCTGGCTACTCTGCTGTTTGATGATCATTACATTCCCCCAACCCACCAAGGGCAGTGAGGACAATGCTAAATGCTCACTAGGTTTTCTTTTTTTAGTTTTTTCCTGGTTATTTTACAGTCTTTGTCATGAGAGGTGTTTTGTCTCTCCCTTTCATTTTCCTGTTTGCAGGATTGTCTCAGCAGGGTAAGCCACATTTAGTGAAGTGCTTTACTACATTAATTTCTTAGAAGCAGCCCCCAGATGCTGGTTCCTGCAGCAATGCAATTCCTCATTTTGTGGTAAGCAGAAACTGCTCAGCCAGCTGAGTTTCTGTGAGCTTTGACCTCCCTATGAAAGATGAGGGGACTGCACTCTATTATATCTTACAAGTATCCATAGCTCTCTGGAAAATTTTTGGTGCCACGATTAATTGAGCAAATCCTTTGTGCCTCTGCCCTCTGTTCTTCAACTGAACATAGTGACCAATGTTGTTTTGGCTGATGGTTAATGTCTGGCTGTGACTGGCACACTCTTGCTGGCCTGTAGCTTCCATAGCCCCCAGAATGGAGAATGTCAATTATATAGCTAACACTGGTACTTTGTCTTGTCACTTGGTGATGTACAGGATGGGTTTGGTAGGAAAGGGAATGTGATCACTTCTGATTGTGTCAGCTGGGATTCAAAGGTTCAATTGCACCGGTTTTTTCAAGGTACTTGTGTCTCTTCTGCTTTAGGAAAACCATGAGAGAGAGCATGCCTGATTTGTAACTGCTGGTGCATGTCATGTTCTTTAAGGGTACAAACTGTACTGACCAAACAGGAGGTACAAAGGTGTTATCTTGCAGCCAAGCTGAGGGCAGTCCATCCTTCAGACACATCCTGACTCCTGGAAGGCAAGTAGAGGACCTGCAAAGAAGTAGCTCTTTCCTTCTCTTTCCTTAGTGGGTTAGGTGAGTTGTTATTTTAGAAGCCACCCAACGAGGCCTATCTGTTTCAGGATGTCAGTAAGATTCATTTCGCTGCTCCACCAACCAACCTTACAGCAACTGGGAACAGTTCCTGAGGATCCAGGTAGGTGTCCTAAACAAGTGTTTCTTCCTCCTTCCCTTTCCTCAAACAGGCACAGAGAAAACCCTATCACGTCTAGTCTTTCTCCATCAGCAGTGAGAGCTGACAGCAAATCCAATATGGTAAGCAAGCTGTTCCTGACACCCTGGCCAAAAGCCTGGCAAGGCTCCGGAGTGGATCGAAGGGCTCCGAGATGGTGCCTTCACAGCCCTACACCTCAGAGCTGCCTGGAAGTGAGTGCATGAAGGCAACCAGCAAGCAAAGGGATGCTGCCAGAGGACATGAAAGAATTCTACTGCTCAGTCCTGCTCGACTCCTGTTTGTACCTTCCCCCTGGGGCAAGTATGGGCAGGGAGAAGCACTCAGCTTTTAGTTGGAGAACTCTTCCTTGCTTGGGGAAAATCCTCCTTCCCCCTCCTTCCCCTCCAATTAACAAAAAAGTAATTAAAGGAAGTGTATGCAGTTCAGAGTGGCACTAATGGACAAGAAAGCCAAGCTGCAATATTTGGGAAGATCCAATAAAAGATTCATTAGGATTCTTTTAGTTATTGGAAGTCCTGGTGACTCAAAGGAACCTAATGAAACAGAAGACCTGGTCACAACAGAGATGAGTCAGAAAAAGCCCAACCCCAAATCCCAACCCCACTGACACCATTCTAAAAATTAGACAATTAAGAGTAAAACCAGGAATGTAGCCAGAACTATTCTACCTCAAATAATAAACACAAGGATAAGTTGCCAAGTGAGGTCAAAGAAGCAAATGGTAAAGTGAGTTTAAGAGACAGCTAGACACTTTTATGGGGAGAGAGGGGATTGAAGGATACAGTGACAAAACTGGGGGTAGAGCTGAGATAAACCCAGAGGACAGGCATGGTGGGCCACAGCCTCAGAGAGTGCTCTGAGCCCCAGTTGCTCAGCAGAGGAGCAGAGCAGCAGCTCTTTGTGTTTGGGGCTGACTTACCAGGGCTGTCAGCAGTGTCCTGTGTGGGACAAGGGGAAACTGCCAGAGTGGTTTGAAAGGGAGATGACCCTGGCAGATAGGAGAAGTGCTTTGAGAGCACACCTATTTTTAAGTGCTGCCTTTGGTTTCACTAGGGTGATGCCCTGATAGACTTGCTACTAAAAGCAGGGTTTTGAAGAGCTTCTACCCAAGCAGCCTGTTTTCTTGCAATATAGGAAAGAACAGGGTTGGCTAGAATGTGATTCAAACGAGGCAAAGACAAAATATACAAAGGTTATGCTCTCCTCTGCTTGTACAAATCTTTGCATACTTTCATGTTGTCAGCACAGCCTGTGTGGATTCCCATAAAAAAGCTGTCAGAATTTCCAAATGGCAGCCCCATGAAGCCTAGATTTTAGTGCTTGGTTTGGCCATGGCTGTGCTGACAAGCAGGTGTAGTTCCACCAGCACAGTAAGGTTGTTAAATGATGGTGGTGAGGGAACCAAGATCAGCATGGCTGCTGGAAGGAAACTAGAGCATCAAATAAAGTGCAGTTTTTTATATAGATTGCAGTCCAAATGCTGCTAAAGTAGTTACCTTTGACACCTCAAAGGGCTCTGAGCAGTGAAGATGGTCTGGAAGATGATATTCTCCTAGAAGGTCTGCATAACATGGACAGATCTCCTGCTGGGTGCTGTAGGGACACTGAGTGGCAGGAAGACTCTATCCTTGAGAAATTGCAAGCCACAGATAAGGCTTTAAAAGACAAGTTTTTAAAAGCACTGGAAATGTTGAATGAGAAAGTGTAGTCTCAGGCAGGGCTTTTCTATTCCTGATGACTAAATGCTTATCCCATAGGTAAAATATAATTGAATAGGATCGATGTTTTTCATGTGAAACAAGCTACTTATATTTTGATGAACTCTGGCAGAACCAAGATCTTAATCTGCAAAAATAGGCTCAGCAGTAATGGAAAGAGCTGGCTGCTCATCCTGGCTTGAATGACTAGATAAATCTGATGTAAAAATAGTTGCTCTTCCGCATCATCAGAAAAACTTTTTTGGTGCAAAAAGATTATAAAAACCAAACCCCAGAGCACTGAGACATCTCAATTTGGAGGTAGGTGCAGGAGAGAAATATAACTGTGTTTATTCTCAGGCTGTTTCTTTTTGTGGCTTATTCTCATCTGAGTCATGCCCCAGAACTCCCATTCATTTGAACGAAATGCCCAAAAACTGAACTCAAAAAGAAAAAGTAACCTCACTGCCAGGAAAAAATCCTGCCCCAGAGTTTCTTGGGAAATACAATAACCACATCTGCTTAATGTTTCCTCCCAGGAAGGCCTCTGACATTTTTAACCATATCACGGAGGTTTTTAGGTTAAGCTATGGGTCTAGCTGCACATGAAAGGCACATTGCAAAGCAAATAGAGAGGGTTTTATCCACGGTGTGGCAAACACTCCAGCCCAGCCCAAACCTGAGAGCTATTGCACTCTCAGCCACTAGACGGCTCAGCCCGGAGGCTTTGCTTGTCCCTGGGAAGCTGATGCAGCCAAGCTGCCTGCTGCAGCTGGAGGAGTTTCTGAACTTGCAACAGGACTTAGAAAGGAGCAGGCAGAGCTGCTCATGTAACACAACTCAAAATGCAGTTCAGCAGCCTGAGTACAGTATTGTGCTGTTATTGTAATTACAGCATTTATCCAAGTGGATCTGGGTAGCTGTTGAGCATTACAAGACCTGATTGTCTGGGGCATTCTTTAAAGGCCACGTTCCTACTGTCCTTGAGGCTGCCTAGGATGGTGCTTCGTGCTCTGAAGAGAGTTGTGCTGTAAATCATTCACTGCACCTTACCTCAGAAGTGTCAAGATGTGTGTTTCTGGTATTAGAAGGAAGAACGAATAGAGAATCAAAGAAAGGAAAGGTCAGGTGGCAGCAGGATTGTAATTGCCCCAGTGGATGTCTACTGGACTGTCTGAAACATAAATCTCAGATAAGTTTTGGTGCTGTTGTGGAATGAATGAAGCTCTCCAGTGCTTGAGCTGCTTCCTCAGCCTGCTCTGAGCTGCAGGACTTCAGCATGTCCCAGAAGCCAGTCTGAGAAGGATGAGCTGCAGCTTGCAACGCTGAAGGTCATTGCAAAGGACACAAACAGTGTAACAACAGCTTAATATTTCTAAACTGAATAAATTCCTAGTGTCTGCTGCAGGCAGAATCCAAACACTTGTGTCAATTCTGTACCATGCCCCAGGCTGCCAAAAAACATTAATATAAGCACATTTATCTGGGCTGCAGTGTGTTACAAGAATTCATTAGGACAATATGTGATATGGTGCTGAAACAGAAGGCTGGGTTTCTCTAGCCAGAGATGAGGAAGTCTAGTCCCTGCTGAACTTTTACTACTGATAAAGACAATGTCTGCTGGCAGCATTCATTTTTTTACTAGGCCATCTGCATCTAGTCAAGGATAACTTGACTTTCTGAAAAAGCCATTCATCAGAATCAACCCTGGACAACTTTCTCTTGATGAGTAAAGCAACACAAAGAAAGACCAAGATGGTTAATAAACTTCTTTGGGAGCAAAAAGGTCAATGCTGCTGTAAACAAAGCAGTGTCATAGTACTGTACAGAAGCATTGAAGTTTCCTGTGTGTTTATGTGGCTGATGCCCCATTTCTGTTTTATCAGTGTTTGTTATCATTTATTTTGCTCTGCTTTAGCTGATCTATAAATCTTTATAACAGTGTTCTTTATTTTCTTAATTTTGTCATCTCTCTTATCTCCTTTTATCACCTGTTTGTGTCCAGCATGTTTGCTACTCTGCCACTTGATGTCTGCCTTGGACATTAGGGGTTTTAACCCTTTAGTTCTCATCTACCACACACAGGTCTAATTGCTAAGTCTTTCAGAAGCTCCCTTTTCCCCTAAAGCTTAATCAAACACTGAAGACATTTCCATTGTCTCCCTAACAAATCATTAACTACTAAAAGCAAAAAATTGAATGAGTGCACTGATGGGGAAATACTCTTGCCTCAAGAGACAGAGCCTTTCTTTTAGCTACACAACACAGACAGACTAGGCAATAGCTATGCATTTTTCACTTCAAGCCTTTATCACTGTACTTCAGACCCAAACTGGAATGTCCTAGACTTGCACCCTGTAGGGAGGTAACAGGTTGCTCTTCCTGCCCTCCCAGTCTTTGGCTTTCATGCCTTGTGGAGAGTGCAGCCACTAGAAGCTGGACTGAAGTCCCCAGGCTCCCTTCACACCAATCACTGATCATCCAGCCACATTTTATGAGCCTGGGCTGCATTAAAGACAGTCAGCTAACAGGAGAATGTTCTATAGCTACCATGACAAACATGAAGCAGCTCGTAATGTTATTTGGCTATTGAGTGCTACCTGCTTTAGAGCCACAACACTTTATACCTCACATATATATACATAGGTGACATTTGCCTGCAGAGCTACTATTTTATTGAGCACTTCAGAGAGAGCTAAAATTCTTCATTAAACTGTCAAAATAAAAACAGAAAGTGAGTTTTTCTTAGTGAAGAGTCTCGAGACTTCACCTTTTTCTTCCTTGATGTGCTATTTTGTTTCATGTAATGAGATAACACCAAGTTTTGTGAAGGCTAGTTATCCAAAATCACACTAAAAATAGGTTTTACCCAAACCAGTTTTTTTGGGATGGCCTCAGCAAAGCATATACTGCTCTTTTAAAGGGTTTACATCTTGAAATGTTTTGTTTCATAGAGACTTAGGCAATGTAATTTCTAATGGCAGTTCTATTGGAACTGGGTACTATAGGGAACCAAAATATAATAGACTCTGCATTTCACAATTAACTGTGAATTTTGAGACCAGCCAGTTAAAACATTAATCTCCCTTGTTAATACATGTAATATAATGTAATGCACTTCTAATAGTATAAGCCTCTGCTGAATCTGCAGTCTTAGACTCATGCTTAGAAAAGGCCTGTGTTCCTGAAGTTAATAGAAGACTTCTACCTGAGCAAAACGTGCTGGATTAGGTTCAAAAGCCACTGATTATTCCAAATTTAGTATTCTACTTATTCCACATATGTATACAGTTAGAGGTTGTTCTGTCACATTGATAGCAACACTACAGGAAGGTCTAGGTATTGGGATTCTATTCTGTATATCATGCAGTTAAGCTGGATGCCAGCACCTCTGCTATGTGATTCTGTATTGAACATGCTAAGATTCATGTATTATTGAAGTAGGATAAAATTTCAGGTGACAGAGAAACCTAGGGCAGGTCTTTTGGTTGGTTGGTTGTTGTTTTGTTTGTCTTGTTTGTTTCTTTGGTTTGGTTTTGCTGGATTTGTGTGTTTTTGGTGTGTTTTTTTTTTTGTGGTTTGTTTTGTTTTGCTTTAGTTTGTTTGTTTTCCCTAACTTCCTCTCTCTGCCTGGAGTATTGAATGTGAGAAGATAGGGGTGAGCTAATCTTGAGACTCAGCTGAAACACTGGCCCAAATCTTGAGCTCACTTTAGGTGCAATGTAGTGAAAAGTCATGAAATGTCTAACACTGCTTTTAGTCAGGGGAATTCTGTCATTGTGTGTTGTTTAGCTTGGCCATTTGCTGGAAATAGCTTAGTACATTCCTGGCTCTTTCTGCAGAGATCCATCTTTAAAGGCAGGCTTGTTGTTTTACATTTTAAATGTTTTTATTCAGACATATTAAATAAAACCCTTAAATAACCCAGCTGGGTTTTTGAATTGTACTTTTAAATCAAAGTTCATTGTGATTGAATTTTTAAATGACTCTATCTCAGTGCATTTAGAATTCTGACCTTTCTGGACAACTTTAGGTGAAAAAATTTTGCCTTCTAGTGGAATTTTTGGCTTTCTGCACACACTGCAGATTGCTTGATCTAACTGGCATGAAATTTCATTGGCATTCATCAGCCACAAGGAAGGGCAAAACTAAATGATGGTGACCCATGAGAGTAGGATTTTAGAGTGTTTACAGAATGATGCTTCTTAGCAGCATGGAGAAGCAATGGCTAATGCAGCACATCTTCTGTCTGATTCTTGAAGTCAACCACCCTAAACCAGCCTGTCAGAAGAATTTGGGCTGTGTTCCTTGAGCATGAGGCCCTTCAGCTGTGATTTGACAAAGAACACAGGGTGTGATACCAAAGGAGAATTTCATAGTGAATACAAATTTAACCATTCCAGCCTCAGCAGGTGTAGGTGGCCCAGCCCCAGACACTCACCTAACCAAGCAGCAGTGCTGATGCTGCACTGAGCAAAGCCCAAACCAGGAGCAGTCCTGAGGGCCTCAGCCACCTCTGCACAACGTTGCCTAAGGCAGTTATTTCCTTTGACTAAGCAGTGACTAAAACTTGCCCTTCTGTGAATTAAGCACTTCAGGGCTGCTGCCAGAGAAACCAGAATAACTGCTACTGGTGGCACTGGAAGAGCTTGGTCAATGATTCCCTACTCCAGGCCTGGCAGGCAGGTGGTTGTCAACACAAGGAAAGCTCCAGAACTGAAGAACTATCAAAGTAGTCAGAATCTCAATCCATCCATATCTGTAGTTAAGAAACTATCTCCATGTTCAAAATAGGAAAGGTGTAAAATTCACAGCTGTGGAACAGTAATATTGTACATTTCAGAGTTCTATTGTTTTCTGTAATAAACTAGCAAAAATAGATCCTGGTAAAACATGGATACAATAGGAAAAATCTCTACTAAGGAAAACTCTGAATAGGGGTCACTAACTTGGGGGGAAGTGCTTATCTCCTTGATTTGTTTCCATTATGTAAGGAGCAGTGCAAAATAGCAGCCCAGTATCCCATTGTGCCTTCATTTTATTCAAAAAAGGGCTCAAAGGTGTTTGTATACATCAGGAAAATTCTTTCTGTTGTGTAGGAAGTATACTGCTTAATGTGTATGAACATTTTAATAAAAGCATAAGTAGGTGATGATCTGAAAGGCTGTTTCCCTTAAAAAAAGCAAGCCATGGAAGCAAACAGTCTTTGTAGATGACATCTCTCACTGCTCTCTCCTCTGGTAATTTAGAAAGACTCCCAGCCATCATTATTTTCGAAGATTAATTCTGTTTAACTAGTCAATTGAGCCAAACAAGACATTAGTGGGATAGTTAGCTATGTGTCACAATATACCAGATAAAGGATTATGCCCCACTTAAGAATTAATAACATTTTAAACCTATACATAAACTAGTTTTGTTTTATCAATAAACATGTCTCTGACAGAGGGCCAGATGCACTCACAGCTCCTAATTGTCCAACCCACTAACTAATCCCCACTTGATCAAGTTTTTTACTGACTTAGCAGCTGTCTGGAGAGTGACAAATTTATGATTCAATTGCAATTTCATCTCAAACTTGAAACTGCATGATCATTTGTGGGAATTAGCTACCTGATAAGATAACAAGGGTGGAAGGAGTGCACATAATTCTGTGCAGCAGGGCTGGAGTGTTGCAGAACTCTTGAGGATGCATTGGGAAGACCCAAATGGCCATTAAGGGATTAGCCCATCACTGATTGAGTGGCTGCACAGAGTTGAGGTTTACTAAATCACTGGAGTGCTAGGTCATTATCCTTGGATACAGGAGACAGTTGAATCTGTGTCCAACTGCATGAGCAGTAAATTGGAGTGAAGAGAGTGTGCCAAAAATGAAAAATAAAAGAATGCTCAACCCTTGTTCTTCAAGTGTTCAAATTTCCAGGTCATACCCCGTGTTTTTTTTTCTTTCTTGGCATAAAAGATATTTTTTCCCTGCCTTTAGGATCAGCATATTCTTGTCTCTGTAATCTCTTTTGAGCCTATTGCTTCCCCTCAATGCTATCATATTTGTGCTTAGTTAACAAATGCTGAAACTTAGATAACACTTGAGAAGCTGATTAGGAAAGCAATGTTAGGAGTTTCCCTCTCCAGTTTTGATGGCTTGTGCACAGTTACTACTAAATATGTCATGAAAAGAAATGAGTTTTCATCAGTTGGGTTTTGTAATGATCAGTTTTCAGTATGTTTCTTAAGTTGCTTTCTGTGCTTCTGAAGTGAATCAATAGTGTGCTGTAAGTTTTGTTTATTTTGAAGAGTTATGACAGAAGTGGTGTCTTAAAATTAGACACAAATCCAGGGGTTTTTTTCCTGAAGAGAGAAACCATCAAGTGCTGTAGGAATAACCCAGCATTCCTGCCTTTCTGGAACATGTATGGATGCAGCTGATGAATAAAATTAACAACTGAGTAATTCCACTTCAGTGCTCTGTAACAATATGTCTAAAGACTATTTGGCAATTCAAATTAATAGCTTAAATATGTCAAATTTGGGATTTTTTGCTGTGCTGGCTATGGCCTTTGGCTAGCCCTGAATAAGCCCAAGACCCTTGGGACTCTTTCTCTGTGAGTTGTACTTAATGATCTCTTTCCCCAAGGTAGAGATGCATCTAAAATTGTTCATTTTATCTAACCTAGGGGGGCACAGATCTTTAGAGGGACTTGTTTCCTGAAGTATAGAGCACTTCATCAGGAATTTGTGAGCTGGTAGATTGGGAAATTCACCTTTAGAGAAATATGGTTAATTTTTGCCACGCAGTGAGCAATTTTCACTTCCTAACAAAACAAGAAAATTGACAGTACAGAGCAGAGATGGAGCTGATGGCCAAAGCTGAATGTTGTATATTGAGTATTGCCTGGGTCTTGGGGAACATGCTAATATTCACATTTTAAAAGCTGAAAACCTTACCCAAATCTGCTCTCTAAGATTCAGCTGGTGTCCAAAAGATTTGGACAAGCACTGGGAGAGCAAACTAAAAATAAGGGAAGTGTAAGAAGAAAATCAACCTGCCAAATTAGAGTAAAGAAACAGGAAGACAAACAGGAAATAACCTAATAAAATACAGTGGAAAATAAATAGCATCCGGTGCCCCAACAATTTCCTTTCACAACAAGTATTGGCAATATAAAGCAAATTACAGACACATTGCTGTCTCGTTATGGAAAGTAAGCTATTTGGGGATGACATACGACATTTTTTCCACCACAAAATGCAGCTAACTGTACCAGGCATGAGTCTGAAAATCTCACAGGTGAAAATAAGAGCAGAACTCTCATCTAAACAATGCAAGTTGAACAAAGAACTGGATGGTTAATGAGGGTGAACTTCCTGAGGTGAAGCCATGGATATCTGTACCCATTTTGGTTAGCCCTGCTGTCACAGGGAATATAAGAAACCTGAAGGAATAAGGATAACTCCTCTGTGCCACAGCATCCTACATTTCTGGAGATCTCCTGGGCAGCCAGACACAGTGGCTCTTTGGGACTAGAGCAGAGAAGGGGACATGTCACAGAACCGTTAAGGTTGGAAAAGACCTCAAAGTCCAACCATCAGCCTATCACCACCATGCCACTAAACCATGGTCCTCAGAGCCACACCTCTACATTGTTTGAACACCTCCAGGGACAGTGACTCCACCACTGTCCTGAGCAGCCTGAGCAAAGAGGCTTTTATTCTCCTCAGTGGCTGGGCTCTCAGAGAAGGCATTTGTTGAAGAGTGATGCCACAGCACTGGCTGTTCAGTGCCACCAACTTATTGCAACAGTTTTCCCAGCAGTTACCTATAAAGATACTGAGACTAGCAAATCCTACCCCATTTGCAGGAATTTTGGAAAACAAGTAGTGAATCTGCATCCAAGAGGAATCCTGAGTCTGCACTGTTTACAGTTTTCACACTCTACAGAGTGTGATTTTAAAGAGGCTCAGAGCCTGCTTCAGCATATTAAAGTAAATATTGCAGCAGTTACTAGCCAAAAAAAACAGACATGTAATTAGCTGGAGTACCTCCATACTGAGCAACCTCATCCATGATTTACTTATTTCACTGTGTTTAAACTGATATTTCAGGAAAGCAGAAAGCATATCAGAAGCCCCTGTGGAAGTTAAAGTGTGTACTTTAACTGAACCAGTAATTCTTCTGAAGGATTCCACAGGTGAGTGAGAACACAGTGTACATGATGTGATTTATTTACATGGATACATGGTAGGGGATAAAGAAGAAAACAATCACAGTTGTAGCAAATCCAGACTATAGCATGCACTTCATAAACTCAGAATCTTTAAAGATACAGATGCACTTTCAGCTTTGACTTTATCATTGATTTAAGTGGAATAAAATGATTCTCTTTCACAGCACTTTGTTTACATCCTTTCTGGCTTTAGCAGGAGCAAATGAGCCAGGGTGTACCA
The DNA here is from genome assembly GCA_013396975.1 of Bucco capensis. Classification (NCBI taxonomy): domain Eukaryota; kingdom Metazoa; phylum Chordata; class Aves; order Piciformes; family Bucconidae; genus Bucco; species Bucco capensis. The sequence goes on along the minus strand of VWZO01020258.1, from coordinate 79,255 downwards.
TGCTACGATTTCACCCATTGACACAAAGGAGCAGGATAGAACAGACATAATACATCTGCTTTACGACTTTTAATTGCCTTTGTGACCCAGTTCATACCAAATCCTCTCCAGGCAAAGTCTCTTTTCTTTGTATGCATCATGGGGCTAAATCTCTATCTGAAATATGGTGCTTAAAACAACATTACCATGTTAAAAAGTAACAATATTTCTTGCTCACATAAATCTTTAGTACTTGCAGGTGACCTGAGAAAGTGAGAAGTGGAGAGTTCAGTTGTCTGGTGAATGAGTATGTTCAACTTTCCAAATAAAAGCTGCTCCTAAAGCACCAGATTCTTGTAGCAATTAATCACTATACTGGTGTTTATTAGGAAGACACGCCTGGAATTTTTTAGTAACTCAGGTAACCTTTCATGCTTTGATGGATACAGAAGATAATTGTGTCTACAGTGATTTAATGAGGCTCTCTGATGTAATATAGGAGTCTGTGACTACTGAGTTGGTGTCTCTGTCCTGGGAATAGAGAAAGGGGTATTGGAGGAGGGCATGTGTATAGAAACACACCCTTAGGAAAACAGTCTACTGCTAATCAGTTACAAGTATTTTCTATGGTTAAAAAGGAGTCTATTTTGTAGAGAAAAAACATCTGAAAAGAGACATGTGGTCTGAGAGCAGTATTGGTAAACCCAGTATGTCATCAAACAAACAAACAAAAGAGAATAAAACTTCAATGCAGAAAAAAATGATCTATATCCCACTGAATGTATCACAGAATAACAACTGCTGTCCATGGCATTGTCTGGGAAATACAGGAGAATGTGAAGTTATGGATTTGTAAAATTTGCAAGAATTCTTGGTATGATTTTCTGATACTCCAGCACTGACAATTAATAACATTATGTATTACAAAAACCCCAAGCAACCAAACTCCTATCTTTTTTTAAATCTTATTTAAATAGGTAATATAGATTTTCAATGAAAAAGTAATATTTTTGTCTGATTTCAAACAAACATGAATTTATTCTTCAAGATACTGGACACCATTGATTTCCATTTATCATTTCCTAGAAGTGCTTGGAACCTCTGAGGTTTTGCTGCTTTCTTGTGGGAATAAAGTCCTTTACAGGCAACAAGGTGACCTTCAGATATATTGTTAGTGTTTTTCAAACAAGCAGCAATACGTACTAGAGGTGCTTCAAAGAAACACTCATTACTTTGTACTTGCAACCCATACAATCTCATTGCCCTCTGCAAGGATTCTGGAAACCTCTATGTATCTGAGAAATCTCTACTCACAAGTGTAAAAGTGTCATATCCCAGAAGATCTCCCTGAGTGTGCATCCAGGCCAATGCTGACATTAGGCCAGTGGGTGTTAACATACAGGGCAGGGTTCCACACACTAGGGATAAAGAAAAAGGCAGTCAGTCATCACATCACCCTACTCCCATAAGGTATGCATTGTCATTTCTGTTTTAGAGAGGAAAGCTAACCTAAGTCAGCAATCTGAGCAGGAGAAACTTCTCTCTTTCCATTGTGCAAGTATTATAGTAGTTGGGAGCCTGGAAACGATGGATAAACTATTTGTACATAGGTCACCTTCCATATCTTCTCCAACATGCTGGTATGTGACAAAATGGTTTATATCTTAATTCATGAACTTTATTTTTTTACTGTAAAACAAAGATAATGAGTAGCTCTTTAAACTAATGTTTTATTTCCAGTGAGCCAAAGTTTTGGCTTTAGTTTCACGGAAAAAACATTAATCTTCACCATTGAAATAGAGAGCTGTGGGCTAAATATGATTGACAAAATTAGCTTTCAAAACTGTTCACAGATATTTCTCATCAAATTTTAAGCAATTCTTATTCATTATTGACTATTAAGGACTAATAATTATTCTTTCTATTCAGCTTCAGTTACTGTGTCATTTGAAACATTCACTTCCAGAACCAAGAACTCACATTTAACCTTTGGTTAACTAATAATGCTGTGAGTTGTAGTTCACAGGAGGAAGCAATGTTTGTTCCCAGCTGTGGAATACAGACAAGCCTTGAGGGCTCTTGTGAAGCTCTTTGAATGATTTTTTTCTCCTCTGTCCTGCTGGGAAATGTACAGAAATTGATACAAGAGCCCCACTATCATTCATGTGGCAGCAGACTAGGAATGACTGCGAGAACGTCCGGGACATGCTTTATGTTTAGTGCTGACAATCTAAAGCAAGACAAATATGATTGATGGGACAATAGTTCAGATGGGGAATGAATTGAGATGTTTTGGTGAAAATAGCAGCATAAGTAGGCTGTATGAAAGGAAGTAGGTTTTAAGGAAGGATGTAAAGGAGATTTGACATGTGGCAGATGGGAAGTTATTCAAACTACAAGAGGCAACGTGGAAAAAAAAAAAGTGAAGCTGAGAGTGGGAGAAAAATATGAAAGGCACAGTAGGACAAGAGGGTCTGCTGTTGCTTTCCACATAGAACTAATCTTCATAGCCTGAAAAGGTGACTAATGAACTCCTAGTGAATTCTGGTGTATCCCCATAGATAATAATTAATCACATTTCAGAAAATGTCATCAAGTCTTTCAAATGGAGGTATTTCTCCTTAGTAAACCAAGAATTCACACTCTGAAAAACATCAGCCATGATTATTTTTATTACTACAGCACTTTTATGCAGGAGTCTGTCCTTGTTCTGAAGAGTTTATTGTCTTCTTGGACAAAGAATAGGCAAAGGGAAATATTGCCAACAGATCTGTATTACAGAAGAAAGAGACCTGCCATGATCAAGCCCAAGGACACGAAGGAAGCTAACATGGGGCTGAAACTGAGACTTAGTAGGTGAACCTGCAATGCTTCAGTCAAGTTATAACTGCAGCACCAGCTTCCTAACAGCTGAAGATCATTCATATTCATTCCTGTTTTGAATAATGGACTTGATACACCCACACTGTACACTTTAGGAGTGTCCTAGGTCACTTTTGAAGGCTAAATGTAAACATGTAGACTTCTCTACTGCCAGCTCTGCAAGAAACTCTACTGAGATTCACAGATTTCTCTAGTAGATTTTTATTGTACTTCACCTTTCTTTCTTTAGCTATAAAAGCCATGTACAGCTTTGCCTATCCCTTACTAACATTGTCCCCAGTGCTTTTTCCCTGCCTTGTTTTGCTGTATTAAAAGTCTTGTCAATCCATTTGTTTGTTGCTTCTCCAGTTAACTGTGCAGGGTGTGCTGTGCTGATCAGAAAGGGAGGAATCCTTTCCTCGAGCTGACCCCTCTTGTCCAGCACTTCTCCCTTCCCAAGCTCTCCTTCTCCAATGTTTCCACTAGTGATCATCATTAGGGCAAGAAGTACATGGGTAGAAATTATATGTATGTAATTGAAAAAGGAAAGAAAACATCATTTATATGTAAGAGGTTAGATGGTCACCACCCTTTTTGTGGTTATTTCCTTTTCTTGAGGGAGAGCTAAAAATGGAATGACTGAGGTAGAGAATAGAAAGGAATGAATAAATTGAACATCTGTGTAGATGAAATCAGAGATGAACATGTAAAGAATACAGAAATTGAATTCTACCACAGCTCCAGACTAAAGGCTGCCAGAGTTCCCAGCAGTGTAAGTGTGCCAGGATTTACATCCCAGGGCAGGACACATTGCACACAGTAAGCACTCTGCTTTAGTTTACCCTATTGCTTAAGTAATCTTCTGGTTTGGGTCTGGTGTAGCTGTAAAATATTTCTCTGCACTATTCTGAGAATGAACTTTAATCCATATCTTATCTTCTGCTTGAAAATGAACATCCTTTCTATTCTTATCATCTTTCTGCTTTTTCTTTTTGAATTTTTGAGCATCAGCCATATTCAGCTTGGCAGTTACAGAAAGTTTTTCCCTTTTGCCTGTTTGTTGTGCTGAGTTACCTTTGAAATTCACCCCTCTTTTTATGACTATACTCCAGAGGTGCTTGTAATAACCTGCCCACAGCTAATACTTCCACGAAAGCCAGGCTTGCTCTGACACACTCACTGCTTTCTATTAGCTTGTACAAATCCTTCACTGTGATACAACTTAGTTTAGAGAGAAGAAAACCCCAGAAAACCATGTACTGCAGATCTGCCTCCTGCTGTTGGCTGAACTGGTGACAGCATGGAGACAACATACCTTCTTACCAACTAGACTAGATAAAACAAGTGTCTTTGTGGGCACATCAGAGGTGTCAGCACCATTGTATGAACTGGATTCATCAAGTGGTCAGTGTTGCAGTCTAGTGTATGAGATACTGTGTAATCAAAGTGTGTCATGAACAGTTTGGAACATGCTAATTTTATTTACCTATCAGTCCATCATCCTGATGATACATGTGTTTAGAACAAATTACCCTTTAGAATAGATCATAGAATCACAGAATGGTTAGAGTTGAAAGAGACCTTTAGAGGTCATCTGGTCCAACCACCCTGTAGGGACACCAATAACTAGATCAGGTTGCTCAGAGCCCTGTCTAACCTGACCTGGAATGTTTCCAGGGATGGGGCATCTACTACCTCTCTGGGCAACTTGTTCCAGTGCTTCACCATCCTCACGGTGAAAAGTTTATTACTTAATGCACTCTAAATCTCCTCTCTTTTAGTTTAAAACCATTATCCCTTGTCCTATCGCTACAGGCCTTACTAAAAAGACTGTCTCCATCTTTAAGTCCTGAAAGGCTGCAATAAGGTCTCCCTGGAGCCTTCTCTTCTCCAGGCTGAACAGCTCCAGCTCTCTCAGCCTGTCCTCAGAGGAAAGCTATTCCAACCCTCTGCTCATTTTTGTGGCCTCCTCTGGACCTGCTCCAACAGGTTCATGTCCTTCTTACACTGAGGACTCCAGAGCTGGGCGCAGTGTTCCAGCTGAGGTCTCACCAGAGCAGGGCTGTCCTTCAGATTACAGCCTTTTCCTGCTGTAACCAGGTCAAATGCAAGGCCTGAAGAGAATGTCTCTTTCCTTAAAACACACACCCAAAAGTTAAGACCTTTTCTCTAACCCAGTAATTTCTCAGCCCTCTCTGCCAGTGGTGCCCTCACTCCCTCTCCCACCTCAGACACCAGCTCCATACCGGGGGAAGACGATGGTATTTCTGAAGAAAACCTTGGATCTTCCTCACAAAAAATGTCAAGAAATAACCTGTGGCTGTGGAGCACCTGGCTGGCCTAGCCCTCTTGCCTTGGGGCTGCCTCCTGAGGGGGGAAAATGGCTGCCTCCTGAGGGGAGAAAATGGCCACGCCCTGAGGGGGGAAAATCACTGTGCCCTGAGGCTGGTAAATGCCTGTCCCCTGAGAGGGGAAAATGGCTGCACCCTGAGGCTGGCAAATGCCTGGCCCCTGAGGCGGGAAAATGGCTGCACCCTGAGGCTGGCAAATGCCTGGCCCCTGAGGCGGGAAAATCACTGCGCCCTGAGGCGGGAAAATCACTGCGCCCTGAGGCAGGAAAATGCCTGGCCCCTGAGGCGGGAAAATCACTGCGCCCTGAGGGGAGAAAATGGCTGCCCAGGTTCCAGCCCTGTGACCTCACTGGCTCCACAGTCTCCAGAGCACTTGGAGATTTCCCTCTCCTGGAGGAAAGGTGCGTGTTTGTGTTGGGCAGCGTGCATACAGAACTGTTAGAAGAGAAATGCCAAAGGGAATGTCTTTTTCAGAAGAAAAAAAAAAAAGAGAAAAAAATCTGGATCGATTTCCTTGCTTACTGGTAGAAAGCAGAGTTCTTGGCAAGCAGGGCCCTGTCAAGGCTTTACTTGGAACTTCCAACAGATACTTCAGTTAAAAACCCGTAAATCTTTCCTTTAGTAACAACAGTATTCAGTAAGTTAAAAAAAAAAAAAATAAAAGGACAATATGGATTTAAATGAGAAGTTTTTCTCCCAGATGAAGTTCTTCATGTAAGCTACAGAAATATAAGAATACAGTTTACGCTCACTTTACTCTGAGGGAAGACTGTAACTAATTAGCCCATCTGTAATGTTTTTGGAGTGATTCCACTATAAATATGCTCTTTATAATTAAACTCACTGGCTGATTTATTGGAGCTGCAGCTCAGATTCTGCTGTGCTGAAGGGATTTTAGTTATGTTTCTTTTAAGGATGATCATGGTCATCTCAGCTGGTGAAACTTAGCAATTCTGTGGAGATCAAAGTTGCTTGCAGGTGTTGCAGAGTGATAGGGGAGATAAAAGTTGTTGCAAGTGGTGTGGAGTAGTAGTTTTAAAGCTTGTCTGAGGTAATGATTCTTTTTAATCCATGACAAAGCTTATAGCAAACTGATTGTAAGACCTGGAAAAAGGTGCTTGTTGTTTTTCTCTTTCTAAAATTAGTGTATCTTACCTGAGTATGAAGGTTTAGAATTTATTTTAGTGGTTTTTAAAATACTGAGGGATGTTTTGTGGTCTATGGTGTAATGAAAACCATGAAGTCAGGGAAGCTCTGACAGGCTTCTGTGGAACTTGAGTGGAGCTTTGTGCATAGGAATTTGGTTTATATAGTTACCTTAAAAGTGGAATAAGTACTAGTAAAAGTAATTGCTGGATGGAGGCTTTTTCTCTGGTATTTTACAATTTTCTTTCTCAGAGTTGTTATGAAGACTTACATATCATAACTTATGCTATTATCATATCTATCTGGTATATAGAAAGATGTTATTGACTGAGGCTCTGGATTAGAAGGGAACTCTGTTTGCTTCACTTCTAATGAATTTGCTTGGTGTTTTTTATTTTTAATCAGTTTTCATTTGGCACATCAGTTTGGAAAATTACCTCTCTTATTGTGATAATTATTTTTTAAGCTATTGTTTGAAATAATGTTTAGCTGTAGCAGTAAAGATTGCCAGTCACAGACAGAAGGTGGTTGCATTGAACTTTGTGATTTGCAAATATGAAACTAAAAGGATTCTGGGTCCTTAAAGAGCATACATTCCTGGGGATCAGAGAAGGTGGTTTCCAGACAACAAACACAGAGCTACAGCTGTAGTAATGTGGAGGAACATCACAGTAAACTGTGACAACAAACTTGGCTTGAGGTTCTCCTTCCCGATTTCTGCAGAAGGATAATTTTTGTCATTAAACCCACAAGGTACAAAGTTCACAAGGGCCAATGACTTAAAAATTCCTTTCAGTATATTTCAATCTGCACTGCAAGTTACTAGTTCCCTTAGGATGGAGGAAAAGCTGACACTTAGAATTTTCTTACAACATTTGAAATGATTTGAAATGCAGGAACACAGAGAGACTTATGTCATGCTCTCTGTCTTGTAACTGATTTGACTTGCAGTGTTGCTGCATTAGCAGAACGAAGCAATTGTGTAGAAGTTCTTTCCTCCTGACAAGCATTTGGATATTGCAACTGAGGGGAAAAACATCAACTGAACTACAGCTGTGATTATTCTTTTGGTTTTTAGCTACAAACACTGCATCAGGCAGCACAGGGAAATGGCCAAAGCTGTGTTTTGGAGAGGGTTGTTTTGACAAAGAGAGCTTTTGGGCTATTTTTGGTAGGTGCTTGTTTGAGGACATGTCAGGGGGTTTCTGAGGCAGCCTGCGAGCAGGTTCAGTAAGCCTGCATCTTGAACCTCCAAGGAAAGCCACAAGCCTTGCTAATGTTACCCAACTGCTCCCTCTTGTGCTGGCTACCAAGGGCTTTGTTCACATGCCTAGGAACAGCCTCAAGGTATGTTCTTTTGTACTTGTTTTCCCAAGTTGATTCATGCAATATACAGTTACATTATTTTCAGCCTTGTTGCCCTCAGTGACTTCCCACGGAGGGGATCACAGTGAGATGGGGGTCGGTCTCTTCTCCAGGGTTAACAGTTAGAGGATGAGAGGAAATAGCCTCAAGTTGCACCAGGGGAGGTTTAGATTAGATATAAGGAGGAATTTCTTAACTGAAAGACTTGTTAAGTCTTGGCCCAGGCTGCCCAGGGAGGTGCTGGAGTCACTGTTCCTGGAGGGATTTAAGAAACATTGTGATGCTCTCCTAGGGGCCATGGTTTAGTGGTATGGGAGTGCTAGGAATGGTTGGACTTGATGAGCTTAGAGGGCTCTTCCAACCTTAATGATTTGTAAATATACCTTGTTTGCTGGTCTTTGGTTCTCTATACTTCAACCGACAGAATATTCTGATAGACAAAATAGTTTTATATATACACACACATGTACATACCTAGTGAGGTAAAGAATATATTCATAAAGACACTACTTGGGTAAAATTCTGCAAAGATGTGCTACCTGCCTTAGTGTCTCAGTCCTCAGCAATGCCAATTCAGTAGTTAAATGGCCTTAATGTATTCCTAGATACCATGAATAATGTTGATGCACTTGTACATGTCGAAGAGATGGTCCTGAGATTATTCAGGTAAAAATGGATGACAAAAAAATTCCTTCTGGTGTTTAAAGGAGTTTATGTGCATGAGAAAATTATTATAAACTATATATATAAACTATTACAAATCGTATAAACTATTATACAGTTTACTCTCAAGCATTATATGAATCCTCTTTCTTTTTACAATATTGTCTTGTATTGTCTTTTAGGAGAGTGGATATTGCTTAATACTGCACAAAATACTACTTTTTTCTTCTACTACTGGTTATTGAGGTACACAAGGTTTTTTATAGCCTATTTTACATTCTTAGAGTAAAACTGATCTGAACTTTTCAGCAGCTGAAACATTTGTTATATTCACAAATATTTGTTAATTCTGCCAGACCATTCTAACATCTCTGAAATTGTGCTAAAGATCACTGGATTTTGCTTTGTTACTCACAGCTAAAGGAGTTTAGTAAATGGCAAATAGATCTATTAAATGCTTTCAATGGAATTTCTTTAAGGTAAAGAGGAAACTGCATCCTTTTTGTACCTTCACTGCTGGAAAAATCCTGATGAGCAGAAGTTTTTTTGTGTTACCTTGGTAAAAGATCCCCTGGAAGTCAAACACTATTAACTTTAATGAAGTAGCTTTGATGGCAGGGGAGAGACAGCTGATACTACACTTCCCTAACAATAAACCCCACTGACAGATAAAAACAAACATGTGCATGACAACATATAGCATTTCAGAGTTCCAACTCCGCATTACAAGAAAATCTTCACAGAAGAAACAAAATATAGGGAGAAACTGCAGCAGCTGTGTTAAGAGTTAACTCTGAATGATGTTTCTTATCAGCCCCTGACTTTTGATTAGCTTCTTGCTGCTTACACATAGCTTCTGAATCATGTATTGCTTACCTGAACTACAGAGCTCATTCTTGGTGAGTTGTTTGTTTTTAACTTAGCAAAGGCTTTGTCTGTTATTGACTATACCTGTATTTTATAACTCGCTGATTTACTATTGTGAAGTACAGGAACTAGTAAGTCTTCTAACCTCAGCCTTCCAACTTCAGCCCTTTTGTGTTGAAAATAGACTGATAAGCTTGGCCTCAAAGGATTGATGTAGGGAAGAATCCTGTATTCTGTTTTTTCCCCCCTCTATTCTCAGGCTGATCCTCTTCCTGAGGTACTCTGTATTTCCTTTTCCAGGGTGCTTTATATTTACATATACTTAGATATATAGATATATATTTAGAATCTTCAGATGTTAGTTAAACCAGTATTAGATTTCCTGAAATAGGTGTTTTCTCTGGTTGAGGTCCTGATTCACCTTTGTCATGTGGCTCTCTTGTGTTATTTCACTTACAGCTCTTTGATTTCCATACAGTAGCTGAAATATGTACACAAGATTTCTGGTCAGCCTCTTTGCCTTGTTTTGGCATGTAAGGTTTCCACAGGGTACCCTTTGCGTGGAGGAAGGAGTGATTTTAGTTTGGCACAGGCTGAATACAAAGCCTGAGATTGCACAAGAGCTGTGCCCTCTGCTGCTCACTTGGAAAAGCAGCCAAAGGAGAGGAAAATCAAGCAAGCCCCCAGGAATGGAGGAGTTGATCTATCAGGTATTCCCTGTCTCAGGTCAAATATGATTTTAGATGTCCTTAGCAGTCAGAAACAGGCAATTTGGCTAACTCTTTGTGAACATTTTGCCAAGCCTAAGCTGAGCTTCTTGTCCATCTGACTTATTCCAGAGGTTTTCTCTTGCAGGAAATTGTATTGTATGCTTTCTTTGTAGGGACTCGGAGCCAGACAGAGAACATGTATCGGGGTTTGATGCTCAAGAGAAAAAGAGAGTGGTGTTGAGTCCCAGAACTGTTGTTCTGATGAAAGGCTGTGAGTCTGTAAACTGAAAATCTAGGATAAATTAACATGGTGGAGGACACACTCGTGTGACTTGAGATGTGGCAAAGCTGCAAGACCTTGAGAAAGGATACATGGAGAATGTGAGCTGAGGAGTGAAATGTGTACTGCAGTTTTTCATGGGCAGAGGAGTTTTGGTCATGTTTAGGAAGGATTGAAATGAGCATCTTAAAACCTGAAAGATTCTCTTTTATGAAAAAACACTTTTGCCTCTAGATTGTAGTTAGTTAATTTGAGTACAACTGCCTATTTCTAAAGTGGAGTAAAAAGATACACAGTCTTGCTTAAGGAATATTATCAAAGGTATGGGAAAACATTGTAGTTGTTTGATGCTGGACCAAGTGACCCAGGAGTCTATATATCCTTAAACAATGTGTATGCTTTGTGCATATAGATCACTTTAGAACTGATACTCAATGTTGTTATATGGTTTCAGTTGAAACCCCAAGGGTTCTTTTAATCTCTCTGCTCTGAAATAACTTGTTCTGTGCTTTAGAATTAAGGGCTGGCTTGTTTGCTTTTTGGTTTGTAGGGAGAAAGTTTATATACTGGAACATTTTTAGTTTTGAGGCTTTCTTAGTATTGTGGCATATTCTCAATCTGTTCAGAGTTCTTGGTCCATCTAAGCATAAACACAGCAAATAGAAGGAGCTATGGTAGCAGAATACTCTCCTTCCATCATTTCTGAGTCAGCATTAATTATGATTGGCTTGCTTTGTTGGCAACACAGGCATGATCCATTAGAATAATCAGAAAAAAATGCACAAAAAGGGGATTGGATGGGATCACTTCCATTTCCTTGTTGCCCTCCAAAGATGTGTAAATGCACGGGCTCTCAAGAGCAAAGGCATGATCTTGAAAACCCCAGCACACGTGCTGCTTTGTTCCAGTTGTACCTAGACTGCATACTCCATTTGAGTTTTGAAGCTCTGCAGAGACTTGAGTTGCATGTTTCTGCATAGCCCAAGCTGCCTCCCTCGTCACTAGCCTGGGGCATTTAGAGGTGACTGGATTCAAGGTGGAGGATCTGACAGGTGTGTTCTGGAAGCTCCTGGTGAGTTGTTGGGTGATCAGGCTCCTCACAACATACATGGGTTAATAGCACTGTCTTCTGAAACATAACTGAAGGAGGTGGGAAACAACTTCTTACATCAGTCCTACTAGCTGGAGCCAGTGCCCTAAATGTAGGAGACCAATCTTCAGTTTGTCTGCAGTGTGAGACTCTAGACTGGCTTTTAATTCCAAGTGTTTACAAGGTTAATGTTTTAGTATGTGACTTCTGGGCACATCTCTTATGGGACCTAATTATAATTCTGCTTCCAGTCTGCTACTACTTTATCCTTTCCTTTCATAGAGAAGTCTGTAAGAAATCAAACCATGTACACTGGTGTTAGCAGCAGCTTGCTTTCTGCCTGCATGCTCAGATTTGATTTATAATCTGGATGTTGTCAGCATCTGACTCTAATTAACTGGATAAATGAAGCTGAGATCTTGACTGAATTAGCAGTTAAAGAATGCATCTTACCAGAAGCAGATGGAGAAAAAAAAGTGTATTTAGTTTATGGCCATTCCCCTGCTTTATGGCCATTTCCTATTTTTAAGGGGAAAAAGTTCTGCCAAATCAATTCTTGTCAAATGCTAATTAAATTATAGTGATGATTAATCCTGATGTAAATACATTATTTCAGTGTTTAGGAAGAGTTATAAATAGTTTGGAGACTTAAGAGCTGTTGTGAATACATAATTAATCTGGAGTGCTTTTGAGAGAGAAAATGTCAGCTAGATAATTCAGTGACATTTGTAGAGTTTCATTTATCCTTTGTAAATAATGTTGGTTGTTGTTAACCTCTGTTGTAGATAGAACTCAGCTAAATCTTTTTGTTGGTAAAAAAAGATCCTTATAGTGACATTTATGTTTTCCTCTTTTAACGTTTTCTTTATTTACTATCAGTCTTACAGTTTTATATATATATAAACTGTTGCCATTTCTAGGCTGTGGAAAAGGAAAATGAAGCAGGAAGGTGCTCCCTGGGGTGCCTTAACAAGCTAAGAATAAAATCCATGTCTGCTAGCTAGCAGTGTCTTAACGCTGTGGAAGGAATAGTCTTTCTTTGGCACTTTGTACTGCATATGTGAAGAAAGGGAGCAAGCAGCTTCAGTGGATGCATTAGCCCATGCATAGCCTGAGAGGAAAAGAAGCCTATCATGTGAAAATACTACATTGCTCACTTAATAACAACAACCACAACAAACCACCTCAATCCTAAGCCTTGCCCTAAGTCTTGCTTTCAGAATGTTTTCTCTGCTGCAGGAACAGGTCAGCCCCTTGGAAAGTCTTCCTTAAAGAGGGAGTGAAGAGCTGTTAACACTGTTAGTGTGCTGCACAAGTTGTTTTTTTCCTTTCTGGTCACCAGTCAGTGCTCCTCAGGAATGTCTTTGGAGGCAACCTTTGGGGAAAGCTCCTTTCGGGTTCCAGATTGATGAGGGAAAGCAGCAGACCTTAGCATTGCCTGAGTCCATCACAATGGCGCCTGCAACACCTCAGTTCACCACTGTGCTGGCAGATGGAGAAAACAAAGTTGGAGGTTAATTTATTGGTAGTGGAGCAAGAGAGATCTCTGCTCCTTCATCTGCAGTATTTGATGAGTTATATGCTTATGCAAGGTGAAATGCTGATTTTTTTCCCTATGCAGCATGATTTACGGTGCATTTGCTGCTAGCAGATAAAGAAGATTTGCCAGCTTTCAGTCATACACAGTATTTATACAAGCTGAAAATAAAGATTTGGGGGTGGGCTTTTGTTGGAAGATTCAAATTTATCTGGAAGGGAAATGTTAGATAATGTTATATACTAGGAGTATCTGTAGCCTTTTTTTTGGGGGGGGGGGGAAGGTTTCTCTTTCTTGTTACAATAGTTTGGTGTTAGAAGTATTGTCTAATAAACAAAAACCCCCTTGCAGTAGACTGTTGTCTGATATCAGCCTTAGTGTGGAGACAAATAATGTGTGTGAAAGTGTCAGCTAGTGCAGAGAGCACAAGAGTATCCTGTTACTTGTTTGCATCAATTATACAGGGCCAAACCCTGTGTCACTGAGGGACCATTCTGTGGTGGCCACTAGTGTTTGCCTAGGTGAAAGGGTAATTATTTTGCTGTTAGTTCTTAATTTATTAATAGTCAGCACCAAATGTGAGTGTAAAAGCTTATTCCAAACACAGTGACAGATCAGCTGTGTGGAAGATGTAGTGATTTGGCTGCTGATAAGAAAAGCTATTAGTATGAAGACAAAGGTCAGTTTGGAATCTGAATGCTGTTGAATGGCATTTAAGTTAAAAAATGAAATGGAATTCTCTACTGGTATAAGCTGCTGCAAGTCTACAGAGGTAAGTGGAGCTTTAGGTTGCCATGTCAGCTAACTGTTCTGGTCATACTAGTATTATAAAAGCAGCAGTGGAGAGCCTGATCTGATTTACCTGTAAATAAATAAAAAGACAAACATTTAGAGCTTGGACTGAAACTTGAAAGTCAGCCCTAAGCAGAGAATAGGTACTCAGGTTCACTGTGTTCTTGCAGAGGTGGCATTTAAAAGCTAGGATTCCTCCTGAAGTGCACTTTCCACTAGCCTGCTCTCATTTGAACCAAGGGTGCTCCAATGATGCAGCTTTTCTGCTGGAGGAAAACTGTTCTATGACTTTACAGATGAAGAAACAGCAAGCTTATGGTTTTTTTTGTTTGTGTGTTGGTTTTTTCAGGTTGTTTTCATCAGATGAAATCAGGAATAACTTGGGTAAAACCTGACATCCCAACTGGAATAAACAGAAATCTAGGCTTGAAGAGACAGTTTCATGCTTGGAGTTATTCACTAGGTTGTCCTCCTGAAGAACATCTCAATTTTCTGTTGTTGCTTGCTTTAGTCTCCTGGGACCTGCGTCCATAAGGTAAAATCACAACCCTTATTTACCACATTCCATAAACCTGACAAAAGCAAACTTCTGAGTTTTTCCTGAGATATTTGCCTTTATTGTGTGGGGTGAGTTCAGGAATCTTTCCTTCACATACTATGGTTTTTTGTTTAGTGACAGATTGATTATTAAGGAGAGAGGCTCTGTGGAAGATAATGGGAGAGGAAGTGAAAGATATATAGAAATATAGGATTTGATTTCTTTAAAATGTGGAATCACTTCCTTGTCTAATGAAGAGTGTAATGAAATGGATTAAGAACCTCATGCCTACCCTTGTCTCTTCAAGGCCCGTTGAAGAGAACTGAAGAGCTTTTGCCCTCTTGTAAACACTCAGATGATTGCCAGGGCAGGAGGGGTCGTTCTGCACAGACACCACCAAATAATGGGGAGAGGGGAACAGGTCAGAGGAGATGGGATTAGCTGTCTGGGAGGAGGGCAGCTCAGAACCAGGAATCCTGGAGTTAACTAGTAAGTTTAAACACAGTTCAGTAGGTGCAGCTGAAGTACACTTCAAGTCGTTCCTCTTCAGGAAAAACTTCACCTTAGTGCAGTTGCTAGCATCTCAGGAAGTGCTGGTGAGAGTCAGTATCTCTGTTCAAAAGAGCTCCTCAAAACAGGCCTGCTTTGGAAACTTGGGTTGGATTCTGAGCATCATTTTTGTGTCCTGCTTGTCTTAATTTTGAGGAGTTCTTTTAAAACTTGCAACAGCTGGGAAGGATAAAAAGTAAAATGAGATTTTTATCCTGGCGACATTGTGTTCTGCAGAAGTTAAATTGACTGAAGAGAGGTGAATTGTTTGTGAGACACTACTTTTCTTGCTACTGACTAATTTTGGTTTTGTTTTCTTTCCAAATCCCCCTTTGTATAGGATTTTCACAACATTAGAATGTTTGGGGTTTTTTATTGTATTATTTTAATCTCAAAATGCCTACTAAGTGCTCAGCATGTCTCAGTGCTCTCGATTTGGTCATGCTTAGCCATTTGCTAACTCTGCCAATGAACAAACCACAGGGGGTTGGCAGAGCTATTGACAATGCCTTTTGCAGTGCTTGAGCACAGGAATAATAAACTGGGCTTTGCCCTTCCTTCTGCCTGATCAGAAAAATCACCTGTGAATTTACATGAAACAACAAACCAGCTGCTCTGGAACTGGAGTCCAAGCCACAACCTGGCTTACCTGAAATGCTTCTGATGGTCCTCACACAGCTGGATAAACACAGTGTAGGTGACACTTTGAGAGGTTAAAGGAAAGAGGATGTGGTGCATATAATGAGACAACTGGATAACTTTTTGTTGCAGTTATAGTAGTTGATTATATGGGGGGAAATATATTAACTTGTGTTTTACTTCACTTAATGCAGTTAAAGAGAAAATCATGGCAGTGGCCAGCAAGTACAGGTTACCTTGATAGCTTCTAGGAGAAACAAATCACAACAAAAGGATACCTGAGGAATGGATAAATTGGGGAATTCTGTAATGAGGTGTTCTAAGTGCTGGAAAGCTTAGTAATTTATTTCTAACACAAGGCTTCTGTACATTAATGCAGTTCAAGAACTTCCCAGCAGTGGTGGTATTGCCTTCCAAACTGCTATTACTGGGAGGAGCAGTGTATTTTGTGGTAACAGCTTGGCCTTCATTAGTGTTTCACCTTAGTGCAGTTGCTAGCATCTCAGGAAGTGCTGGTGAGAGGTGGATGACTAGTAAGGCTCTGTGTAGTGGCTGGTTTTCCATTTACTGGCATAAGCCTACTGCATGAACTGTTAATAGTCAGAAATTCCTTTCTCTAGGCTGAAACCAAATGCCAAAGCTTCTTTTAAAACCTAGCACTCCATGAAGAATTTGTGTTTGAATGTATCAACTGCACTTTCCTTGAAGGCTATTGTCTGAGTGTAGTGCTAATTTGTGATCATAACACTCTACTCCTAAGAAGCAAAATAAAGAGAGGATGTTCCCACAGAACAGGGCATAATGCTGGAAAAAATATTTCTTGCAGGTAAGCAGAAATGATTGATTGATTCAAATGAGTGAAAAGAATAATAGAAACCTGTATGAATGCTGCAGATGCACAGCCATCATTGTGATCACTCAGCCTGCTGCTTTTGCTCTTTGCAAATTATTTGGAGTGTATCAATGAGCATAAATAAACCACATTTTTACTGGGATCTCAATTATCAGGAGAGTGAAATGTATCAAAGGGACTGTACTGCTCATGTTTACAGGAGCACAAAGGTATGTTTAAATAGTGAGAAAATCAGGTTTTGACTAGGCTGCTATCATAGAGGCTTGGATTTTGAAATACCAGTGGGACCCTTCTTCTGTTCCAATGGCCTGACCTGTGGCACTTGCAACAGGCATTTCTGGTTGATAAATCACCATGGAGCCTGTAATTCCTGCCTGAGCTATAGCAATTCTATTTGGAAATAAAGTCCAGTTCTAAAAGAAATATTTCTGGTGATGGAGAATGCTGGGTATATTGTTGCATTAATTAATCACTGCCTCTGTTGAATTATTCTTTTCCTTTAGCCTGAATTTTTTTAGCTTTGGCTTTCAGTGACTGCATCTGAGACTTTTTGTTTCTGAATTAAATATCCATTGCTTATTAGAAACATGATTTAGCTTTATATTGATGTTACTCTGACTAGCCAGTAAAATGCAGGCATCTACCTTCTTAAGTAATGATAAAGTAGGAATTTTTTCCAGCTCTAGAGTTTCTCCTAAGAAGGAACACTCTTCTGGAAAACAAAAATTAGATCTTTCAGTAAGCTGCTTGTCTGGTCCTGGAAATGTAAACATCTTTCCTTCTAGCAGTTAGTGTTTCACATGGTGCCTAGTGAGTGATAGCCTAGAAAGCATTTCCTCTCTGCAGTAAGAGAGTAGTATTTCATTCTGCCTCTTCCCAGTGCTTCTGTACTGTGTCTGAATTACTTTTAATACTTAAATAACAGCAAAGCTTCGAGTAGTCTGACCCATCATTATCTGGGAAAGCAGTGCTTCTATTTCTGAATCTAATTGTAAAGGATTTGCAAGTGTTTCTCAGCAGCTATTTTAAATGAAGGCTGGGGCTCGCTCGGGGCATGATTGCAGCAACCCAAGAGTTGGGAAACAACCAAACCAAGGAAATGCAAACCTGCTCATGGTTTAGTGGTATAGGAGTGATAGGGATGGCTGGACTTGATGAGCTTAGAGGTCTCTTCCAACCTTGATGATTCTGTGACTGAGAGAACCAAGGCTGTGTTTATATTAGCAAATCTAGTGGTGTGGTATAAATATACCTTTAAAACATACCTATAGATTAGAGCAGTTGGTGCTGAGGATGTGATGGCTATGAAATACAGATTTTAGATATTTTGAACTAGCTCTGTCCTGTCCAGCAGTCTAGATGTCTGTTAGCATTTGGAGTGTGGCATCTGAAGCAATCCCACTGATGTGCTCCAAGACTGCTCCATTCTGTAAATACAAGTGCAGTGCATGACAGTGGTGGCTGAAATTCCCTTCCAAAGCCCACCTGTGGTCTGAGCCAGATATTGATATAGACAGACTCCAGGCTGATGGTGTTTGGGCTTTATACCACCATCATTTTTGCCTCTCTTAGATTCTCTACTGTATCAAACAGGAGCAAGTTGCCATGCTGGTAACTTTCTGCAGTGTTCTCTGAACACAGGCAGTGACCTACATTACCTTAGAAGAACAATTTGCTGCCATGTACCAAATGTCCTGACAGCTATGTTGGGATGGTGCATCCATACAGAAGGAAAGGAGACACTGTAAAGGGGAGCTACCTTTTCATGCTTCTGTTGTACTGCGCAAGAGGCATTGTGTTTTCAAATGCACCAACTGCGTTTAGATTGAGTCTGTGCATAAAAATGACTTATTCTGTGCAGTACAGTAAAGTTCAGATGCTGTGAGAGAAAACTTTGGCTTAGAATCTCTCTCTGTTAGTTCTTGCACCGAATGAGAGTAGTCGTGGCATGTTCTGCACTCCCATACTGAAACAAATTTTCTTATGGAAGTTGAGGTACCTGATGAATACTTCATGAGTTGATTATTTATTGATGTTAGTTATGGTTTCATTAAAAATGGCACTACCTGCTGGGCAGCATAGTTATGCTTTTAACAGTTTTTATCAAGTTGTTAAAATTACACAGATGATGAATATTTCAGGAGGAAGAAGGAGCAAACCATTTAAAGAACTACATTTGCTCAAGAATCTTATGCTCCTTAAAAAGGCAATGCCTGCTAATTTGTGTCAATAACCACACCTGCTTATGAAGAAAGAGAACTTAAGGTTGCCCTTAGCAATTTCAGCAAGTCAAAAGGTGAATTTTTGAAGTAGCAAATCAGTGTCTCAAGATGAGTTTAATCCACTCTGAAAACATTAACATATTTCATTTTCCTTCTGTTTTGATCTAGCAGAATTAATGATTTTAAAGTGATTCTTCCCCCCCCCCTCCTCCAATCAATAACATGATTAGTGTACACTGGTAAAAGTGATGGGTTATAGGTATGGATAGCCAGTTTTGCTGTTCACTGTGTATAATTAGAATTGTCACTATGGGTTATCATTAAAGCATGAATATTTGTTGATAAATTTGCTTAGTGTAGTTTTAAGGATTTCCACTTGGTGGAGCTTTATGATTGAATTTTTAATCTCTAAAATCCTCACTATTTGGGATTCATAATTATAGCTTCTCCACTGTTAGGAAGCAAAATCCATCTGAGAGAATATAATGAAGAGTAAATTTGAGGTATTTAGGATTGCTTTTCACTTGATTCTTGGAGCAAACCATGATGTTTCTCACAAGGTATGATTATTAGACACTGGCCAGGGCTGTCCAGGGGGGTGATTGAGTCACCATCCGTGGATGTGTCTAAAGGTCACTTAGCTGTGCTGTTTGGGGATATGGTTTAGGGGTGAGCTTTGTAGAGTTAATGGTTGGACTGATGATCCCAAGGGTCTTTGCCAACCTGAATGATTCCATGATTCTATGGCAGGAGGGTGGGAACTAGATAATCATCAGGGTGTCTCAACCCAAACCATGCTATGATTCTACCCTATTATGACTTGAAAATTTCTTAATGTGAGATATATATTCTCTTTATACAGTTAATATTACTACTTTGTGAATGTGTGTACTTCTACATTTGTATTTTAAAAGCCAGCTCCCACATTTGTGAAGTATTTTTAGCTATAGCAGTGTAAAATAAAATATTATTCTTACTGTCTAGAGTTTCAGTAAATTCTGAAGGACTCTAAAAATGTCTTGGCAGGGTCAACTAGGCTGGGTTTGTTTTTCATTCTGTAGTGGTGTGCTTTGGTTTATTTTTTGGTTTTGTTTTTATAAGGATGGATTTTAAATACGTATAAGAAGTTCCTGATGAATCATTGATGTTTTTACTGTTACCATGCCTTCCAACTTCGCCAGACTAAGAAAGAGGAGAGGAAAAAAGCAGAAGTGGAATAACTGACAACAGAGATCCTGAGGGAAATTATCTAGAATTAATATAATACGAATCTTTATCAAGCATTTTGTTGCATGTTTGTGGGATACTTTTAAATGTTCCACTTAAGCACAGTGTGTAATCTGCTCTTCATATGTCATTCGTTGGTGCTGTGAGAAGTAGTATAAGGGCAAAGACAAACTAAAAGAGCTAGTATGTGAACTACTGGTGCTGTAAAAAGCCATCTTGTGAATTGTAGAGGATACCTTGCTTTTATTGAGAAGAATGGATGAGGAATCCAGAACCAAATATGACTTGCTGTGCCCTTGCTAGTTATAGTTTGTTTCTGCTCCCTCTAGTCTAGTTTTTAGCTAAATGACCCTCCATTTCTGGAGAAAGCAGTGTAATGTAGTTTTTAAATGCAAGATTGCTAATTGTGGTATAAAAATGTACAAAAGGGAAATGAGTTTTCTTTGGAATGGAACTGTAATATCTCAACTTGCAAGGCTGCTCCAGTCTGCATGATTCTGTTACTTTATTGATGTGTTCTAGCCTTTATGGGTAATTCAGATTTTGTCTAGATTAAGTTGTTCCAGGAAAAGTGATCTCCCTGAAGCTAGATGTGAGGGGGGAGTATTTGTGCATCTCTAGGGAAGGAAGGCTTATTTGTTTTGCATTTGATTTTGTTACCCAACGTGGGGAAGATTTTGCTTCTCCTCTGATGGATTTTATGAGCTGACACTATGTTAGCCTGGAATGAAATGAACTCACAGGGTGGTCAAACTGCATATTGTATTCCTGAATCTTACAGATGCTCAGATGAGGGAGCTATTGGCCTAGAGACACACGAGTGCCTGAGAAAACTAGAAAAAATACTCTAAATAGAGACTACTCTGCTTATATGTCATTTTCTGTATTTATCTGACCTTTTGCTCATTCTTTATTACTAGGGCAATTTACATAAAATAGGATCTATGCCATTTATGAGTTCATGTGCTCCTGCTGCTTATTCTTCCCTTGAAGTTCTAATCCTTTGTGGCATTTCACCCCAAAGCACTTTACAGTAATTGCTAATTGATATAAAAGGATCACTTCATCCACCCCTGACATGTAGCACCTCAGTAGTGAAACTCAGAAGCTGTTTAACAGTGAGCAGTAGGACTACAGAACACTTTTTAGGGAGGAAAATAAAAGCCCATCAAACTGGAAATGGATAGGTTACTTACAGAGTCAGAAATTAGCTGCAATATCCATTTCAGGATTGGGTGAGGACACTGGGGTTAATATTCCTGGTCTTCAGAAAGGAGACTCTTGCAATATATTACCCTTGACATTCAGTGTGTTTTCTCCTAGCTTGTGAACTAGATCAGTGAAGACCTGGAGGAAAGCATTTTGCTTATAGAATCACAATCTTGCTATGCTGTGGCTTTTGGGATTACTTCAAGACTTCTCAGTTAAGATATAGTTTGGCTCTCTTAGCATGTAAATAGTAGGATGGTGGAGCTAGATGGATGCCTGTGGAAAAAAAAAAGGCTGTTTTACACATTCTTGGGCTGTGAATGGCAACCTCAAAGGGGGAAGAAGCTACAGCAAAACCCCTCCAGAAGACCTCAGACTAGAACATGCTGTTTCCAGAATGCAACCTAGAAGAATATTAACCTTCATCACTGCACCTGTCTAGTAGATACAAAGATGATGACTTTGAATGGATAAAATAGGCCATAAAAAGAAAGCAAAAGTCTGGCAAGAGCTGTTGGAAAAACTAGGAGAAAATTGCTCCCAGGAAGTGCAGCTGAACTGCTAAGATATGGGTTAATAACTGTGGTTTGTCAGTATGCTGCTGCTTAAAATAAGCAGCTAGCTGCATTTCATGGTGTTACCCCAACTTCTCTTGTGGCTGCATGGCACTGCCCCACTTGTTGGATTCAATATTGTTTATGCCTCTCTTACCTGTGTGTTCCTGAGTGATCTCATTAATTTGCCATATAACTATGTAGCAGGCAGTGGCACTTAATTTATTTGACTGATTCAGGTCTACCATTAAAAAAGAAAGCTCATACAAAGCTGTGAGTGACAAGACTGTAATTAAATTTCAAATAACTATAAATTAAAATATAAATGTACGTTAAAGTTAACTATCAGTTAAAAATAAACTTCACAAGCCAGCAGCCTTCACTAGTCAGAGAGGTGGTAATTTCTCAGCAGACAAGCTGAAAGAGCTGATTGGGTCTCCAGCTGAACTTGAAACCTCTCAAACTGAGTGACTTCTGCAGAGTTCAGAGAGTTTCTGTCTTTGATAAGTTCAGACCAAGAAGATGTGGCAGTTCAGAGCCCTAGGTGTGTTGAGGATCCCCAGCTCTGAAGGATGAATATGTGGTAAGTGGTAGTAAATTAGAAGAAGAAAAGATTTCCTTCTCTGAAGTTAATTGATATTTATAATGAATACCTTGAGTTCTCCTACTAAGTAGCTGGTGCAGATTCTCTAGCATTTGTCATCACTCAGTGTTTGTAATGTGGAGCAACCTTGGTAAAGAAAAGATCATCCTGTAAGCCATGAATTTCTTGGGAAATCTTATCCTATGCTTGGAAACAAATTTATGTGAGAGTGCTAGAAAACCTTTGATTCAGAAATACTCTTCTCTAAGGAAGCTGAGGAAAACATGGGTTTTCCTCCAAATTTGCAAGGACCTATGAATGCAGTGAAGCTTGTTTAACCTCCTCTTTAAATGAAGGGTAGTTATTAAATCATTAGAATGTTTTCAAGTTACTTCTAAATTCTTCTATCCCAAAAGAGGAATAGTTCCAGAGAGAAGTATTTTAAGTGTATTCAAATGATGGTAAAAATGGCCAAGTTTATAGAGGGAAAATACTAGCCTGGCCCTATCCAGTTTTTCTTTCAGGGGCCTCAGGATTTCTTTGCCTTATCCTGCCTGTTGGAGATGTGCCTGGTGGGAATCTTTCCCATTTGACTTACATAGCCTAGCAGGACCTATGCTAAGGTGTACAGTATGTCAGTGTGGTGAGGAAGATGGGACCTGGAGGAAGGGACTTGGAATCAGGTGAATGGAAGTGGAGAAATCCACCAAGTAAAATCAGGAAACTGCTCTGCTTTAAAGGAGAGGTAGGAAATTCTCCAAAGAGTAAGTGGATTCCATCATTTGTAGCACTTCCACAAACAGGAAAACATGAGATTGTACCAAACCAAGCTGAATTTGTGAGGATTAGTGTGGTTTCTATCAGGGCAGTTTGTTGTAGCCCAAGTTTAGGGAGATATTGTCTAATGATCCTGGCATAGTATCAAATCTACACAAGAACTGTTTAGCTTTGCTGCACAAAACCACAGGTTGTTCCTCTGGAATGAAAGTGGTTAGAGTTGGAGCTGGGCTGATGGTTTGTGAGTAGGCCTGGAGAATGAGAGTGATTTGAAGCTCACTTTGCTCATCTGTCCCAGGCTTTTTTGCTCAGATTAGTGGAATCCACTGTGTAGTTTTCACTCAGTATTTAGAAGATATCTAGCTACTTTTATTCTTGGCAGATAAAGTATTTAATGATCATCCAGTAACAAGCTGTAAGTATCTCAAGTGGAAAAAACTTATGTTTCAGGGAATTATGTTTTTCATTGTGTGTTGGAATAAAGTGGTGTAGATCAGACAGTGTCTTTTGCAAAGATTAGTTTTTGACATGAAACACTGAGGTTATTCAGTCTGAAATTCATTTTGAGCAGAGTGAAACAGTTTACCTGGTACTGTCTCACTTAGAAATAATACAAGGCTAATGTTATTTGTTTTGTTGCAGAAAGGCTTCTTCTGTTTTTTAAAGGCTTTTACTTTTATTTTTCCTGTTGTTTTGCTTTTAAAACAGCAACGTATTTATGTTTTCAGGTTGCTGTTTGGTCATGAAGTCTATCTAGCCTCTAGCTTTCACAACGTAACATAGTCCAAAAGGAAACAAAATTCCAATCAGCAAGGCAGGGATTTGCTGAAGAGCTTGGTGGTCGACCTTTCTTCTTTAGAACATGTCACTATCAGTTCATAGTGTGACTGAAGACCATCACTTGTTGGTATTTGCTATCCCAGTTCCTTCTGAGCAGATGGAGGTTTCTGCATCAAAACCAGCCACTACACATTCAGTCTTGACCTAATGGGTAAAATCCAAGCTTTTTCCTATTAATAAGAAAGAAGTAGGGAGAATGGAGATTGGCTGAGTGGAGTTGAACATCTCTTACAGCATCAGATGCAGCATGCTGATTTGCAGTCTGTAGTCTCTACCTGATGGGCAGCTTAGTAGTTCATTGGCAGTTCTGCTACTTCTGTAGTATCTCTTCTGTTTGAGCTGCAGTCTTCAATAACTGAGGTTTATCACTCAATATATTAGCAGACTATGGATGAAAACAGCCAGTTATGTAAAAAGTCAGAGTGACCTCCAAAGTCAGTAATAGGGAATGGCAACTTGTCAGATTGCATTATTAGAATGAGCTCATCCTTATTAAAGTGCCCTTGAATTCTGGAAATGATGATTCATTTCCCAGGTGGCTAATGACCACTCCCCTAGATCTCACTGAGAGTTTTCCTTGTTGTCTGTTCTAGAAATTAACTGTCAATGACTACTGCAGAAGCTCCAAGTTATCCACTTCTAGTTACAGCCTCTGTGTGGAGCTTTTGGAACATGGGATTGATTGTTGTTGTTTTTTTTCTTTCCCACCTATTCTTCCCACCCTCTGTTAGTAACTCTTACCTGAAGTGAATCTGAGAGTCCAACAGCAACTGGGGTCAGCAGTGTCTGGGAAATGTAATGCTCTTACTGGCTTCTTTCCTCACATACATTATATGACTGAGGCAATTAAGTTAACATCATGTTCCCTTCTGAATATGCAATTAAGTGTCCACTGCTGCTTAGCAGATCTGCAAGTGAGTGAGCTGCAAGTCAGCCTTAGATGCTGCAGCATGTCCTCAAAGGACTTTCTTCAGCCTTTTAAGGATTTGAGTTTTAGCTAGTTTTCCTTTGGTTATGGTAGAATTAAGAAGCTGGACTCTGGAACACCACACAAAGGAATTTTGTCTGTTTTGCCATGATTTCTGATTTCTAAAAGGTCCATTTGATACCTAAAATTAATCCTGAAGAATGTCTAGATGCTATTTGAAAAAACAGTCAATATATATTTGCCACCTTGTCAAAGCATACTCTTGAGTTTGTCAGATATCATAGAGTAATTGTAGTGTCTGGCTATTAGAATGCCTCCTTTTAATTTCTCCTTTTTATGTGAAGAAATGAATTCTCTATCTCTGCCAACGTGATGAGAAATCAGCCTGAAGCTCCAATTGTTCTCCTGAGCTTGTATTTTACTAACCTTTCCTGTTGGTGATACTTCCCTACCCTAGGGAAGGACAGTGCTGCTTTTCATGGTGAATTCTTCCACTAGCTGTTTAAATTGATTAAATTGGTGATTGACCTTAGATTAACAGTGTTACGTGAGCCTGTGGGAAATATGCTTTGGTTTAACAATGTTGTCCAGAAGAATAGCAAACAGAAAGATACACTTGGAGATGTTAATGAGAGGACCCTTTCTTTCTCCTGCAATTGGTAGAGGAACACTAACACACTTCCCAGGTCATCTGCTCAAAAGGAGAGGAAAGGAAAGGAGCACTGAATTATGTTCTGAAGTGTTCTTATCCACCCCACAGATTTCTGCCTGCCTTTATTTAACTGCATTAAAATTAATTTCATTTTCAGACATCTGAGTATGAACTTGATGTCTGAAATTTCTGACTTTAAAAAAGTAAATTCTTAGTGCTGATTTGGTTGATATTTTTTCAGGGAGAAGTTAATAAAAGTTAATAAAACCAAAGAATGCAACCTCCCCCCTCAAAAAGAAAATCCTACCCCCCTCTTACAAAGCAAAATCATCAAACCACAGTTAGAATTTAGCACCAAGTAGCAAGTTCCCTTCTTCCCCTTTTCCTTGCAGTGTTCTAAAACTTTATTTTGGGAAATGAAATATGCAAGTCATTCAAGACATTTTTCATTTCAGGTTTAGAGGATGATAAATAACAATTTACGGACCTGTTAGGGAGGGAGAAATGAGGCTTAGAAAAAAGAAGTTAATCATATCAAGGCAGCTCAGTGTGATGAGACAACGAATGACCAGTCTTCCTTTGGCAAACAAAACTGAATCATAGTGAGGAAATGAGGTTGCCAAGGCAGTGAAAAACAGAGCCAGAAACTTCTCTCCTAAGTCAAGCCACAAGTTGTGAGGCATTCATAGTCTATGGGAAATGGTGAGTCCATGGCATGTTTCTCTCCATAGGCAGGGTCTGCTGCCTCCTATCATTTGCTGGCAGAGAAGCCAGGGATGTCTTCTGTACAAAGGACCAACAGTGCCCTTGCTCCATAGGCTTTCACTAGGCATGGCTGAGGTGCATTAAGGTGTGACTAACACTGTGCAATGGCTCTTTTGCCCTCCACTGTAGGGGAGGATTTTCATGTCTTGAGGTAAAACTTGCCTGATGTACGAGTGGCAGAGTTGCTTCAAGGGATGGAATGCTGTAGACATGAAGTACCTGATATCTGAAAATCTTGAAATGAATGGAATTACTCTGTGGATGACTTGTTCTGCAGCGCTTACTCCCTTCCATCACTCTGAAATGTAAACACTGTCTTATTTTTAATGTTCATTATATTCAAGACTCCAGCTACTTACTGTGCTCTTTCTAGACACTGGGCAAGAAGGAGTTTCAGGTCGTGTGAGTGAAGGAGGGCTCTGCTCTTGACTGCATCACTGGCCTTGGGATAGATCACTGTGACAAGTTACTGTCTCTGTGTCTCAGCTCTCTGCTCACAGGAAAGGAATAAGTAATACTTGTAAGAAAATCATTATGCCATTAATGAATAAATGCTACTGTGTCAATATCTGGTAGCCAGTCATTGTTACTTGGCAGTTGACTTTATAAATATTTTAGAATGTTAAAGGTATGAGAGAAAAGATTGTTCAGGTGTTATATTGAAGGGGGGAACCTTAATTTCTTTCAGAACACAGTCAACTGCCCCAGTCCTGCAAAAAAATCTGTCAATGCATGCGCCAATCTCTTTCGAGCTGTACAAGTTCTTTTATTGCACTAAACACCTCCTTGAAACAGTCTTTCAATGAGCTCTGTGTAACAATATTTGAAATTTGGAAGAAGAAGAATTCCCCAAAGTTATCCATGGAGCAGCTTTTATTCTCTGACCCCTCCTGTTTTGCTGTGACTCTTGCTTCTGTGGCTGGGGACCCTGCCAGGCTCTGTGTCCTGTAGCTATCCCTGCCTCCACTTCTCCAGGAGCTGCAACAGCAGAGCATGTGGCCAGAGCACACAGAGCTGTCTTCAGCTGGTTTGAACAGGTCTTTTCATTTGTTCCCCCTTCCATGCAGGGCTGCCTTCCCAGATCCTCCCTCAACAAGTGTATTTCATTCTGGAACTAGAAGGTAATTGCTTTTTGGACACCACTGAAGTGTACCAGCCCTTATTTCCTGACTTTTATCACTGCTGTCTTTGATGGCGATAGATTACCTGTGGTCATTGGTATTCCTACTGTTTTGCTTTCTGAAGGTAAGGTTAGACATCCACTATGACAGTGGCAACAGTGCTGGAAAAGGTTAATGTGTAAGGGTAGACTACCAGCAAGGGGAGAGGGAGCACTAGTTAACTGAAAGGAGTTAAATGCCTCTTTGAATTTCTGTAGAGAATTGTGTGTCTTATTGTTCCTTAACCTGCTTCCCCTCTCACGATCACTTAACCTAGCAAAGGTCTCATGTTTAAACTCATTATTTGAATAAATAAGGCTGACTTCAAGTGAAGTGGATTAGAGACTTGGTCCCAGGAGCAGGTGTGCTGGCTGACCTGGGGATGGGTACCTCTCACCTTTTCCTCCCAGAGGCAGAGGTAAGTATTTAGGTGTGCTTAACCTTTCCTGCCACAGTTACTTCTGGAAAAAGGTGTTAGGAAAGGTTAGATGCTGAGGCTAATGTTGGCAAGCCTCTGCAGTCCAACAGGACACCTGCTGCTGAAGCTGAGCTAATAAGTATGAGGGTGAAATATTCCAGCCATAAGGTGAGTTAATAAGGAAATGAGACCCCAAGGTAAGTGTATCCATTTACCATGACTGTAGGAGTTAAATAGGCTAGGCTGAAATAATTCTCTTACTGATGTCTCAATTTCATTTTTTAGGATGAAAAATGAAACACTTTAAATGAAGCAAATATGAAGTGCTAATATTGAAGACAAATAACATGTTATGTTCTCAATGCTTGTGTGTATTTTATGCTTCCTCTTGCTACTGGAATACCTCAGCATGTGTTGTTGGTTATGTTTTCCCTGTAAAAACTTGCTAGTAGTTTACTTTTAAAAAGCATGAAGGATGAAAGAAAACTATTTTATGTGGGCTGAATATGTCTTTATTGCTTAAAATAAGTATGCTCTTAAGCATTAAAGCATGTCCAACATTACCCTGCATGCCTGTAACTTGTTGGCAGAAACTGTGACAATATCTATTGCCTGAGGAGACACTCTCATTAACAATTTGTTTCTTCCTTGCAAATAGATAAAACTTTGGGAAATCCAATTAGATTTGATGCTTTTTCTTCCTCCCTTTTCCAGCTAATTTTGTAACTGATCTAAACCCAAATGAATGATGACTTTTTCCAAACCCTATACTTTCCTATCAGTTAAAACAAGCTTCAAGAACAAATTAGTGCACTGCAAAAATTAATACATGCGAAGTAATGCAAGCACATGGCACTTCTAATTTTTCAGTGGCCTGGGGGTCCTGTTATCTGCTCTTTTCTGGGAAATCACTCATCATGTTGCTTATGGGGAAAAAGGGAGCGAGCTGCAGCCCCCTTTCTGGGAGCAATCCAGTGCAGGATGGATATTAATTAAATTTATTAAACAAATAACAGAGCGAGTGAGGGAAGCAGGGGTCCATCTGCCAGCTCTCTAGATTGATCTCTGTGGAGACGCGAGCTGAATGGTAGTTACAGCGAAGTTGCAGAGCTCAGCAGATGGGCTCTTGTCTCTAGTGGGGGGAGATTTGGTGGCGGTCCAACAGCTTTTTTCCCCCTCCAGGTTTTTGTTCCTTGCAACTGTGATTGAAGAAGCACTTCTCTGCCTTTTCTCAGCCTTGCCCCTCTCTCTCTCTCCCTCTCACCACCCCCCCCACCCCCCGCTTTGTTTATTTGAGCAATGTCTAAGTCTGAGTGATTTGTTAGAGAGGCAAGTCCCGGCTGATCTCGTTTTGTGTCTGGGATGTAAACCTCAAGCAGAAAATAATTAGGAAAATGTAATCCCATTGACTTTACACCCCACTTGTGTACACTGCTGCAGCTATGCCTGGTGCCTTGGAAAAGGAAAAAGGCTTGTAAGCAGTGCTCTACTTAACTCTTCAAAAGTGCTGCCCATCCTGCAGATATTGTTAAGAAAACCTTTGTCAGAAGCTTGTGGACACAGTGTGAAATTACTTCTGTCTGTAGGTCTAGGCTGTGGTAGTATTCTTTGATTTCATTTTATGGCTTCCTACTGTGTTTTCGGGTTCTTGAAAATACCTCTTTTTGAATCCCTCTGCAACCTTCCAGGAAACTGATGTCAAGCAACTACTGATCTAATGAATTGGAGGTGGGCTACCTAAAACCTATGGCATTGTCTATTGTGGATTAAAAAGCCCTTATCATTAATTATACAATTAAGCCCTTTATTCTATATTTGCAGGTGGGTAGGTCTTTAATCAAGTGTTCAGCGTGATGGGTAATATCTGCTGTTGGAGACCAGTCATAATGCCACTTACATCCTTGGCAAAACTCCCACAGACTGTAGTGGGAGCAAGACTGGCCCTTAATGCTGCAGGGAATCCTGCTGGCTAGGCTTCAGAAAGCCTTCTGAGAAGGTTTTGTAAGAGCTAATCAGAGTTTGACTGTTCCTCGTCAAGGGCTTGCAAGAGGAAAATTGTAACTGTACTAAAGTCAGTGCTTGATGGCAGCAAGCAATAATTAAGGGATGATGAGCCATATCAAAGGGTTCTCTTGTGTCCCCCAAAGATTGCATTTACCTTTCCTGGCTGAGGTAAAACTAGGCAGAAATGGCCTTGGAAGTTGGTGGCAGTTTTGACCAAGGCAAGGATTGTGGGATTTGGCTCTACTAATGTGTGGTTTACAGAGTAAACAGGGGAGAAACCTTTTCTGGATGATAGTTTATACTTTTATAGCTCTTCTTTCCTCTGAATTGATCTTTTTCAGTGTTTAACTCCACACATGAAT
This sequence comes from Bucco capensis, assembly GCA_013396975.1. NCBI lineage: Eukaryota > Metazoa > Chordata > Aves > Piciformes > Bucconidae > Bucco > Bucco capensis. The sequence continues at coordinate 49,333 of VWZO01020258.1, read as the reverse complement.
ATTAGGTGGGCTTTATCCAACCCCAAAATCCAGTTCTGCTTCTATGAGTTTACTGTGGGTATGATTTCAGTTCTACACCATGCTGACACTAAAAACACAGATGTTTCAGTTACTGTGGTAAAGGCCAGAATTAGTTCAGTTGTGATTAGTGCTCTGCCAAGCAGTATTCTGAATTCTAGAAGAGACATTGCTGTACTGTGGTTTTCTTAGTGTTTCAAACTGACCCAGTTTGCTGTAGAAAGGAGACTATTTCCTTCTGAAAAATCCTTGTTTAGTAATTCCAGTTGTTTGTCTATCTGGTTAGTTAGAATTGAAACACCTCAAGATTATGCAGCCTGTATTGGAATTTATAGATTATTTACCACCATATCTGCTTTATACCAGGGCTATTTTTACTCTCTATTTTAAGTAGCTATGCAATCACTTGAGATGACTGCACATTGTTCTTGGAAGCCTTGTCAGGTGTTTTGTTTGCTTTCTAATTTCCTGGAAGCACATCTTGTGTATAACTGAAGTTACTTTTAGAAGAAGTTAGTGATCTCGGTGTATTCTTTAGGGTAGAATTAAAATAGTTGAAATGATATAGATTTCCACAATCTAGAAGGAGGGAGGGAAGATAAGGAAGATGCTCCAATTGCTTAACACCACATTGCCTAAAATTGCTAGTCTCTGAAATGAATTCTGCATGTTTTAGAAGAAAAATAACAGGTGTGTAGCAGGGGTTATAGTAAATAAATATACTTTGCCTGTGGTATTACTTTTACTAATGGTACTCAACTCCATTATTCTTAAATGAATAGTGTTTCCATCAGTGTTTCTGAGACCTCTCTGTCAGAGACCAAAGCACCAGCTAAACACACGAAATTTTGCCCTCAAAGAGTGTCAGTGGAGTACTGTTAATTAGGCTGGAAATGGAGAGGTGGAAGCAAGAGGCCTCTGAAAATCAGCAGGTGTGCAGGAGTTCTGCTTCTGACCTAGGAACAACAATTGTGATTTTAGCAACTAATTCCCTTATGCTTTCATTTTTGCATTATTCCCTGTCCCCACCCCTGAATCCCATGTGTATTTACACTAGGGAAAGCAAATTGCCTCTGAGTTACTGAGGAGAGTTTTTCCTTGGAGTCCCTCAGTGTTTCTTACTAAAAACCTGTTATAATTAGAGGGTCATACCTGAAATATATAACACCTAGAACAGGGCAAGAGTACACACAAGAGCATGAGATGTTGGCAAACATTTGTGGAGGTTGCATCATTTTGAAGCTCTACCTGGATGCAGTTGGTTGGCAGTAGAGTGATAATGTATCAGTTTGTTCCAGTGAACTCTATCTTTTTGTCCTACTTGAAATGTATTGATTCATTTAGGTAATTACCAGTAAATGTGGGAGAAATTGAGGAACTCTTGAGCCTGGAAGTAGCCTAGACATGTCTTGTAAAATATATTAAGAGTGATGATTTTTGCATTAATGTGAATAGTCTCTAATAACATGATGTATGTTTAAAGAGGGCTTTGGCTTTATAATGCCAAGTGAAGTACACTTAGCTCTTTAATAGCACTTTTGAGTTGCATGCTTTTAATGTTGACAGCTATATTTAGTACATTTGATATTCCATAGGGTGTTCTTAGAGGAAATGAACACAGCTGATGGAACAAACCCATTCTCCATGTTCAATTAGCAACAATACTGCTCAGTGGAGGTTAGAACAGATAGCTGCTTAGATGTTGCTGTGAATATGTGGATCAGTGCTTAGGGATGACAGATCATGCTATTTAACTTTGGACTATCTGACTTTTACTAGTAGCTCTCCTCCAATATTAATAGGACATTCCATTTTGGCTTTGTATATTTCAAAAAAGATAAAGAATGTCAGTCTTTAACTTGGAACTCATTTCACTAGATTAATATAGGTACCAGGTGTTTAGTTGTTGCAGCAGGTAAGTTACTGAGTATGTGGCTTGAAGTCTATTCAGGTAATTCGTATTTTAGTGTCAGTAGTATCATTCTGGAAATGCAAGCAGATAAACAAGGATTTAGGAAAAACATATTGGCCATTGGCAGGCATATCTTTGAAAGTTGTCTGTGCTCCTTACTGTTCTTAATTTCACAGCACTATGCTTCCACTAAATACACTTAAACCCAGCAAAATGGATCTGCATGTCTGCAGTGGCATTTATTAGAATTCAAACGTTTTTTGGTGGCATTGTTCATTTTTGGAGGTTTATACAGACTGAAAGACATTATGGTTTTGCATTCTTTTTAAATCACTTTGTTCTTTTTAAATCACTTTGTTCACTTTCTTTTTGGGGCTTTGTATTGATTTGTATGACACATATTGACTGAATGAATGCTTCCTACCCAGGGCAGGGCTCTTCCACGGCCTTGAACTGAGTGGACTATACCACACATATTGAAAATGCTGAAGTCATTAGAGTTTTGTCCAGATAGGCCAAACTACCATTGTCCTTTAGTACAAATTTGGGTGTTTTTTCCCTTGTTTCCTTTATTTAATGAGCCATTATCTTTGGGGGAAAAAATCCATCTGCCACACTCTTTGCCTTTCATATAGTGTTCAACTTAAAATGGAAGATGCTCTAGTAGTTGTTCCTAAGAGGTAGAAATTCAGATATTCAGGCCTTTTTCTGCAAGCAGAGTCTGGGTTGCCCAACTTCTTCTGAAAAATATAAATGCTGTAAAGTGAGTAATTCAAAGCAGATTTGCATGTTAATCTCTTTTTAAATGAGTTTTCTCATGCCATAGGTCTGTGCATAATTCTCTGGAGGTTTCAAGCAAGACTGAACTAGGTCAGATTGGCTTCTATATTTTCTCTAAATAGGATGGAAATAAAATCTAGTAGTGGATTGGTTATATTAATCATATGACTGCTGAATTGGAGCCATTATTGAGCTCCTGAAGGCCTGAAAATGAGTGTATAGATTTCTATAGGAACAGCCATGGCAGTGTACCCACTCAAAGATGCTTATGTATAGCTTTTAATGCCTTCACAGCTTCTGTTGAGAAGTGTGTAGTATTCATAACCATGTACCTGGGGAAAAGTGGGAAAAGGCATATTAAAAAGATCATTTAAAGGTATGCAATTAAGGATCTGCAATATCTTTATGCCTAAATGTTGTTTTTCTTCACACTACTTAAAATAGTACATCTGAATCTATATATTTTCTGGGTTTACTATAGTTAAATAAGTGTTGCTAAGATGGATGTTTAACCACATACCTATTTTTCTAACTTAGAGCATGGGATATTTGAGGGGGATTACTCCCAAATTCCTGATGCTGGGCATGCAGAGAGTTTTCTAAGCCTTAATATTCAACATAAATGTTAGTTATTTAACTCTGTCCTCATGACAGCTGATCAGACTCTCTATCTGTCTTTGAAATGTCATCAAAATGGATTAGGTTAATCTGAATTAAAGGTTTATTTTATGGGGTTTTTTTTATGTATATAATCATGAGTTAACTTTCAGGGATGTGTTAAGGCTTCATTTCCCTTGGCAAAAGGAACACTTCATACAAGAAACTTTCCCTGCTTTGGTTTTGTCTTTTGAGTCACTGCAGTGTAATTAACACAATGCTCAGTTAAATGCTGCAGAGGTACATTTTTCTTTTCTGTTTATGACAGAATAATGGTTAATTATTACCTATCAAAAAGCTGAATGCTCTTTCATTTAAATAAAACATTTAAAAAAACGTACTATTTCATCTCCTGAATAAATTTACCCAAACAAACCTGTATTTGCAACTTCCCCAAACTTCTGTTTTCTTGCTGAATTTCTGTTTTTTAGAACACATAATTCTCTCAGGAAGGCAAAAAGCAAAGCCATGGATCTTTCTCAGCCTGTATTTCTAGGTTCTGGAGGGCTGCAGAGTAGTTTTCCTCTAATGGAATGAAAAAGTTCCAACTGTGCTAGCATGCAGTGCTGCAGTCCAACAGCTTCTACCAGCTCAACTCTGTTTAGCTCCTTTTCATGGAGTAGCCCCATTGCCCTGGCAGCACATGGCTGTCAAAACTGCCTGCTACTCTTCAGACACATGCAGGTTTTTCTTTCTTTAGTTCAGTGATGTGTCCACATGGGTGGACATTAGTATATACATTGCCTGTAGGAAGAATTGATGGATGTAAATTGCTTGAAAATGGTTATGGTAAAGATGCTAATTTTAAAGTATTGCCTCTTAAAATCCCTCCTGGAGTCTTAATCTATTTTAAATGGTAAAGAAGGAAATGAAAGTTCTGTCCTTGTAGCTAGACTCATGCATTCCATATAAAAAAGAAACAACTGCCAAGGAGGAAATCACATTTTCAAGGAATGCAAATGACATGGAATGATTTCATGCTGAAAGACTCCAAAATCTGGGAGCATTTGTATCTAGACTTTGTATCACTTTCTCTCCCTTCAAATTCTAGAAAACATCATCTAGCCCTCAGCTGTGCTGGATTTAGTGAATAGAAAGAGCCATTGCCTCTCTGAAGTTTCTCCTCTACAGACAAAGAAACCTTAAAATGCACTGGTCAGAGCCTGGGCTTTAATTTACATCTACACTGATGACCCGGTTTGTATGGCTTCTCTTTTTGAACCTGCATCAAAGCCAGTGCCTTGTGCTCACCTCCAAGTGCACACTTCAGTTCACACAAGGTAGATGTGCCAAACAAAGGAATTTCTGCCCTGAGGCATGTCAGCTCTAAAGAGGCATGAGCAGTGCACACAACAATTGCAGCAGGGCCAGTAGGCTTTGCATCTGGAGTGCTTTGTGGAGCAGATGTGGTGTGCAGGGTTGGGGTTTTTTTGTTGTTCTTTGTTTGGTTGAGGTTTTCTGTTTCAAATAGAGGAGGAGGAGAAGGAAATTGGGACAGTGGTTTGCAATCTGTGCCTATACTCTCTCCAATCAAGAGCTTCTATGGAAGGACACGAAGAGAGAGAAAAACCAACAACCCCAGAAAAGAACAACAAAACTCCCCAAACTAGCAAGGCATGAGTAGATTAGGGAAACAAAAGTTGAATATGGAAGAGGAAATATAAGGTTGAACTACTTGGATGGATCCTTGACCACCTTTATTCCTGTTTATTTAGTCGTACTTTGTGTTGTATGTAAGAGTTAGGCACACAAGCTATGAGAATTACTAGGTGGCAAAATGTCCTGTGAAGAATGATGTAAAGAAGGCACAAAATCTTCACTAAACTCAGGGGATTGTCAGGCAGGAGCCCAAAGGCAATGATTTTTTTTGGTGTACATCTGCATGGCCAGACTAATAGGAGAGGAGGCTTCAGGCTGCAAGAGGACATGTGGCCAGCCTTGCAGGTACCCTTGCAGCATTCAGTTTGCATGGGAGCTAGAGCCATGCTTCTGCTTTAGGAGTCTGGTGAGAAGAGGAGCAAGGGCTTCTCCTCCTTACAGATAGATTGCAAAGGAGGAGGAGAAGGAGATGAGGTAAGCACTGGGCTCATTACACTACTGGGGAGTGAAATGTGTTCCCAGGAATCAGGCTTTTCGTCAGAGGGATTAGCTTGTTTCATTTCTACTGTTCTTTGCCACCACTGTAATTTTTTAAGCTGTAGAGATGTTGTTGGGACCTTCCCTACCACAAATAGCTTTGGTTATGTGAAAGAAATTACAATGTTGACTCACAGGAGTGAGTCTGATAGAGAATGTGAATGGTTAGGGCCAGTACCTTTGAGAGTCTGCCAACTACACTTGTAGGACTGTTTGGCATCATAGCTGATGACTGTTTCAAATTCATAGGAGGGTCCTTACATCCCTTGCACTGTTGATCTAAAGTGATTTAGGAAGGAGAAGAGGCTCTGTTTTGCCTAGCTTGGATAAGATCAGAGTAACCATGAGCGTCCTTGGGAAAACTACACAGGCACCGTGGAGCTGTAGATGCCTCAGGGTTGGGTGGTAATTGTGATGGAATTCTGAGACAGCAATTTTGGGCTTAGCTGTAATTTTGCCTAAATATCTTACTGGAACTTGTCCTGAATTCTTCTGTAGTATACTGCCAGGTTTAACATGGGTTCAAAATGATTTAAATAATGTATCAATAATTCACCTTTCCAGTTAGAGACCTTTCCTAAAAATGGAGATGCCTTAACCTTTCCTACTGCCTGTAGCTTGCTCCCAAAGTGAAAAGATATAGATGAAGTTCCAATCATTTTGACATGTGTAAGGGGTTAAGTCATTCTTGAACAGTTTATCGCTCATCAATTGTAATTAAATATGTTTATATTAAATTATGTGCTGTAATTAATGTAAAAATCTTTTAGCCTGTGCTGTTATTAGAACCAGATGCTGAAGTATCAACAATATTTCAACATGACTGTGCTGCCTTGCCAGCTGTCTAACTGTAATTACTTTAATCTCAGCTTGTTATCTAATTATCACCTTTGTAAAGGGAAAAGTACTCTCTAATGCGTACTGATTGTTTCAGATGATGATGAAGAGCGTGAAACAGCTGTCAGATATCTTAGCCCTGCTTATCTGCATTAGAAAACTTATGGGGAGGCCTACTTTGCTTCAAACCTTCCTGACAGAAAATGGGACAGTGGGAATGAGGAGGTGTTGGTGGTTTGTTGTTTGTTGTTTTTTTTTTCACCTTGTTTACCTTAGAAATGTGATTCCAGTAATCAGGGGAGACAATAGAAATGGATGAAACAAGGTGAGCAATTAGTGTTCCCAAGGAAAAACAGCAAAGCAAGGATGTATGAATTTGGCAGTGGGCTGTGTATTTGCCTTTTGAAAACTTTGGGTTTTCTTTCTTTCTTCCTGTTCATTTAGTTCTATGGGTTGTGCTGAGATGTGGTGGCAAAGCTTTTTTTTTACCTACTTAATGAGTTTTCAGTAACAGATATGTATAGATAAGCTTTTGCTGGGGAATGAGGAGAGTTTTAAGCACTGAGCAAATTACACTAAGAGTTGTGTGATTTGTAGTCCTTTTTGGAGACCCAAAGTTGGAGTCATTTTACAGAGTACCTGAAGATTGTGTAGCTTTTAAGGACAAGACACAAACCCTGCATCTAAATAAAATTCAGGAAAAAAGAAGGTAGAATACTAAAGTAAAAATTTTAGTTGATCAGTAAAATTGGAGAGTGATTTTTACCCAATATTATGGATCTCTTTTTCCTCTTGTTTTTCTGTCCCCCACTTTCAAACAATGCTGACAGTGATGCTAGTTGGAGACTTTTCCTGGAACAGTCTGGAATTTTTTAATTCAAGTGTTTTATTTGGTGGCAGTAATATAATAGGTAAGAAATAAAGCAATTTTATCATCATCTCTTCATAGCAGTTGTGTCTTTCTAAAATGCAGCTGTAGCAAGGCTTCTTGTGATTGAAGTATATCATTGTTAATGCTGGCATGGTTTGAATGTTGCTGAAGTGTGTGAAAGTAGATGTGTCTTCTCTTTCCCTGACACACTCTGTACCATAGCAATTTGTCACTCTATTAACTGTACTAAGAAAGGGTTTTTTTCCTAAGGAGAGGGGAGATGTTTTCTGTGTGCTGCTTCTCACTTTGATATCAGGACATAACTTAGTAGTTGTAAAAGAAAATTTCTGTTATTGATTTAAACTAATCTGTGTGCCTCTTGAGGAACAAAGGACAAGCTTTGATGAGGCAATGAAACATCCTTTGGGAGCTGCTGAGTACCTTAAATCTTCATAAAAGCTAAATGATACAAGGAACCTGTTATACCTTGCATGCAGGAGCTGTAGGAGTAACCAGGTTTCAAGACGTGTTTTATTGGCTAAATGTTTAAACACATGGGTTTTTTCTTTCTTGCACTTCAGGTTGTCCATGTAGCTTTAGCCTGGCTTGTGGATAAACCATGGTTCAGTCAAGTAGAAGGCTTGTCTTCATAATTGAATAAAAATGGATGTTAGCATGGGTGTATCTCACTTATCTCTTGATTTCCTAGCAAAATAAATGATCTTCAGGTCACCACAGAATTGCACAATCTTTTGATTTCTCTAAGTGTAAGAAATTAAGTGCTGAGAGAGGGTTGAAAGAATCCAGGACAGAAGCAGCCTGAGACAACAGAGTTATGGTGAAAGGCTGCCTTGGCTGGCAGGGGAGGAAGATGCTGCTAGGACTTTAGGGTAGTTGTTTCTTTAGTGCATGCAAAACGAGGAGCCTGTGCAAATGAGTAGATATGCACCTGACTAGATATAATCCCAATGTTGTGTATTTTAGCATTAAATGCTCAAATTAAGTATAATCTTGAAGGGGTTTATTTGCAAAATAGTATTAAAGTAGAGAGATGTCTATCACACTTCATCTGAGGGTATCAGGATGCATTGTAGAGTTAGTGATGCTTTCAATGAGGACTCATCCAAAGCACAGATGACTACTGAGTTGTTGACCTGTTTGCAGATCCAGAAATGGAGCAGAATCCAGAAGTTTCCATTGTCAGTTCTCTTAAGTAAACTAATATAATAATAACGATGCACTTGCTTTTGATTTGCACTTCTAAGCTTTCATGATGTAGATGTATTGTAGGAAATAATCTTAATCCTTGCATATGTTTTGGGCAATCACTTAATTTAAAGGTTACATACAAGTGTTTCAAGGAGAGTGTTTCTTTCCTTTGACCAAGAGGAGTATTATGGCAAATCTTAAAATGTCCATCTGATGAAGACATTATAAAATACACATTATTTTAAAACTACAGTTGGTCAACACTGTTTTCTTTCTGAAAATGTATTTAAAATGAACTCCATGGTACACAAAAAGTAGCAAATGGCTCTTTTGTCATCTGCAGTCTAAAGCCATTACTTCTTGCATGGGAATTCTATATTGGCCCATTAAACTATAATGGCTTCTTCGTTTTATCAGGTCAATGAACCATGAACTCCAGAGCCTCCTAAATAGGCCCTGACAAGACTGCTACTCTGTAAAAGAGCCATTACCATATTTCAGGTTAGTGACTTGCTAATGACAAATTCCCAAGGAAGTGGCCTTGTGACAGAGCTGCAAGTGCAAGGCTTGGTGGAAAAAAAAGATACAAATGACCATTACTGAATAATGATAAGGTGAGAGACTGAGTGAAATAAAGACTGAATGCACAATGTATAGCTTATTTGTGTATAACTGTGGCTGAAATTGTGATACTTTTTAAGTTAGTGGGAATTCTGACCTCACTGTATGCAGGATTTCATTGTGTCTGGAAAAGCAAGGCTGTGAGCAATATCTTTGCTACCTCACTTGAGCTGTCTATGTTCATCTGGGACAAAGAAGCCTGAAAGCTCATATAGCTTATTTGTTATCTTTAAGTCAAATACTAGATCACTAAAAATAAATTATATGACCAAGTAAAGTGTTACCATCAGTTTATTAGGCCATTTTACTTCTATTAGCTCTTGAGATTGAAGGCTAAGCTGTTGAGGTTGAAGGTGTTTACTAATTACAGGAAAATCATTTCAAAGGTCTGTGGATGAAGGCTTCTGGTGTTTAGGGATCTCATCCTCTGTAAAAACAGGGATGAACAGAGGAATGTGCAACCTCAGGGACCATACTGCAGGTATGAGGAGGAGGGTTTGGGTTGCAGAAGCCAGATTCAGCTGAAGGAAAAAGGCTCTTGCTGCTTTCAGAGAGTTGGACTGGTCTGAGGTAGGAGAGTGTTATACAGATGTGGGAAAGGACTGTGTCAGCTTTCAGAGAACAGAAAGAACAGTGCTGGTATGTAATAGTCAGTGAAGAAATGGGGAGAGCCTTCTCTGCTACTCAGCCAGGTAGTCTGATCTGCTTGATAGCCACAAGTTAAAGCAAAAGGTAGAGAAATCTAACTTTTGGGGTTCATAATACAACATAGAATCATAGAATTGTCAGGGTTGGAAGGGACCTTAAAGCTCCTCTAGCTCCAACCCCTGTGGCTGCCATGGGCAGGGACACCTGGCACTAGAGCAGCTTGCTCCCAGCCCCAGCCAGCCTGGCCTGCAACACTGCCAGGGCTGGGGCTGCCACCACCTCTCTGGGCAACCTGGCACAGTGGCTCAGCACCCTCCTGGGGAAGACATAGGGTTGATTCAGTTTGTCAGTGGTGGTACTTTTAGCTTTTGCACATGTTTCCAGACAACTAGGAGTAGGGGGGCTGTTTTTCCTTTCAACACTTCCAAAAGTGTAGGTGTTGATCAAGTGGATGTTGTACGTGCTTGCTGTTGCCATGTAAGGCACAGTCTCAAATCAGGAATTGAGTTGCTTGCTTTGCATGGCAGAATAATAACAGTGCTGCTTTTTCAACTAGTGAATGATGGCCTGGATGGTTTTTTTCTGGAATTCAAAGAAAATATTCCACTTTCCTTTTTCCTAATGGGATTTGGGGTGGGAGAATCTCATTCAGTGTGTTGCTGTCTGTAGCACAGAGCTCTGCACAAGTGGTGAAGAGCCAGTGCAGCAGGGCTTGCAAGTAAGGCTGTCAGCTTAATACATTGTGTGAAAATTGGGGCCGAAGGTCACCAGTCTCCTGGTACACAAATCTCCCTCTGAGAATCTCATTTCATTCAGACTATCAGTTAGATTAGAAATACCCTAATTATCCCACTGAAATTAAATTACTTTATGTAAGGGTGATATAATGAACAACCATAAAGAAGCTATACAACCAATCATCCTATTAGTCACAGCAAGACTAGACTATACACTAAATGGCTCTGGTTTGATTATTGCAGGCTGGACTGTGCCATATACATGGGGGTGGGAGGGAGGAAGGAGCTAAGGGAAGATGGGTTCAGATTTCTTTTCTTATTTCACTGGAAGAAAAACCAAAAGATCTGAAAACTAACAAATTTTAATTTCACAGTGCATGCCTTCTAGGTGCAAAAGGTGTAAGGCTGACTGCCAGAGCAAGCATGCTGTGGAAGGCTTCAAGAGTTGATGAGGAACTTTCTTAGAGCACAGTGAATGTTGTGGCTACAGAAAACAGGAGGGGAGCTGCAGCAATGCAGCTACACTGCTCCAGCAAACTTTGTCACTGGGTCATCCTTTAAAGTTGTGTTTTGTCTAACTTTGGTGTTCCAGATGGCTTGTGTTGGTGCCTTCATAATTTCTATAGGATTAAGTCATATCAGCTCTCCTGTGCAGACCATTCGTGAACACAATAGGTTGTGTTTAAGCAACATGGTGTCAAGGTGGAATTGTTCCTCTGCATCTCTGCCATGGATCTTGCTTGCAGTGTACTAGGAAGATAAATTCCTTTATCCTTAAGCACCCAGGCAGAGGCTCCAATTCACTTTTGTCCTAGAGGCTTGTGAAGCAAACCAATTGCATTTCTCCATTCACTTTTCTGGACTTAAGCATTTCATGTAGTTCCTGACTTTGTGTTCTGCCTGTGGTTTCTTTCAGAATGGTAACTAAGCATAAGATTCTGATGTTTGGAGAGAAAGTATTTAAGCTTCTTTGAGAGTCACATTTGCTGCATGAATTCTCCTGATCAGAGAGGATTTTGGTAGTTGGATAACATATTTACTGTTCAGGAGCTCAATGTGTGTTGAGGTAGAGGTGGTTAATCTAAATAGCAGGTAATCCTAGTATGGGTCAAGAAAGGCTTTTGCTGTTGCAGCTAAGGGGTGATGATTCTGGGGCTGGTTTTGCATGTGTTCATTTTCTTCAGGTCTAAGTTGCAGCAATAGTAGAAAAGTGAAAGGTAATTAATCCACATCTGAATATTTGGATTTACAGAAAGAGAACATAAAATTCACACAGATGTCTGTGGTAAACATGGGATATTTAAAGAAATAAAGTATTTGGAAGTGAGGAAAGTGTCATGGATTCTAGTAAAAACATTGTAAAAATGTTTACCTCTGGTGGCAAGAATTATTCTCTTTTATTTTATTTTTCCCTCTCCTCCCTCCGTTTCACCAATCCTTCTGTGATTTACACTGAGCTTCAGGAGTAATCACCTCTTGTTTCTACTGCTGATATCAGTTTGGGTCAGAAGCAGATCTGGGAAAGGGGCACTTTGTTGACATATGAGTTTTGGATGCTGGGAGCTACAAAGAAAACAAACCACAGAAAATGATCAAGGTTTCCTGCTCTTATGGAATAACTTCTTCCCTTTGTGGCAGACAGGATGCTTCCCAGGATGGACTACTTCTCTGACACAGCAGAATTGAGGTGTTTAAGAAATATTGAGATGCTCTCCTTAGGGCCATGGTTTAGTGGCATGGGAGTGATAGGTATGGTTGGACTTGATGAGCTTAGATATCTCTTCCAGCCTTAATGATTCAGTGATTCTGTATAATGCCAACCTTTTTATTTAAGCCTTGTACTTGCTCTTTTGTCACAGTCACTGTTCAAGCACTCCAGTCCTCTGTTCTTCTGCACTTCAGAGGCAGGAGAGAGGATGAAGCAACTTTATGCATGTATTTTAACTTGCCCTTCTAATGAGAGCAGAACCTCCAGAGGACATAGAAACTGATCTGCTTGTTTTATCTAGGCTTTCTGGAGTAAACCTAAAGGGATGAACATGCCTCAGCTTTGCAAAAAGAGGAGGAGTGGTAGCTACATGAAGTTCATTATGCCCCATCAAGTCTGCCAAGTTTAATCTGCCATTACAGAGAGAAAGCGAGCTGTGAAATGGTTAGGATTGACTGACAACATTTAACTAACCACTGAGAATGATTTCTGTCTTTGTAGTACAATTCATTTCTTTCCATCATGTCCGTGTGTGGTGTTTCCAAATGAATTTGAGTGATGAATACCAGCTCTCTATGTATGTGCTTTCCTCTGTAGTACTGTTAACTGATAGCTTCTCCTCTGGCCTTGTCACCAGTGCTCACAACTGTCCCAGGTTTGTACTTAGCTGTAGTTAAACTACTGAGGCTTGGTGGGGGAAATCGAAGGTTTCTTTAGTTTTGTTTTGGGTTTTTGCTGTTGGTTCAATCCTGAACAAAAGTTTTGGGTTTTATTTTGTAATCATCCAAGAATATTCTTTTCTGGGTAAATGAGAGTCAGTGCCCTTGTTTTCACTTGTGAGTTCTTAGAGTAGATACTGATTTAACTTCTAGTCTCTTGGGCACTGCTTAGTAGTGAGGAAAAAAGCAAAAGGCATAACTGTTGTGGTTTTTTTCTGATAAAAGTTCCTTTTGCAGATATCCGTGGAGATGTTGCTCCATACACATGCTACAGGTATGCTTCAGACACCTTCCTATCACACGAGAAACAGAGATTGTGAAACCTCCTGCTAGAAGCAAAACTTGATCCTAATTTCAGGAGAAACAAACTTCTGATTTTCCACTTCATGATCTGTTTATCTTGGGCTCAATATCTTTTTAGATTGTGAAATGCAGGATCAATGAGAAGAAAAGGAGAAGATTCCTTTGCAAAGTACAGAGAAAGGTAATAAATGACTGCTGTTACTATATTTACTGCACTGCCATGTGGTGTTATATTCTTTTGTCTTAATCACTTCAGCAAAATGTTTGAGTTAAAGTATATTTGTTACATTGGTGGCATTGTCATTGCTAAAGGACCCCTAGTCACCTGCTTTGTGTTTTGTGTGTGGCCAGAACTGCTCATTTTAGCTGTTGAAAGATGATGCAGGTCAAAGAAAGCCACAGGGATTGCCAGCCCAATTATATGCTCTGTGGGCATCTGCACAGAGCTTGCGAGGCCTCAGTCCACAGGTCAGAGTGTCAAACTGCTCTCTGTGTCCCTCTCTCACAGACTTCATTTGGCGTGTGTTTAGTTCCTTCTAAGTGTAGAGTTGCTGTAAGTCCATGTCAGTTACAGGAGGCATCCTCGGGGTTTGAGTTGAATGGGTGCTTGTGTCTGAGTTAAAAGCCAAGCATGACACTTCCATACAGCTGCCTGGAGTACGTAACACTCAATGATAGTAGAATCACAGAATCATGAAGGTTGGTAGAGACCTCTAAGCTCATCAAGTCCAACCATCCCTAGCACTCCCATGCCACTAAACCATTGGCCCTAAGGGAGCATCTAAGACATTTCTTAAATCCCTCCAGGGATGGTGACTCTAGCACCTCCCTGGGCAGCCTGGGCCAAGACTTAACCCTTTCCATGAAGAAATTCCTCCTTGTATCCAATCTAAACCTCCCCTGCTGCGACTTGAAGCCATTTCCTCTCATCCTCTCACTGTTAGCCCAGGAGAAGAGACTGTTACAACCTCCTTTCAGGTAGTTGTAGAGAGATATAAGGTCACCTCTGAGTCTTCTGAGGGAACCCCAGTTCCCTCAGTCAAGGAGATGAACCCTAACAAAAAGCAAAAAGCCATTTTTCTTTGAAGCCTTGTCCATTCATCAATCCTTGTCCCTCCTTCTGTTCCCTTCCCAAACCGGCAAGGTCCCCTCCCTGCCCACCTGGCACCAGATGTGCTGTCAGGCGCTCCTGTGTGTCCCAAGTCAGGAGGAGTGGCAGAATGCAAAATCTCAGGTGACATTCACCTGGAAGCTCTTAGCCCTCACCAGCTGCAGCCCCTTGATTATCTTGCCTGCCTCGGCGGCTCGCTGCCGCTGCCGCCTCCATCGCTTGTCAATTCGGCTTAGCGCTGACTTTGACTGACTGGGCTGAGGGAAGTGGGAGTGGAGTGGAGGGGAATGGTTAAAATTAATTGCTACATAAGAAAAAATTGAAAGATAATTATTCCTGCTTCCCTGTCAGTGCTCGAGGGTAGATGACCTCATTAACTTGCAGCTTGTACACAATTCAATTACTAGGAGATGGAAAATACATTTTTAATTACCTTGGTGGCTTGGGCTCCATTCATCTCCATTTGCAGGGCTTTTTTACTGTTGTGTTCTGAAGGAGTAGGATGGTCTTGCTAAGGGTCCCATCAGAGCTTCTTGCTACAATTATTCTTGTTTGAGGTAGGATATTAAATGTGGGACAATTTAACCCTTTGGTGCCTGGTGAATTGGAATGTCCTGTGGTGGCACTTGTGCTTTTGGTTAGCTTGGCATTTCAAGATTTCGGAGCTTAAGGTGCCAAGTAATTGCATTGGGCAACTTTGTTCCATTGTGTTGCTACCTTTTTGGAAAGCATTAGATTAGTGCATAATACATAGATCAACTAGTTAGACAAATATCATATCGATGCACATTGTGGGAAAGGATTCTTTTGTCATTTCTCAAAGCCTATTATGGCATTTACTGAGCTAATGGTGACTTAATTGTTTTAAATACAGAGCTAGGCAATCATTTTAATGCAGGAGTTTTTGAAACTGTCAGTGGTGTGTTGAAGTGTGCAATGCAGGTGGAAAGAATCTTTGTTCATCACCAATCATTTCATTTAAAGCTAGAGCAGGACTGAATGGCTTGGAGCTAAGAGTTGAGGAACCCTGTGGCTTGGGGCACAGGTTTGTGGGTGTGGTTTGGGTTGTTGTTTTTCTTCATGAAAGACTTTTCAAGGATTATACAGTTCTGCAGCTTCAGACTGTGTGGTTGTGAGCGTTGTATCTAGCAACTCTGACCCAAAGGTTCAAGAACTGAACCAACATCCCTGATTCTGTAGGGTTAATATATCTTCAAATGACACATAGGCAAAACTTTCAGGATCTAAGGAGAGAGGCTGATTCAACTTGGATTTCTTTGTGGATGTATGTGTGTTAAGCATCCATTGCCTTCACCATTGAGCAGCAGGGCTTTTTGTAACCCTCTGTGTCCTCTACCACCTGCAAACGAATTACAGGTGTCCCATTTGCAAAAGATGGATCCTACCATGAGCTAGGGAGTTTTTCTTTGTGCTGTTTGAGAGGCTGCTTCTTCTGACAGCATGAAGTTTTTGCTGAAGTGAGTTTGTGATGGATAAATGCCATTTTATACTTCTGTTGTCATGTGTACATCCCAACTCACTGGTACTTTTCTCTGAGCTTGTGTGTGTCTTTCTGGTACAGTGTCGTTCTGTTACCTGATGCAGTGTTAGGCTAAAACTGATGGTGAAGAAAAGGAGATTTTGTTTGCAGTTTACAGAATTAATGGTTTGAGTTGGAAGGGTGGATTTGGAAATGAAAGCTTCAGAAAATAATTCCCAGCTAAAAGCAGAATGTACTAGGAGTGCCAGCATGGTCCTGGTAATGTGTTTCCAGCCCTGACACAAGGCTGTGTGGGCACAAATCCCCTATTTTCTGCTTAAAGGTGCTCACCTTTTGGTGTTGAGAATTCAGGCAAGAAAGTAGGATCCCCCCCCCCTTTTTTTTTTGTAAGAAAAGGAGAATTGCATGCATAAAATGAAGTTCTGAGTGAGGCAGTACCCCAGACTGCTGCAGAAGGGATTTGAGATGAACTCCTCTGTTTCTCTGATCACACAGTAGTAGTAACTTGCAGTGAACTTGTAGGAAACAAACAGTAACTTGCTTTTTTGCAAAAATCCATGCTGATCTAGTTTGGCTCATTTCCAAGAGAGATTTGCACATGCAGACTGTTAGAGGTTTTATTCTAACCCTCTTCTGCCCTCCTAGGTGAAGAACTCTTGGAGGTCTTTCTAGTTTTTTTTAGTTGTGTGGTTTTTTCCTTCCCCCAATTGTAATCAAGAATATAACATTTACTCAAAGTAGTAAAGGATTCAATTATACCAAATACACACTATTATCCAACTGTTGTGTTTCATTATAGTAAGGAGGTTGCAATCTCACCAAATATGCAATTTAAGGTTCTCAGAATCTTCAGTGAGTCAACCCTGATATCAATTATATTATGTCATCTTCAAACTAAAGCCCAACAATTTCTTCCCACTGCAGAAAAATGGTTAAATAAAAGGATTTTAAAAACACATATAAAGGGATGAGCTCATTATAAAATGTTTCACACCTAATCTAACTAATTAACCTAATAAATTGCAGGGAACCCTACTGGAATATCATATCATTAAATACATTCCACACAGGCCACATAATGTTTTCTTTTTGGGAAATTGTGTGCCTTGGCAAATAAAGTATTCAGAGGATTAACTATCAAGAAAAAAATGGCTTTGTGCAATTATTCTCTCTTGTAATTTGAATTAGACATAATTACATTTCCTAAATATGAAAGGAAAATAAGTGTGATCTATAGAGAGCAGACAACACCATTGAGACAAGTCTGTCTTTGTTTCCTGACCCATTAAGTGACAATTATGATACTTGTGTTAAACATCTTAGAAGTGGCATGAACTTGCCATAACTCTTCACTTATTCTGCTTGAAAAGATCTTAATAGGAAAAGCTTTTGCTCTTCTGTTTTCAAATGGAGTTCAGACTCTCACTTGTGCTCTGCAAAAGTTTATAGTAAAATGCCATTGCATCAAGTACACAAAAGAACATCCTTTTTGTAACTCCAAGGCCATATAGGACTATAAACCTCTCTAAAATCTATGTATGCTTATGTCCTGCCATACACTGCTAGGAAGTGTCTGGTTTCAGTGGAAAACAGAGTTTGCAGGTGTCAAGTGTGTTAATGAACTTCTAGTTAAATTAATGATGCAAGTTGTGAATGTTCTTCTTAGTTTCTGCAGGGTTTTTTAATTCCCTGTTTATTTACTTTAAGTGAAACAATTGCCAGACAACATGGAATCTGAAATAAGTTCAGGGTTGTTTTTTTCTAGCTAGCTTTTTATATACTTGCATGGAGTTATTAATGACACATATATTCCATGTATTGGAGCTTAGCCAATGAAGAGTATGGTGTGAGCTTGAAGATCTCAACACAGAGCTTACAAACTACATTCAGCCTTTGCATGGAATTCCTGCGGATCACCTATGATTGACTGGGTTGTGACAAAAACCAAATGATAGGTGCAAATGATCATTCCTTGGCTTAACTGAATAGTTGCAGCATTGTTTATAATTTGGTTTTGAACAGGCAGAGGTCTCGTAAGTGAGCTAAGAACTTTGCTCTGTCATGATGAAAATGTCAAATTTTTTTGCTTCTATGTATGTGATAACAACTGTCTTTTGTTTATTTGTTATAAACATGAATGTTATTTTCTAGTCAGATATTTTGAAACAGTTTTTCATCTTTTTTAATGTAAATTTCTGGTTCAGTAATGCTCTCTATACAAGCCCTTCTGTTATGTCATATGTGTTATGACTCCTGTGTGTCATGCTGTTGCCCTCTGATTTCTCATCCCTTTCTGCTCCACTATCCTCAGTATTTTGCTGTAATGCTGGTAAGGGGAAGGAGGGGCCATTTTTTCACCCTAAATAGTTAATCTGAACATAAGACTACTACTACTTTTTTAAACCTGTTGGACATGAGAAGCTAAACTGAAATGCTGAGGGGACTTGAGCACTTCTCTTGTGCAGAGAGGCTGAGAGAGCTGGGGCTGTTAGCTTGGAGCAGAGCAGCCTGAGGGGGATCTGATCAATGCTGAGCAATATTGGAGGTCAGGAGGATGGGGCCAGGCTTGTGCTGTAGTACCTAGGGACAGGACTAGAGGCAATGGGGAACAAACTAGCACCTAAGCAGTTTCATCTGAACATGAGGAGGAACTTTTTCCTTTTGAGAGTGGTGGAGCACTGGCCCAGGCTGCCCACGTTGGTGCTGGAGTCTCTATCTCTGGAGAGATTCAACACCTGACTAGAAAACATCCTGTGCAAGCTGCTCTAGGTTCTGCTCTTGCAGGGGGGTTGGACTAGGTGATCTCCAGAGTTCCCTTCCAACCCCTGATACTCGGTGGTTCTGTGTGATTCTGAACTGATAGTTTAGTGATGCAAGAAACCAGACATTAGCTCCTTTTTTCCTTTCATACTCTGCTGTTGGCTGGCTGTTGTGGCCCACCTCTGTGTGTAACTGTGTGCCTCTCAGTTTGCCCTGTAGGATGCATGGCACACCATGGGGAAGAATGGCCACGTGTGAGGACCTGATCCAAAAACTGCTGAAGTCACTGAAGACTTCTCATTTGATTTCGGCACGACTTAAGCCAGATCCTCCAGGCTGTGATTCTTGTTTGGCTTGCCAGTTGTATATTTTTTAAATATTGCCTGTTATTCACCTTTGCTTTGGCTGTTTGGCTCCCTTCCTAATCCTCTTATTCCTGAAAAGGAATTGGCATGTGCAGCATTTTGAGGCACAGGAAGAAGCGTTAAGCTGTTTGTTCTCTTACTCAAACAAGTGACACAATGGAAAAATAACATCAAGACGTGAAAGGGAAGGAGAGAAGGAGGAGGAGAGGAAGGTGTCAGTGGGCAGGGGGAAGGCTGCACTGCAAGACAAGTGAGGACCTGGTACTCTCCTGCTCCTGTGCTCCAGCCCTTCTGCAGCAGGGACTTGCTCTGCTCCTGTTTGTCTCTGTCCCTGCCCTCTTGGCTCAGGATGTTTTCCATCTTCTCTATATTTCAAAGCTTTCTAGTAAATAATCAATTCAAACCAGCCCCGAGTCTCTCTTTCTGTAATTCTGAAAACCCATTAAATTATATTGTTGGGGGAAAACAATAGTTGTGCTAATCATGCTCTGTGCATGTGCATCTTAATTTCCCCTGAGACCCCAATATGAATTTTTACTAACATGTTAATTTTGTGTGTTAATCAGTAGCTGGGAGGCCGAATGAATGGATTGACTATGTAAAACTGTTTGATATTGAAACAACTCCTTTTGACCCCCTCAAATTGGCTTCATTCCCCTAAAGACGGTTAAAGTTAATTAAGCACTCAATAGGTTGATGGTATTGAAATTAAAATATATCACTCCTCATTGTGTAGTCATCAAGCGAGGATAGGGCTTGCCCACCGCCTCCTCAGCCATCCTGCCTGGCTTCCGCGCCCCTCCGCGCCCCTCCGCGCCCCTCCGCGCCCCTCCGCGCCCCTCCGCGCCCCTCCGCGCCCCTCCGCCAGGGGACGCCGTGGCGCTGCGCTCGCCGTGTCCCCGCGGGACGGGCGCGGGCAGTGGCGGTGGAGGCGGCAGGGGATAGGGAAGGGGGCCAGGGTGGTCCTGAGCCTCCCTGCCTGCTCCCTCCGGAGGCTGGACACACAGCCCCCTGCCTCCTTCCCATCCACCTCTTCGCCTTTTGCATCCAAGCTCCCTTTTCAGTTCAACTTCTGTGCTGAAATGCCCAAGCCCCGAGATCTAGGTTTACTGGGAAATAACTGAAATTATGCATGAAAAAAATATATAAAATAACACTTAACTCTTCCTTTTGAAAGAGCTGCATTGAAAGCTGTAACAATTGCTGTGCTGCCTTTCCCCTCTGGGCCCTTTGAAAGGGGCTGCTGCTGGCTGCGGGGAGCGATTGCTGCTTTTCCAAAGCCATGACAGTCACGTTAAGATCTCCAAAAAGAATTGTGTAATAGGTAGAGTGCAAAAAAATGAGATAATGGTAATTCTCCAAGGAGTACATGCTTTAAATTAAAAAGCCACAGTGCTGCTGATGTGAGCATTATATTAATGCTTGTATGACACAAGCCTCAAAGCTCTTTTCTTCTTCCTCCTCAAGCTGTTTACTTCACCCTTGAAAGCCAGGGTTATGCAGCACCCTGCAAGGCCAGTGCAGTGCACAGAGATTCCCTGCTTATACAAAAACAACAAACCCAATAAAAAAACCCTAAATATATACTTGAAGTACAGTTAAAAACTATATTTTATTGTTTAGAGGTCAGGGCAGTAGGTGGATTACAACTGAAGATACAGTTGTGGATGCTTAACGTCAAGCTTTTTATAGTATTCATTTAATGAATAATCTGCTGGTTTGATGTAGGAGAAAAGTGTTATAACTTGGGAAGACTTTATTTGGTTGTCCCTGTGGTGGCTGAAGCCCTGGGCAGCTGTATCAGTGGGCTACACATGTGGCAGGTTGGTAGAGGAAAGTCAAGTGATCCTGCTCTGGTGCAAAGGTGCTGCAGCTCCCTTTCAGGTGGAGGTAAGCTGAGGCCACTCAGCCTTTCTGCTGAGCTTGGCACTGGTGGGATCTGCTCTTTTGTAGTAATTTGGTAAAGCTCAGGCTGAAGACCTGCTGTGTGCCTGGTTTAACTGTTAGTGCTTTGTGTTTAAACAGATAGCTATGTGTTGCCCAAACTGCCTCTGTCGTTGTAGGGAGGCTGGTCAAAAGCCACCTCGTTTGTCAGATGACCCTTTGAAGCATAAGGGATAGAAATGATTGTGTTCATACTGGACTGCCTTCCCTAGAAAACATTACTGCATTCTTCAGAAACTAGAAATGCTGTTAGGAAGAGATGGAAGGAGGCTAGAAAAATACCACATTAAATTCTCAGAGTAGGATGGCTTCATAAACAAAATCACTGAATCATTAAGTTTGGAAGAGACCTCTAAAATCATCGAATCCAACCACACCTATCATTCCCATGCCACTAATCCATGGCCCTAAGGAGAGCATCTCAATGTTTCTTAAACCCCTCCAGGGATGATGACTTCCACCACTGTCCTCCCTGAATGGGGAGAGCCTTGTTACTTGTGTGGGTCAAGTATACTACTTGCTTTCAAAATACATCTTGGCTATATAAGAACCCTTATTTTATAAGTGTTAAAAATGGGCATGAAGGTGCCTTTATAGTAATTCAGATTAATTTTACAGTCTGAGCCTCATGTTCTTCTGTTTACCTTTCTAAAAGAGTTAATATTGTACCTTATGTGCATGACAGTGTATGTGAGTGAAATTTCCTAACCTTGGGTGAATGTGATTTTATAAGATGAGCAGAGTGAGTCTGAGCTATAGCTTAGAGATGTTTTCCCTAATTTTTTCCTCTTCTGTGCAGAGCTGTGGAGGAGAGCAATTCTGTTTGAGAGAATGTCAAAGCCTGCCTTTGTGAGGCCGCAGCTGACAAGCACTGTCTCTGTTGCAGCATATTTCTACCTTTCTGCAGTAAACTGTTTCCTAGTGTTTTTAAATGTATTTCATGTTTCCCCATCTGTGCAAGAATCTACTGCTGGGCAGATGAGCCAGAGGCAGGGCTATTTCAATTTCATCCTCCATGGTGAGAGCTGAGAGGTGACTTCTTGCCTTCTGTAGCCTTTTACAGAGCAGTCCTCTCCAGCAAAGGCAGCTAGCATTCCCTTTGCTGCTGACAGGAGAGGAGGAGGAGGTCTAGCCGTGCTGTGAAATGCTACTTCCTGTTGAAACTCGTAGCTCACATTTAGAGCTGTCACCACAAAAGGCAAATGACATTTTTACACGGGAAGCTTTCAGCTAGAGTGCTCAGAGGGCTGATAAACGTGCTGTACAATTCTGGATGAGGTTAGACTGTGCAGGAAAGAGCTAGCCTAGTGGATGGATGAAGTGGTTTTATCCCTTAAATACCCTCAGATGGGATTGTGTCTACAGTAGGGATTTTATCCAACAGGGTAGTGCAAATGATCAAATGATGCAAGCACCTAATAAGTACCTATTAATACAGTGTGTCATTTTCTTTTTTCCCCTTACTCTAGTGCTGCTTGGAATCAGGACCACAGCTCTGGCACAGCTAACAGAGCACAGATGCTTTACTTCTGTGCTCAAGGCATTGGTGTTCTGCTGTTCTGCCCATCATACCCCAGCCAAACCCCGCAGCATTTTATCCCCTTTCTTTTGTACATCTCTTTGACAGCACTTGAACTTGTTCTGTGAGCCTGTATTCAGTATCATGTTTTGAATACAGTAAGAGTTCATCCAGATAGGAAATCTACTTTACAACAACACGATCTGCTTACCAAATTAACTAATTTGGGGCTTTGGGTAATCTCTTGAGAGCAGCTTTGTCATGTAAACGAGTTTGTCACCGACAGTCCTTTGCTAGAAGAGCTGGAGGATGTTGGAGATGGCACCTAGCTAACATTTGGAAGGCTGACTGGCTGCAGAACTGTGCCTTTGCCAGTGTAGCCATGCTGGAAGCCAGCTCTTGCCAGGCTGTCTGCATGTGCCCAGAGCTGAGTGGCTGCACGGGTGCTTCTGGCTGGCAGGAGTCAAGATGGCTCAGCAGGTTGTTTCCTGCCTGCAGTTAGTCAAGGTGCAAGAACCTAATGCTGGAAAGGTTATTAGGTAGTTTCAGAGGACACAGTTGACTTAATAGCCTGATGAGCACTTTTTTTTTTGGAGAAAGGCTCTTTTTTAATATTAAGTTTTTACCTTCACTCATAGTATTTAAAAGTAGATGAGGTATTAAGCATAAATATTTTATGATTTGAACTCCTAAGTCTTTGTGTCTAATTTCACAGAATCATTAAGGTTAGAAGAGACCTCTAAGCTGATCAAGCCCAACCATCCCTATCACTGCCATGCCACTAACCCATGGCCCTGAGTAGAGCATCTCAACCATGCCAAAACCCTTCCAGGGATGGTGACTCCAGCACCTCCCTGGGCAGCCTGGGCCAAGACTTAACAACCCTTTCAGTAAAGAAATTCCTCCTTGTATCTAATCTGAACCTTTTGATGAGAGGGCAATCCAATGAAGAGTTGAGTATCAGGTGCAGGTTTAGCCAAGGTGTAATGCAGAAACCTGACTTGCAGGACTTGCTCTAGAGCAGCTAACTTGGTTTTTGCTCAGCAAACCTAGTGTGCATCCTTGCTGGGAAGACATGTATAGATGTTTTATTAAGCATGCATGGTATGCTAGAAGGACCTTGTCTGTTTCAGAGATCAAACATGTAAAATCTGTAATAGCTTTCTCTATTCTTTTAGTCATGGGTTAGCTAACACAGAGGAAAAGAAATTCTGGAGCTCTACTCTGTGTTTTCACACCTTTGTCAAGGAACAATAATGTCTTTGACATATGCTGGATGTTACCATGTGTGGAGGGAACTTTTCTTCTAGCCAGAATGCTTTGAATCCAGTAGTCATCTTTCTATTCCTTCTAGATTGATGTTAATTTTCTGTGATGCTGCTGGGGCTAGAAGTGGACTCAACAACTTCCAGGTCACATGTTCTTCCATGCAGCAAGTGAAGGAAACAACCTTTCTGATTTAAAGCAGTTGTGCTGTTGTACTTTTCCAGATGGCTATGAACAATCCTAGCAATTCAACACTTGTTAACTTTCCCCATTTTATTTGGATATTTAAAATGTTGAGAAAGAACAGATGATGATTGGCAACCCAGCAGGGAAAGAGGGGATGTGTAATCCAACAACAGATAATTTATTATTAATATTTTTTTAGGTTTCTTTTTAGTTTAGTTATTTTCTTGGATTGTATAACCTGTCCGTGAGAACTTTTTAGCCCATTGGGCTTTGAATGTTTTGCTGCTGGCTCACAGCTTCCTCATGTCCTCTGGCTTGCTCTGTTCTGATAAAACATGACTTGTAATTTAGAAGAGAATTATGTAAATGAAGATGTTAAGTCCTTACCAGAGCATTGTAAACTTCAGTTTTTAAAGGTCAGCTTAAAAGAAACATAATTTTTTTGATGTTGTACTTTTGGGGTGATTTTAATTGGCAGAATGGGCAAGGGGGCACACTGATGATGATGATGATACTTAGCAGATAGCAGCAGCATGAGCTATGTCGAGTAAAATTGGGCAATAAATTCTTTGAATACCATTAGTTTCCACTCTACATTTAAAATCTCAGAATAAGCCAATTTAGCATGGTGTGAAACTAATCAGTTTAGAACCTGTTATTATAGTTTTATTACTGTATATAGTGTTTGACACAGAAGGTTGTAGTCTAGAGTGAGCTGTGGCCAGCAAGAAGGACATGATCCTTCCAGTCGTGTGGTAGAATAGTGTTCCCTCAGAGTGATGTCAGGGAATGCTCTGAGTTTCATATTGTTGCTGAAGATCAGGCTGGCTGCTACTTTTCATTCCCATATAGAGGGGAAAAATGTGGTGGTGCTGTGGTTGTCTCATTTTATTGCATCTCTGCTGGTGGTAGCCAGGCACTAATCTGTATTGATGTGTTTTTAATAAGAATAATAGATGTTCTGTCTCTACCTTTTTTTTTTTGTAAGGATCAGAAATGTTGTTGCTAGGGTGTTAAGGATTTTTCAGGTAGCTGGGGTCTTTCTTGGAAGCTGTGTGGAGTTGTGCTTTTCAGATTGAATTGCCTTGAAAGATCATTTCCAACACCACTCTTTGCTGCCTGCCATCTGCTCGAAGGGCTGTTTCTTTTTTCAGCTGTGAAACACAGCCAATTTGGCCCCTGTTCCTCAGGGTGTTGGGAAGAAAAGCTTCTTCTCCCCAGCTGTTGCCAAAGGGAATTCTCTGCGACTCTTAAATGTCCCATAAAGAGGTGAAAGCAGAATGAAGGCTGACAACGGACATTGCCAGGCAGAATTGTGCTCAGTGAACTCTGTCCACTTTGGGTCACAATATCTGTCAGTTCTGAGCTCAGCTATGCAGCTGAAGTTGGTCCTGAGTGTGTGTGTGAGGCTGACTTGGAGCTTTGTGTGTGCTTCTTTCCTCCTCCAGTCCTGGCAGAGAAAGGTGTGCAACACAGAGAAACCAGGAGCCAACTCTCAGGTTAGATTTGAATGCTTGGATCTAGCTGTGCTCTTTATATTATATCTGTGTCCTTTCAGATCCACACCAAAAACGACACTAAGACCTCTGAAATAAAGTATTTCCCTTCTGACTCAGAAGCTTGGTGTGTTGCATATGAAAATCTGTTGTTAATTTTCAGTGTGAACCTGTGGGAGTCCAAAAGCAAAACCTTTGTAGCAGTCCTGAGTGCCAAATAATGCTGATATATCTGAGGAAATCCACAGAATGCTTGATGAGTATTGATCTCCCAAATCAACATGGGTGCCTATAAAAACATCCTGCCATAAAAATGAAGTTCTAATGAAATCTTCTGAAAGCACAAAGAATGGTGCTGCCAGGAAACTGGGAAAATATTATTTGATACCAAACAGAATATGCAACTGTTTTTTAATCCTGTAACTTTGCATGGAACAAAGTTGAAATTACTGTGCATTGCACATGAAAAAAAGGAAGAGAGGAATTTTAAATGAGCAGTGTTTTCTAAAGTTTAGGTTAATATTGCAGTCTATATGTTGTCACAAGATGGAAGGAACTGACATGCTTGTCATTTTGCAGGTTAGATTATTGCCCTTTCTCTTCTCTTTGTGGTGGTGTTGTGTGTTTAATTGTTTTATTGTGTGAGATACCCTTGATGCTGACACTCTTTCTCTCTGTGTGTGTGTGCATGAACTGCTGTGACAGGCCTGAGTGGGCTCTTTGGATGCTACAGCACTGCAAAGGATTAATACAAATGCTGCTGGGAGATTATTACAGGAAAGGCAGCCCCAGATTAGAGAGAAGTGCAGTAATAACATCCAGGAATTCCTGAGCTTTCAGCTCAGACCAGCTACTGGCTCTCCCCAAGTAAATTGCTTCACATCTTGCTGCTCTTATCCTCATTACTTAGAGAAAATAATACCTTCTCACAATAGTGGGAGATGACTGTAGATAATAGAGAACCTCTATAAGCCTTTAAATGGAAGAAAGTATTACTATTAAACAGGGTTTTTTTAACTCTTGTGCACATCTACATTTTAAGTCTTATTTGCAGGAAAAAAAAATCAGCCTTACTTGAGAAATTATACTCAGTGTCTTTTGCAGAGGTTAGACTGGTGCTGTTTGAGCATTCAACTGAGATGAATAAGCTGGCATGTGGCTTCCAGAGGGGAGCTAGTGCAGACAGGGAGTATACATGGAGTAGTGGAAGTGCAGCAATCCCGTGAGGATCAGCAGATAACCAGTGAGAACTGGACAACGGGATAATATAGCCAAATATTCTGCCCATGTGACAAACACTAAATCAACTAGGTTTTGGTCAGTCTCCTAATCTCCTTTCCCTCTGCCCTCCAGATGATTTTGTACTAGTACCAGACTAAGTATTGTGAATTTGAACAAATATATACCTTCTTCTTCTACAAAGAACTCCCACTTCTAATGGAAAGATTTTAATCATTCCATTGCAATCAACTTCCATAAACATCAAGTCTCAGAAAGGATTCTGTGTTCCTGGAGTCTTCCACTGCCTCCCCAGCATTGTTCTTAGCAACAGAAATGATGTTTATTCTCCTGTTACTTCAGCTCCAGATAATGAGCAGTTTTATTAGAGCTGAAGCATTAGCCCAGCATGTATTTACAAGAAGCATATGACAATGAAGTCATTTTTCATTACATTTTCTTAATATTTTTAGACCATCTATTGCATCTGGTAAATATTTCACTCAGCTTTGGATAAAAATACATTCCTCTTTTCTTCTGAATTACCCACTGCTGTAATTTCTTGAGATCAGTTTTATCCATCATAATGGTATTTTTAAGGTCATCTCAGAATTTTCAGGAACACCTCTTTTTCTCTCTATTTATTAGGCATTTGTGGTATGGAGAGAAGTAGTATTTAGTAAGGTAATTTTAAGTTTTCCTGTAGAATTCTTAGAGTTTGCTACAAAGCATCTTTTAATATACATCTTTGTTACTGCTAACATTGATGCTGTTAGAAGCAGTAATTAATCATCTTGTTTTCAAGTAGACTGCATCATAAAAATAAGTATAATCAGATATTCAAAAGTATTCTGTTTCTGACAAGGTTTTTGTCCCTTTTAAACTTGAAAGCATCCAAGGCTCATTACAACTAACTCTAGAAAAAAATCTTTGTTGTATTTTCACTTAGATTTATGATGTCAATTTCTCCCCAAAGGAAGAAGAAACAATAAGATCTCTATTTGATGATGATGCTTTCTGCAAAGAGAAACTCTGGGGCAGTGAGTTTGATCTGGGAAGAGACTGCATCAGTATATTTTGTGTAAGTACTAGTGCTTGCATCCTTTTCCTCAGTAAGAAAAGGAGAACTGATGATTAGAGTGCCTCAAACTTGGAGTCCCTGAAAACTGTGGGAATCTCCTGTTTGTCCTCATTTTTTTAAGCTGTGTCCTGCTTCACAACCAAATTTTAAAGATAAGATCAGTTCTCTCCTGATGCTGGCATTGTTGTTTCCTTCTACTGCTGGTGTTACCTTTATATTGGTGATTGTTAGATGGTTTAATTTCATTCTCATCTAAAAAGAGAGATTATGGAGCAGAAGAACATGAAGATAATGGGATGGTACACAGAAAGCATATATTTTTATGTCAAAAAAAGGTCTTCTGTGTAGCACTCAGCACTAATTATGAACAAATAAAGACGTTACCCTCTAAAATCTTGCCAGCTGAAATCCAGCTGTTTGCTGTTTCCTAATCCCTTTTGCTTTAGAGGTTTCTGCAATGAATTTAATGGGTGTTTAGTGAGCTTATTTTCAGGATTGTGAATCTCTCTTTCCCAGCTCTTGTGAATGCAGATTAAGTGTGAGGGGAGAATAATGGGTTAATATGGTGCAGTGGAAGCTCCCTCTTTTCATGGTCTTGGTGTTGAGAAAACCCTGTTATGCTTCATAACTTGTTATTGTGTTGTATAGGACCCAGGAGAGTGTAATGCAGCTGGCAAGTGCAAGAATGAATGCAGAAATGTTTCAACAGATGTCACAATTGTGCATCATTTTGTGGGTTTTGCTGTTTCCAAATGCTTTGTGTTTAACAGCATCCTTGTTCAGTGCTCAGCACCACAGTGCAAGGAAGGCAGCTTTGGCCTTCTATAGTCTTGCTTCACACCAGCAGCACAAAGCTGGAGTAACACACATCCAGTCAATAACAACAGCTCCAAACCTGGATTTAACATTCCCAATAGCTGGAACAGAGCTTATTGCATCTGCTGTCTAATCTAAACATACCTCATCTAAACCTCCCCTGCTGCAACTTGAGGCCATTTCCTCTTGTCCTCTCACTGCTAACCCTGGAGCAGAGACCTACCCCCATCTCACTGCAGCCTCCTGTCAGGGAGTTGTAGAGAGAGAGAAGTTCTCCCCTGAGTCTCCTTTGAAAAGAAAGAATAGGCCATGAGCAGCATGTTCAGGGAGTCCTTCAAAGCAAATGCCAGCTAGACAAATACTGGTGTTGTTTCTTGCAAGAGCTCAGCAGATGTTTGGATGAAGTGGAAGCAGCTCTCAGCTGGCTCTAGAGCAGCATGCATGCAGCTTTCAGTGGTGCAGCTCAGGCAGCCTTTGTAGGCCAGCAAGCAAACCAGTTGCACCAGTAGTTTGGACATTCCCAGCAGTTCTTCAAGATGTATTATGCTACTGTCTACAAAAGCTTAACCTTTGATCCCACACATTTGACACCTCTGGGATACCTTTGCTTGTTTGGACCAGGATTCTTAAATGATAATTAAAGCCATTTCCTTTGCTCCTGGTGACCCAAGTGGTGAACCCTCAGGTAGTTCTGTCACCTGGGAGAAACCAGAGAGGGTCGATTTTAAATCCACATCTTGATGCCAAGCAATACTTACTTCAATTTCTTCTTTAAATCTTATTATTGATTACAGTTCTGTGCTGAAAATGCTAAAAAAGCCCCAAAACTTTTGAGTAACTTCACTGCTATGACTTAAGAGCAAAAGGAAAGGTAAAGAAGTGATTCTGGTAGACAATGGCCAGGTTACTACAACCAAAAAGAGAGTAGTGTTCAGTTATATTATTGCCTGTGGAACACTACAAGTGCAAAATGTAATTACCTTAATGCTATTTTTTATATCATATCAGCAAATTACCCTGAGTCCCTACTGTGACACTTAGATCAGGGTAAGAATTACCCTGTTGTGAGTGTCGATCCCAGGGGAAAATGAGGCAGCAGCAATGGCTGTGAGTCTTGAGCAATTAGCTGCTCCAAAGCTGTAGATATCCTTATTTAAAAGATACTTATGGAATGTTTAACCTGTAAACATCTTGCACACTCCTCTCCTATTTGTTTTTTTCAGTAATTAAGCCTCCACAGGATCATCCTAGGTAACAAGCATTTCTTCTTTATTTTACCACCCATTTTTCTTTTTAATCAGGAGAAAATCCCTTTCTGCTATTAAGAGACACACTGTGAAATTTGGAATTGTTTGTAATAACCATGTCTTTCCATTAGTCCTAATACCCTAATGCCACAGGAAAACCAGGTAGTGTGCTGAAGGATTATACAACATCATGGAGAGCAAAAAGAAATTACAACTTTCAAACGCATTTTGGTTTTCAAAGTTGTTTAAGAATTATCAAGGGAGAAGTATTGATCATTAACAACTAAACAAACAGTGATGATCTGAAGCATTGATGAACTTAAGCATTTCTCCCAGAGTCAGAGATGTTGCACTTGGGGAGGTTTAGATTGGATATATGGAGGAATTTCTTCATGGAAAGGGTTGTTAAGTCTTGTCCCAGGCTGCCCAGGGAGGTGCTGGAGTCACCATCCCTGCAGGGGGTTGAGAAACATTGAGCTGCTCTCCTTAGGGCCATGGGTTAGTGGCATGGCAGTGATAGGAATGGTTGGACTTGATGAGCTTAGAGGTCTCTTCCAACCTCAATGATTCTCTGAATTACTGGTCAAGAAAATGAGGAAAGGAGTCATGTTGGGCTGAATATTTACTTCTGCAACTGTTCTCTTTTTAATATAAAGAAACAACCTTTTAAAAAGCTTGCTCTGTATTCCAGGAGGCAGTCTGACTCAGAGCTGAAGCTTAGAAATGAAAGCTAATTGCTATGATGTATGTGAGGGCTCTCCTGCAATGGTCCAAGTCACACATGGAAAAAAAGACACCTTTGAATATAATGTTTATTTTGCCAGTGGACAGTGCTGGGGACCCTCTCTGCAGACAGACAAATGCTTGCCATTATTTTCTGCTCAAAGGCAGCATTGAAAGTGACCTGGAACAGGCAGGAAGTGACTTTTTTCTGCTAATCTGATATGAAAGTTTTATCGTATTAGGAATTTTCTGTCAGGGTGGATTAGGATCAGCTCCTATTAATGTTCATTTTTACTAACTTACAATGAAATGTGCTAACGTGACTACACTTTGCTATCAGACAGGAAAAAAGTATGATTTTATATTAATGTGATACCACAGAAAGATTTCAATCCCTCTGTCCCATGACAAGGAGGAGGAAGTTAAATATGAAACAAAATACAATGGCTTGGCACAAGGAGTTTATGATATTTCCCAGGGATGAACCTCTCTCCCTCATCCTCCCTACCCTCAGCATCATCTCCATATTCATGCAATAGTCCCTAAGTTTTGGAAGTGATTCCTTTTGTAGCAGTTTGGGCCTGATTTTTGTATTTATGGTTGCTCTCACATTTCAGGCTAAAAGTCATTGGGAGCTGCAAATACCCAATACCTACAGAAAAGGGATTCCAGGCTGATTATCCCTTGACTTTCAGCAAAGCAAAGTGTTGACTTCTTAAAATGTTGATCTAGAAACCAGGGTTTTTTTTAATAGTTTGTTCCTGTTATTTAAAGAAAAAGTGGAGGGAAGCCATCATCTTGTGTCCATGCTCCATTATGCACAGAATGCTGTGGCCAGAAATAATTAACAGGCACAAAGGGTGGCAGTTAGTCATTTGGCTGTAGGATTGTACCTGTCTGCTTCCTTTCATCTGGAGCCAAAAGCTGATAAAAATGGCTAATGTCAGGGAAGTTCAACCTCATCTGAATTATGACCAGAAAAAGCCTGGTTTTAATCTTTGCTCCAAACATCATACAGGACAAAGCTGACAGTCTGTAGTGTGGCTTTCAATGTTTACTTTTGACATGGCTAATATTCCTAAAAGCTTAGGCCTAACACAGAAGGGAACAAAAACCTTGCAAAAACTCCAAAGAGGTAATAAATGAACATGCTTATCCATGCCTCAGCATAGAGGTAACAACCAGCAGGTAACAGATACTAGGGAAAAGGTGTGGAAAGCCAGGCTGAGCTTAGTCTTGCAGAGACATGTGAAAGAGCTTTATATTAGAGAGGAAAAACCCTGAAGTTGATGTCAGTATATTGGAAATGTTTGTTAATCACATGGAGTCATTTAAAACCTCTTGCATGTTAGACACCTTTAGCCTTCTCGTTCTAGTGCTGTCCCCGTGAGGTTCAGAAGCTTCTCTACAGAATGGTCTTGATGAAAATGGCAGCACCACTGCTTTCTATCATTAACTCTGTTATCTCTCTCTTCAGACTGATATTTAATTTTTATGTCTGCAGTTATAAGTGATTTATAGGAAAATTCATTGAACAGCCAGTCCAGAATCATTAAATTCACCTTGGTTGAATAACCCTGAGGTTCACCTGGAAATAACCAAATCAGTGACGTGATCTCACTGAATTTTCAGCTGCCTTAGAAAGACAGAATTAGTCTTCTCTTTTTTTTTCTAGTGTTGGCTATTTTTTTGCTCTCAAGTATAGTGGCTAGTGGGGAGGGAACAATATTAATTCATAAGGGGTAATTAGGCAAGTCTGAAAGGTGTGTGCTAATTACAGAATGCTGTACATCTTATGTAGCTGATGGCAGCACAAGTTTCTGAATGGTAGCTATGATTTTTTCCAAACACTGTTCAGTAATTTGAAATGTTATTAGGGGATTAACTTCCCATACCAAAAGCTAAACTAATACTTATTATAGAGATTATACCAGCAAGTGGCCCACGAAGCTGTTGAAGCCATTATTTTGCAGGCTGTTGTCCCTGCCAAAGAGGAGAGCAGAGGATAACCAGCCCAGCTAGAGGAACAGGCAGAGCATCACCCTCTGCTCTTCCTTCTCCCTCCTACCTCTGTCAAGCTGATGGGCTTGGGTTGATGTGCGTCGGCATCGGTTCGAGGTGGTTGCTAATCAGTTCAACTCTGCTTGACCATAGGGAATTTGTTAGCTGTTTTGGAATGTGGTTGTCCTCTTATTTGGAAGCCAGTCTTTAGGGAAATGCTTATGTGGGTTTACTACACTAGCTTTAAATACTTATTTCAGTTTGGTTGATACTGGGTGGTCATGCAGGCAATGTTTTTGCAGCATGTTCAACGACTTGGTTTGATTTTTTTGCCTTTATGGTGCTGTTAGCTGTTTATTCTCTCTCCTTCCTCACCAGGTTTTATGCTCCTCTAAAGCCAGCTGTTCTCTCTTGATGTGTGACCTCTGGTATTTATTCAACACAGCTTATTGCATTCACTTTGTACTGATTTCTGGAATACATTTGCTGTGCTAAATATTTTAATGCATTTAGCTTCCAATATGAAACTTGGGGAAATGATTCTGAAACATCTCTACATCAGATTCCCATTGCTTCCCTTTGGCATCTGAGTGGTAATATCCTTGGAGATTTTCTCCTACAGGCATCTCTGAAACTTTTAATTGAACCACTAGTGTGCTCGATTTTCAAGTTTTCCCTATATATGTTTTCACTTTCCCTCAGCTTTCCCTTAACTAATGGCATTATGATGGTCTCTTGCTTGTCTTCTGGGATCTCTCTTGAACTACATGAACTCATAAAGACTTCTTTCCCACTTTTTTTTTTCCTCTCTTGGATATCTCCTGTCTCTTATGTGGGCTTCCTTCTGGCTCACTTGGAAGTAGCTGTGCATCCTTGTGCAAGAGAGGAAAGAGACATCAGTCACTCCCTTGTTCTCTTGCATGGTCTATTCAGGTAGGAAGGCACAATGTGAAGGAGTTGCTCCTACCACTGAGCTGATAAGGGAAATTAAGTTTTACTAGGGAAAAAGTTGGCATAGGTCACATTACCAGTGGATCAAGCAACATAAAAGGTTGAAAACCCCTCTCATGCTGCTGACAGATTTTTGAGCTGTATGATTCACTCTGTTGTTGTTGTTGCATTTAGTTTAGCTTTTGTCTTTTAATACTTAATCAAATCTTTCACTTCTCATATCCTATGAATGAGTTCAAAAGCTTTTGTTTATTAGATGATGTTCCATATATCTGTCTTGAGCCACGTTGGCTTCTCTTGTCATTTTGACACTGATTTACTGGAATGAACTCACATTTTAAACTTTGTTCTTTAAGTGCCTTCCATTCCACATTAACATTTCCCAACAATAGTTAGTTCTACTAGGTTTTTTTATTTCCAGCCTGTTTGCAAATCTAGCATGATGCCTCCTGAAAATAAACTTACTGAACAATATCAGACATCTTAAGACAAGAAGTGATCAAGTGACTTGCTGGTACTTCATCTATGTTCTGTGTGAGCTTGTGGTCAATTGTATGTGTATCAAATAGTTCTTTAACTCCAAAAGAAAAGAAAACTTTAATCCTATTAAAAGATTGCTCCAGAAACTATTTTTTTTTTCAGTGACCTATAGTATCAGAAACAATGGAAAGCCTCAGCAGTACCAGGATATCTTTGTGGGCCTCAGTGAAAGAAATTTCTATATATGTTAACATTTTTATTCAGTTTTAATCCAAACAGCTGAAGAATTTGCTTCCTTATCTGTTTTTCATTTGCTGCTGCACATCCACCATGTCTTCTACAGCAGCAAAATACTGTGCAGGCATGCTTTACTCAGGGTTTTTGTTTATCTAGGAGGATTGTTTACAGCTAAATTTGTTCTAAACAATGCCTGTGGATGTCAATGAGCATAGATACATTGAAAGAGAGAGGTAAAACATCATTTTTGGAGCCATACAAATGAATAGTAGCTGAGGGTTGATGCACTTGCGCTGTGCTATTCTGATCTGTGTGATTTTTCTCTCTCCCTTGTGTGCACTTTCTTGCTGAAGAATTGACAGCACAAGAACAGGTAAAGCAGAGCTGTGGAGGCCAAAGCAGGAAGGCAGGGAGGCTGTGTTTGTCACCCAGAAAGGGACAATCTTCCTGCAGTGGAGGACAGATCCAGGGGTATTGGGGACTGCAGGCTGGGAAGATGAGTCGGGAGTTGTGAGTGGAGTGTTCTCTGCTTTGCAGTAGTGCTTTGAGCTGAGCATGAGCTTGTGGTCAGGAAAAAAGATACTGTAGTAATAAAGTTGTAAGTAATGAGGGACTGCCTGTGTAAAAGGTTTAGCTCTGTGCATGGACAGGAGAAGACTTGTGTGAAAAGAACCTGCAAGACTTCAAAGATTGTGTTCCAGAAACTGGGGTTAGATGGATACCTGAGAGGTGTACGTGCAACGTGATTAAAGCAAACTGTTAGACCTTGCCTGAGATGTTTGCACTGAATTTGGCACTGGGGTTTTTCATCTCTCCCAAATTTTCAAGGGGAAAAAAGCCCAAGAAGTGAAACAGATTTCATCTGAGCAAAGGCTAGTTTTCCAGGTTTGATTGGAGAGCAGCTGGACAGGTAAAATTCCTCTCCCTTTGCAGTACAATTGCTGCCTATATATCCCCATTTTCATGCCTGGTTGTTCTACCCTCAGCTTCACTGCCAATTTGATAGCACTTAGGTGACCTTCCAGCTCTGGTGTTTGGCTTGTTTCCTATATGCCAGAAGCAAAGTGAGATACAGGGATGACATGTGAATGAGCATAACCTTGTGAGAAGAGGATTTGGGGGTGAAAGAGCTGTGGCAATCTCAGCAAGAAAACTGTCTTGCTCCATTCCTGCGTTGTACCATGGTATGAAAGAAAAGCTTGACACTGCTGTCAAATCACCTTTCCTCCCAAACAACCTGCAAGAGCTGCAATTTAGGCAAAGCACTCAGATTAAAGAATCAAGCAAGGCACCACAGTACTCCTGAAGTTGTTAGATGAGTTTTAAGCATTGCTGTCTGCACCTTGCAGCCTCATCCCTATCCCTTGTTATGGCTTCACCATGTTTCTCTGTGGCTGTAAGAAATGAGTGACTCCTTGCATAACTGCTGCTGAGTGGAGCTGAGGCAGCAGCCCTCTGAATCACCCGTGAATCAGGGACAAAAAGGCACAGAACAGGGAAAGGACAAATGTGATTCTGGTAATGCAAGGTTGTTTTTTATCTGAGACTGTTCTGAGTGTTACCAGGAGGAAGATAGGATGGTGCAGAACTGAAAAGGGTACAGGAATCCTAAGGCTTTGCTTGCCCTCCCTAAGCCAGTGTTGTGGTTAGGCTATGACTGAACTGCAAGGTGCCAGGCTTTGCTCACAATGTCTGTAACCATTTCCCATTAAACATGTTTGGTTTTTTTTTTAAATATAATATTAAAATATGTCTTTGGAGAGAGGGTATAAACCTGAAAATCTGGCATGCAGATAAGTGAAAAACATTAGATTTGATGCTGCTCTAATCCCTGCTTGTTAACAGTGTAGCACACAGGTAGAGGAAGCATAAAAACGTGGAGTAATGCAGTGGAATGCAAAAGTGTCTTTTCAGTTCTCTTCTGAGCATGCAGCAAAAATAGCCCAATGTCAAATGCTATTGGGATATCACTTCTTAATGTGTCTGATACACTTATTCTTTGTGAGCCCACTGATATCTTGCTTATGCCACAAAAGCTTAAAAATATCTATCTTAAAAATACACATCTTTTGCCTCTAGGTGTACTGAGTTGGTTTCTTGGTTTCATTCTCCACTCCTCACAGTTTTTGCAAGGACTGATTGATGGCACTCCTACCCTCATGTTGTATAAGAGAATTTGGTAGTTCCAACTTAGTTCATGTGTACAAAATCTAGTAGATCTGCAGGGGGATGGATCCTGCACAGCTTCACTTCTTGCTGTGAGAAAGCAGAGAAGGCAGCTGGAATCAATTCTACACTGGTATGTCTGGTCCAATATCAATACCAGGCAATACTAGAAGTAGAAATAAGCAAGCTACATAAAAAGCTTCTCTCTAAACCCTGACAGACTCTCTAGTGTAAAGGCAATACAGTGTGAGATTGAGTTTTATTCTTCACCATCAGCATACAAGCAGAAAAAGGGGGGGGGGAAGGTATTAAATATGCCCCATGCAACATGAAACAGCATTTGGAGCTAAATTAGTTGATGTGTAAATCCTAGTTGAACCTTCTTGCTGTATTGTCTCTAACTTTCAGCCAGATCTGGGATTGCAGGCTTGAGCCAGGCCTGACAATAACCACACTGTCTCCCTGACTTATTGTGACAGTTTACATCGGGTTACTTTCAGTGATTTGCCAAGCTGACATTTCCCTTTAGTGAACCTGAAACTCTTTTCTGCTGGATTGCCCAGATATTTTTAACATACCAGACAATAATAAAAAGCAGAGGAAAAAGGGGCTTCATTCTCATTGAACCTGTGGAGTGGGTCTTATAGCAAATATGTGGGGGGAAAGGAGCTGTAGTATAAATAAGGGCTGGGCCTAAGACGAGTATATTTGTGGGCAGAGGCATGGTTTCAGGACTTTCTGATGCTATAAATGTCACACTGCTATTTTGTTCCTTAGCAGATATTCTTCTGATATTGCAACATTCCCTTTCCTTATGGTAAAGTGTATCTGATTGAGTCAATTTATACTGACAGCTTTTCTAAGTTAACTTCCCTGTGAATTCCCAGTTCATTTAATAGTGGGTTTTTTCCTCCTGCTTCCCACATTTGAGCTACCTTTGTTCTGTATCAGAAAGATAGGAAGCTGATAGTTATTTTATATTTATATTTCAAGGCTGCTTAATGTTTAATGAGGCTGAATATGTTGTAAAAAGCTTCAGAACACTCAGACTGGTTAATATTTCATGGCGATCTACAGAGACAACTATATTGATCTTTTAAGCATCTGCTAAACAAGACAAGGAATAAATTAGGTTTTGGTCAGTTTGATTTGGCTGGTGAGTTAAATAGCTTTTAGAGCATTATCACCTTTTAACATGTTTTGTTTCCAGTTGAATAAAGTAGATTTTAAAGGGGGTATTTCATCATGTCATTTCTCATTGCTCTTCACCTTGCTTGTTTTCTTCCAGCTGCTGTGTTTGTCTGTGTTATGAAGGGATGCAGAAACATAAAGGGAGGATATTTGCCTTATCCTGTGGAGAGACAGAATGCAGGTGGGAAATTGCATGTTGTGTCACACACATGTATGCCTCCTGCACACTATTTCACTGGTAACTTTTTCTTCTGAGGATGCTTTGAAATTCAGCATGTTTGGAATGATCTCGACAGCACCTAAGTGTGAGTGACATCAGTCTTACTGGTGCCTGAAACTTCAGTGGAAAGTAATGTGAGGTTCTTCCTTTGTAATTAGTGAATTTGATTAACGAGCTCCTTGCTGGAAATATAAAATGGAATATAGCACCCACTAAAAGAAAGAAAAGAGAAAGGCACAGCTTGTTATTGACGGATGCTTGCAAGTGTTTGACTGCAAGCTAAGCNGGCACAGCTTGTTATTGACGGATGCTTGCAAGCTGAGTCAAAATCTTTGGCCTTGAAATGATTTCTTTGGCTCCTTCTGTCACTCTGTAAAACTAGTTCTGTTTGCTATTGGTAACTTGCTGCCTAGGAGTGATGCCACAAATGGCTAAGTTGACTTGAACAGAGCAGTAAAATCTTAAGACACTGTCTGCTATGAACTAGACTCGTGCCCTAACTATCTAACATGAGTATGAATCAGCCTAAAATCTTAACCAGCAGATCCTGATCTCCTTTTATAAGGTTATTTCTAACCTCCAGTCCCACCATACTATTGTTCTGCTTCCCTCTGGATGGCCAAGCCCTTAGCCCTCTAGACAGAGGCTGGGGTTCCTGCTAATAACTTGACTGGGATCAGGATCAGCTTCTGCACTGCAAATAGCCAAGTATTCAACTGTGGTAAGGGAGTCATGTAAGTGTAATTAGATAAGGATAGGCTGCATTCTTCTCTCCTTGGGGAATTATGTGCAGTACCTTGATTGGAATAGGAGACAGATTTAACCTGATTGAATCATTAAATAGAAATATAAGACAATGAACATTAGCCACTTAGTTCATTTCAGAAATTCTAATAATTAAAACTGCATGTGCAATGATAATGGTTATTCCAGATATACGAGAAGAAAAATGCACCTTTGATCTCTTGTGGCACAGGCATAATGGAAACATTGGGATAATGGAGGATCTATGTAGTAAGAGTTACCATACAGAACCTGCAGTTAGAGATCTATAAACATGTTTCCCAACAGGATTCCAGTAGGTCACAACTCATTAAGAAAATTGGCAATAACTGACAAGATAGGCACAAAATGGATTTTCATGTTGCTGGGATGAAGCATGGCTCCCAGCAATTAATGGTTTTAGTTGTATTAAGCAGATAAATAATGCTATCTGACATTACAGTATTTCACATTACACTAAAATTTTGTACCATTTGCTCCTAATATGACTTGAAATCTGTTACCTAGGAAAAAAAATGTTCTCTCTGGAACAGTCAAACTCCATTAGAAACCTCAGGCTTGAAAAATCACAATGTTAACAGTTATATCCCCTAGCAAAGGTTTGCCTTCCTTAAATAGTGTTAAATCTAAACCCAGAAGCACTAGTCTCTTTT
This sequence comes from Bucco capensis, assembly GCA_013396975.1. NCBI lineage: Eukaryota > Metazoa > Chordata > Aves > Piciformes > Bucconidae > Bucco > Bucco capensis. The sequence goes on along the minus strand of VWZO01020258.1, from coordinate 10,262 downwards.
GGAGCTACTCTTTAGTGCATTGAGCTTGAAAGGGGAATTTAGTGCACCAAATGTACTGTGCACTACTGAATGTGGGCAAGGGAAACACTAGGAACAACTGCAGAACAATGATGTAAAAAAAAAAAAGCTCCTAATCTTCTAGTCCTCAGTAATTTGGTTATTTTAAACCTCATTTGAAGTGGCATGTTTGCTGGATCTAGTCTCCCTGAATCCCATTCTTTTTGTAGGAAAGCAAAAAGGTTTTAGTGTAAAATACTGTGGGTCTAAATTCCCTGTTTCTTGCTTGCAGGAGAACCACCCCTGATTTCAGCATTCTTACTCCTGTAAGTATAGCTTTAGACTGGCAAATGCCCAGTGTCTTCTGAGCATTAATAGCTCAAATGTGAGGATATGGGTCCTCTCCCATGTTATTCCAAACTCATTAAGTAACATGGAGGAAAATGGGATTGCCTGTCAAAGCTCAGCTGCAGTTTGCTGTTGGGATAGTAAGCAGTGGGTTTGGAAGTGTCATGTTTAGCTGAAGGCAATGATGTTTAGTGTCTCTGCACCCAGCTCCCACGGGATTTCAACAAGGGTTAGCAGACAACCTTCCCTTGGGCTTCAGTGCAGATCCTTGGCTCAGTATCCAGCCTGAGATGGAAACAAGCTTTTTATTTTGAGGTCTTTTAAGGTATTGGTTCCTGAAACAGCAGAAGATAATCTGAGTGCAAATACAGTAGTGCAATTCTGTTACTAAAACACAACCATTTAGTATGAAAGGACTACTAAAATAACTCTCCAGGTTGTTAGGATTATTGAACCCAATAAACCTTTCCAAATCCCAAATCCTAAACAAATCAGACAATCTTTGACATGTGCCAAGATACAATTTTATTGCTTCTCAGGTAACACTGCATTTAGGCATTTCATTAACTTGAGGGTACTGTAAAAGCCAAAAGAGTTTGCTTATGTCTTATGACGTTTGTCCTACTGCATGTTAGTGGAAGAGGTAGAGACTTTGCAGAGACACTGCTGGCAATGTCAGAAGAGCACACCAAAAGCTTCCTAATTGTGCCACCAAGAGCAAGGAATCCCTGCCAGACTCTGGTATCTAGACTTCATTTGTCTGTCAAATATTTCACCACAGTTCTCCATGACCCTTCCAGAAACAAGAGTCTTTTAGGGAGGTCACAGTTCTGCATGGTCTCATGATTGGTGTTAAATTGCTGAAGTAGATCACAAGCCAGGAGCTCCCAGCTCCTCTCTGGGTGGTTGGGTGATCACCAGGGTGTGATGACAACAAATCCTAGTGATAGCAGCTATGCAGATTGGGCTTACCACTCATTTTATTGTTCTTCTTGAGGTGAGGAAGAAACAGTTTGATGCCATGTGTCCAGCTGCTGTTTGCAGGTGACCACCCAGTGCTGCAGGAGCTGCCCATGACCCATGCTTTGGCAACTACTGGCTTTTAAAGGCTTGGTTTGTATTTTCACATCACCTCTCTGTGCTAGTCTGTTAGTGTTATTGCACCTGCGTAGTATCAAAAAGAAGTCTGGATTTTATTGTGCTTATTTTTAAAACTAGTACATTTAAAACCAACCAAACTTATCTAAGTTGAGTATAGAAAAATATAGAGGTAATAGCTCACATTATAGGGTAAAAAAGAAAGCACCTGTGTGGAAAGCTTACTCCTTTCTTGGGAAGGAAAGGCATCTTCACTTAGTTGCTTCAGTAACATACATGTATATATACATACAAAACCCCTAACTTCAGCCACATAAATCTGTCATCTTCTGTGGCAGAGAAGACAAAAAGGCCCAGAGGGGTGATATGTCTCATTCCCTCTCCATCACAGAGCTGCTGCCATTCACACTGTGTGAACAAGACTAGGGCTTGGCTAAAGTGTGAAAAGCATGAGGCAAATTCTGCTCCATGTGGCACCATTCCTCCCAGGAAAAAGCATACCCAACAGCCCACAAACAATTGTGTGTTAGGCTGTTGTCAGAAGGAGCAGCTGTCCCTCTGAACTCCTGCTGAGGAATGCAGGCACAGGCTGTTGGGCCCTGGGTGCTCCCTCTGCACTGTGCTGGGGAGCAGAGAGAAGTGAACGTGTTGCACTTGTACAGCTAGGAACCAGAGGCCTGCTGGATACCTCCTGCAGCACCTCTGGCCCAAACCAGGAGACACAAACAGTGTGGGGAGTTAAGGTGGTGGATCTTGTGGTGTCAAAGGTTTTCTCTGGATAGGAGGCTCAAAATAGAACTCTAAATTGTTATATACTATTAAAAAAGATAACTAAATAACTTAGTCTGTTTAAACAATTAGGTTTCTTTCTAATCTTAGCTGCATTTCACTACAGTAAAACTGGGTATTGGAGGAAAATATTTCACTATAAAAAATCCTTGCAATCATGCTTTTAGAAGTGCCTTTTCCAGGTCAGCCTCTCATCTCTTAAGTTACCTTTCTATTTAGCCCAAAATAAAACTGTGGTAATTAGATACTGCATTTAACCATGTGAAAAGAGGAAAAAGCTATTTCTAAGCAGTTTCTGAGGTAAGAAGCTGGCATTTAAAAAATATATTACTGCAAGTCATTCAGTTGTGAGTGTGTCCCTTGCCCATCTCCCCCAAAAAGAGGGGATGGGCATGGTGGTTTCAGTCAAGCAGAGGAAAGGTGTGTGGCAGTGGCTGGCATACTGTATCATAGTTCATCATGGTTTCTGGTGAGGTCCTCCCCATAATTAGTAGCTTGACTTCCAACAAACATATTCCAGTTGTCTAGAACCTCTTCTTTCGTTAGTTTTTGATCCTGGTGGGAGGAAAAGAAAAGAAAAGCTCTGTAAAAACCATTTTCAAAGCTAAGTAGAAGACATACTAGCACAGGTTTACAAGAAAACCATGGGAAATGGTTCTTCAAAGCAGTGAACTGCTGGTTCACTGCAGTAATCACTGTAGCTAACATGGTGAGTGAAATCTGGACTCCAGTGCAAGACAGAAATCCTGCTGGCTTCAGCTGGGCCAAACTGCTGATTGCTGCCAAACAGTATATGGATTCTTTGGTAAGCAGTTTTGCCCTGTGGCTTCGTTTAGCCTTCCTTAGAGGAAAAATGAAAATCTTCTGGTGTGCTTTGCTGAATAGCAATTTACAGGCTTTCTGTGTTAAAGAGTGCTCTGTTTTTTTTAGGTTCCTACTTTGTTCCCATTGCACTTCTGATCATCATCACCTGGGATCTACTGCACCATTATCTCCCAGGTTAGAGGAAGTAGATCTATCAAGCCAGTCAGAATGAAAGATGTGTGTGATTATAGAAATGGGCTTTTTTGCCACCTCCTGCATACTATATCTCTTATTTTTCTCTTGCAGTCTAAAGTAGCAAACAAGAGCCATGACCACTTCTAAAACGAAGAAGATATCTACTGTGTTAAAACTTCTAGATGGTAAGTAATTTCTTACCTAAACTCATGAAAGCCAGGGAGACTTTTAGGGCTGACAAACTGTATTTTACTGCTTTTACTTTGTGACTCTACCACTACCAGCTGAAGCTGGCATTGATACATTAACACCCTAGCCATTCTAGTCTCTGAAACTCCATTGGAAGTGTACTAGCAAGGAAAGTTACTAGGAATAAATTTTTGTTTAGGAACACATAACACCTTCTACAACTTTTTGTAAAGGTATAGTAGAACACCAAGTACCTTGTCTACATCTGATTCATAGACTAAGTGCCTGGCTTCAGCTAGGGCATGATCATAGTCCTGTGGGAGAATCCAGTGCTGAATCTCCTCTTTGTCCATCTTGCCATCCTTGTTGAGGTCACGGAAATCAGCAAACTGCTCCCGCTCTGTTCTCACCCAGTCAGGCTCTGGTCCTCCCTCTTCATTTGCAAACATATCAGCTAGGGAGGAAAGAAACATTTTACTAGTCCCATTTCATGTGCAAATGATGCACAAAGAGGACACTGACACAGTGTTCCTCAGAGGAAGACTCAACTTTTCACTCTTTGCACAGGGTTTGGCTGTGTGTATCTTCTCTCCGGCCTATTTCTTTCCTGCTGGGAGTGGCCCATTCTTATGTTCCCTTTGGAACAGAACTGTGCAGTGCTGGTGAAGCTAACATGAGAGATTGAACACATCCAAAGGTCATCAGCCATTGCATTTCAGAATGAAAATCATTCTTGAAGGATCTTTAGTTCAAGAGCAATCATAAGCTTCAGCACTAGGCACAGTCACATGGGGTGAAAGGAGCTCAGCAATTTCATTCTCCTGCAGCCAGCAAATGTCTTTGTGGATAAGATCAGGTTCTAGCTAGCAGAGAAGTGGGTAAGGGAATAAAAGACACAGGGGAACAAAAATCACTAAACTTTGAGAGGTGTGTGCAGGAGAAACTCATCTTAGCAGATGAATCCTTTAGCCATGCAGTGCTGCAGCATGCTCCAGAAGGTATTCTTCTCCAGAGAAAGACCTGGAGAAGTCATGAAGGTGCATTCTGTGTGAGAAACCACAGGCAGTGTGCCTTTTGTCATGGATTGGTGCCTCATGACATGGGATGCATAAATGACATCCACGAGCTGCTCTGTACATCAGTCCTGTGCTAGAGTTAAGAAGCATCAGTAGGAAAATGCCACAGTGGCAGCAGCTAGCTGTATGAACAGAGTTGGGAGAGTAGCAGTGATAATTAAAAATGATTTACAACCATTCCTTACAGCATTAGGCATTCCAAATGATGAGCAGTGTGTCCATTTTATTCTTCTGGTCACTGTGGTCAACCAATTGTTTCCTGCTCATCAGGGCTGCCTATTCCTCAAGCCTTCCATTGTTCTACTTATAGCTAAAATCTGCTTTGTGATGCTACTCCTATGCCTTTTGGGTTTGGTTTTCCAGGATGTGCTAAGGGAAAGTGGATGGTGTCAGGGCCAGAGGCTGGCTGGGATCTATAGAATAACTTCCCCAACCCTGCAGTGTGACAGTGCACACTAGGCTCAAGCTCTCTCTTGGTAGAACTGGCCAGAGTGTCCCTGAAATGCTCTGTTACCTGCTCATGCACAGGAAGAATTTAGTGACTAGGGAGGTAATGCCACTGAATAAACTGAAATGACTGTGGAAATTATGCTGCTCTGTTCTTTCAGTCATAAATGAATAGCATTCACATGCTGAGGCTAAATATCATTTACAAGGAATAGAACCCCCTCTGCCATTAATTAAGGTGTGCATATTGTTCCTATTGTATGTGAAGCGATCTAGAAACAAAGCTTCACCTGAGTTTGTACTAAGGCTTTCCTGGTGCTGCTTTCTTCATTTAAAACCCAATCATCAAAGTGAGTGCAGTGAGAAGTTAGCTTTTGCTAACATCATGACTCAAAAGGCTAAAACTGCTGCTCTCCAGTCCTGCTTCTCTTTTTTGTCTTCATTAGCTAACTGCCTAGTGTGACTGAAGCTTGTGCAAATTAACTGTGACCGATCTGCTGGTGATGTTTCCCATGCTGTCCTCTTTCTGCCACTGAAGGAATGCAGAGCTAACTTTCACACACTTCACAACTTCTCTTGAGATCCCTATATCTTACTGTGGTTTTCACACAGCTCCTTTTTCATGCCTCTTCTATTCCTAGGAGCAACCTGATGCCATCACCGTTGAAGAAGCATGGGGTTTTATTTCATTGAACTAGGAAAATAACTAGGAGGAAAAAGGTGAATGTTCTGCTTTGCAAAGTGTGCTTCCCAGCTCTTTTGCATAGTCAAGTGCCATTCAGACTTGAGAAGAGACCAATTTGCTTGCTGATCCTCCTGCATTTCTAAACAATGCCCTCAAAAAGCTGTTCATTTAGTCAAGTATACCAAGAATATTCCTATCATGGAAAATATTACCCCAAACCTTTTTAGCCAAATAAGAGAATAAGAGGAGAATCTGATGCTGTAAAATGTGAGGAACCTTTTGCTGGTGATGTAGCTATATGCCTGAAATGAAATGGAACTTTCTGGATTGGATGGCTGAACTGGAGCACTGAAAAGTTGATTTTTAGTTGTTAATATGCTGCAAATTTGAGAGAAGATGGACAAACAGCCTGGAGACTAAACAAGAAACAAATCTCAACACTTACCAATGTACTCATCTTGATCCACAAAACCATCCTCATTTTTGTCTATGTCTTCTAAGGTTTCCTGGAAAACAGTTTTGCATCAAAGTAATCCAGAGCAAAGTCAGAATTCTGGCTACTCTCCTCTTTGATCATTTTGTGCTTTGAGGCCTTGACCTGCTCTTGTGCACAGGCAAATGTGCTCTCACTGACTCCAGGGACTGCTGTTTATACAATGAATAGACAAATATCCTTTCATGTTGACTAAATTCCCTAGAGGAATGAACTGGACACCATGCCAGGTATTTTAGGTTAGGGGCAGATACAGGCTTGCATGTGCCACATGTCAGCATACCCTTCCCTTTTATTTTGGTGTAAGTCTGTGCTGATGTTGATTCCATTTAGCAGCTAAGTGCATTGACCAAGTCTTTCTCACACCAAGAGCTCTAAACCAAGTGAATTTCATGAGAGGCATCCCTTTCTGTCACCCACTTAGCTACATTTCTAAACACCAGAGAGAGAAGTTAAAGCAGCACTTCAAAGCTCACCCAAGAAATCAAAGTAAAACTAATTTTTGCTCTGCTTACTAAGACAACAATGTTTTTCATGTGCTCAAACTCTTCTGGGTGAAGGAAGGCAGTGAATTCTTCACGAGTGGCAGCCAAGTCTCCATCCAGATCTGCAGTTTTGAATCTTCTCTCATCTCTGGGCAGCATTTTCTTAAAACTGTGGTGATCAGTTGCATCTTGGAACTCTTCTGGGTTTTCTGCAAATGAACAAAGACGACCTCAAAAGTATGTTCCTTTTTAAAGCATATTAGCACATGGGTTTGCTGTTAGTCTAGAGGTACAAAGGCTTCTTGCCAGCAGAGCTGCTATGTTAAAATGGAATTCAGGGGTTGAATACTTGATTTGGTTTTTAAAGGTGACATAGTAGTCCAGGTAAATGTCTAAGCCTTCTGTTGTGATCCAGGATAATGGATTTGGCAGTATTGTATATTCTCCTTCATGTTTCTGTTTCATCTGTTCTTACAAGCATTGCTTAGGCAGTATTTGGGGTACACTTAATTCATGGAAGTTCCCTGCTTCTTAGGCATCAGTACCATTTACAGAACCTCTCAGTTTCAAAAAGCAAGCAAAGCAAAGCAGTCTCAGGAGGTGGCAGACTGACTGAAATGATCTCTCTGCTACGCCTCTGCTGCAGGGAACCTAACAATTATCTTCAGATTAAAACAAGGACATTTTTTCAGAGTGTTCAGTGGCATCAAGTGAATGGTATTTGATATAATTCTTTTAAAGTAGGATCACTAAATTGACTTCAAAACATGAAAAGTTTGAGTTATAACATTATAACCATTTCAGAACTCACCTAGTAGGAGATGAAGAGTTGAAAAACACCAGGCCAGGAATCACAGAGGGGATTTTAAGTGTGCATTAGCTCCAGCTCTCCAAATCTTGGGGATTACAGATGAAGAGCTCTCAGGGATACTGCTGCAGGGATTGTGTGGCAGTAAGTCTTTCCACAAATTTAGTAAGCTCCACTTTCATCTAAGACAGACTTTGGAGCTATTACTGCTACTGGAAGCTTGCTCTAGAAGCTGCCTCAATGGTGGGTAGACATTGTCTTCTCATTTCCACTAAGTGTAAATGGTTCATTAATACTGATTTGTTGGTTTTGTCAACATTGGCCTTTAGCTTAAGTGATCTCTTCTCCTCCTTTCCCTTCACTAACCTATAAAAAGCAAAGGGCATGGATGTGGAGAGGGAGATCCAGGTATGCTTTTTAAGATGTACTTTGTCCTGATTTGTTAAGGCTTTGCCTTTGCAGTTGATCCCTTGGTCTGAGGCACGTTATTCTGCAACAACTCTTTGAATCAGCAACTCTGCTACAGCTTAGACCCAGCCTAAATTTTTAGCATCTAGACTCCTAAGATTTTAGAGAGACTGAATTAACAAATGCTGGTTCATTATGCAATATATTGGTTTTAAAACACAGTACCATTTTCAATGTTAAAAGCATATTTCTTACTGGAGGAGACTTCACCTTTATCAATACATTTAAGAATCATTCTACACAATTCTCCTGTGTGCTGGTGACCCACGTGGAAATGTCTGCAATAAACAACTAAGAAGTGCTTTTGATCTCTGAGCACCTCTAAAATTTACTATGATTTTCAGGAGTCCTAAACGTGACACCACCAGGCTGCAAGGCATTATCAAATCATGCTTTCTGATCAAAATAGTCTGAAAATATTACCTTACCTAGGTAATAACCATATGTGGCTTGTTTATACTCTTCCCAGGCAATTTTATTGTCCTTGTTTAGATCATAGTCTTTCCAAACTTTAGCCACATTCTCATAGATATAACGTTTCTGGACCCGTTTAATCCAGGTTTTGAGTTCCTCTGTGGTGATGTAGCCATCCTTGTTGTCATCTATTCTATCCACAATCTTCCTGTAAAGAGACCAGCATCCTTAAGAGTTGACAGGAAAACAAACTGCATGTCAGTCTAATTTTATTCATCTTTATCCACACCACCAGAGTACCCAGAACTTATCAAGCTGTCCTCCTGGCTAAAGCTTCCCTGCATTCTGCAGATTATCTTAAGGGATAACTCTCCATTCCTTGTTCTTTAGTGCTATGAATAACTGAAATAGAACTCTCATGATCAAAATGAGTGAACAAAGCACCTCAGATAACACCTGGGTTTCTTAGGTTGTATCTACTAACTTAGCAGGACCTGTTCTTCACTGCTGCTAGGGAGAGGCTCAGAGCAGGAGAGACTAATTTCACCTCAGGAGGAAGCCTGTGCTGGAGCTTGCTGGAGGCAACCAGGAAAAAAAATCTAGGATTTCATGGAAATAGCTCTTTGGTATGTTTCACATGAAAGAAGCCAGGACTGCTTACTAGAAAATGTTTCATGCCTCTTCCTTTTCACCTGGGTTTACAGGTCCATTGCATCTGCTTCCCAGGTGTAGATGGGGACAAAGAAGTAGTCCTGCCTACAGGTTCTCAAAAGTACAGGTCAGAAGCTACTGTATGGGCTCTGGACCTCACTTCTTATACTGATAATTACCCACAAAATGGCTCAGGATCATTCCAAGTTTTGTAGCAGAGCTGCTGTATATTGATCAGTCTGGAAAGCCTTAGTGCCTTTATTTTAAATAGTACAAACACAGCAAAAAAATTCAAGGAGCATGTTAACAGACCCAAAATGCCAGCTCATTCAGGAATTTACATACACAAATGTGTAATCCCTGAAGCTTCCCTTCTCCCTTTAACCAGGGTGGGACTGCAGTCAGGATCAGCTTCCCACCTCACAATGAAGAAGCTAGAGGGCACATGAAATGGGTACATACAAACTACTCTTCCAGAGATTTAAGCTGCCAGTCTGCAAAGACCTCTGGTGCTGAAGCAAAGTTGGGGCAAGGAAATCATTATGGTGAAGTGGCTAAAAAGAAGGCTTCACCTCTGCACCTGATGTCAGTGCAACTAGATGTAAGTGCTACTCCCTGTGGAAGAGAAGTGAAGGTAAAGGTAATCTTGGTGAGAAGATGCACATATTTTAAACGCTTTTTCTTGCTAGTAACTACAAAAAAGGATCTTCAACTACTGTCAAACTTAGTTCTAATAAGTGACCTGACTTCCTGTAGGTGTAAAGGAGGGAGAAGCAGTAAAACAAGGCAACTGTTTCACGGACTCAGGTCATGGCATCAAGAGCAGCATGGAAGCAAGAGCATCACTTTAAGACTGTGGGCAAAGATGTCATAAGTGGAACAGCTGTGGGAAGGTGGCTTCTAGTGGACTTGTACAAGGAGCTGTAAAGAAGGAATGGTTCAAACTTGATTCACACTAATACAGTCCAGGCAAGTGACCCAGAGGTAAGGAGCTGTAGCAGCAAAGCAGTGGGTGAGGTCTGTCCAGCACTGGGCACAGCACCACATGCAGTAGTTGCCACCGTAAGGCTTATCGCCGTAGGTCCAGGAGAGGCAGGAAAGAAAAATGCAGAAGTGATGCATTCTTGGTCGCAAAGCAGCGGGGTGCGAGGGCAGTGTAAGGCAAGAGGGAGCGCTGGCGATACAGGGCGTTCCGGCTACTGCCCCACGAAGCCCTCAAGCCGCGCAGGGGCCGGGGAGCTGGAGCGGGGCAGGCAGCGCCCAACACTCTCCGGCCCAGCCCCCGCCGCCCGCTTGGCCACAGCGGGGAAGCCAG
>VWZO01020256.1:274881-287404 GCA_013396975.1 Bucco capensis | reverse complement strand
TACAGGTGTAAGGGAGGCATTTCAGGGGGGGGAAAAGGACCTGGTGAGCCTTTCTTAAGGCCAAAGAGAGTGAGATGTGTTAATCTGGGTAGAGATAGCAGGCTGCAGTGCAGGCCTGAGAAAAAGGACCTTTAGGGGTTTTTTTCCTCCTCAATGATATTGTTCTTCACATATCATTCACTCTCAAGTGCTTAGTTAGAAAGGTGAACCCAATTTTTAAGTGTCTTAGTTCCCCAACACCAGCATCCTGCTTGTAACTCAGCCAAGTTACTCACCTTGAGGTGCTCAGCAGCATTTTGAGCATCAAGCTTTAGTAGATCTTGCCTCTGCATTTCCTTTCCATCCTAGTTCTGTGCATTCCAGGGGCAAAAACTGCAATAGAAAGGACCATGTTGGTATTGAAATGATTAGAATCAGCCCCACATTGCAAATGTAGCTAGCAAAGAGAAAGCTGAGTTTTATTCCCAATGATGCTTTGTTAACAAGTTGTTAACTAAGTTCTCACTCCAGAATATTTAGAGCCAGCTAAATAATATGTGTCAAATCATTGATCTGACAAGTTTCACAACTTCCTTTTTTTTTTTTCCCCCCCTTCTCTCCACTTTAAATTTCAAATATCTATTCAAAAAATAGCATGTTCAGTTTGTTGGTGTTTTTTTTTCCTGCTCAGTTTTAATTACTGGAGACAGCAGGGAAGGGAGAAAGAACAAAGCTCAAGGCATAGAATCCAGAGGGAGTTTGCCATCTCTAGCCATTAGGGGAAAAAAGGACAAAAAAACTAGCATCTTTTCACTGGGAAACTGAGTCCACTTAGTGTGGAGGGCCTGGGAAAAGAGTGTTCTGAGTGGCAGAATCCTCTTCTGCCATCAGTTTGCTCCTCACACCTGTAGCTGGCTGCTGTGGCATCCACTTCTGCAAGGCTGCAATGTTTATTGCCTTGGATATAATGTGGCTGGTGCTAGGGATGAAGGGAAAAGCTCCAGCATAGAGTTCTGCTCTTCATGCAGAAAACTGTGCAGAGAGAGGTGAATTAAATGCACAGAACTGTGGTTTAGAAAGATGAGGCTTGCCTGTGTATATGTGTCTGTATCCATACACATCTATCGGGGAGAAAGGAATTCAAAGTTGTATTAGAAAGGAATTGAAGTGTTTCTGGTTTCTCTCTGCAATACTCCAGCAGTCAGCTCTATTCTGGTGTGAAGAGAGTCTTTCCATCTCTCCTCACCTCACTCCTCAGCCCCAGCCTGGTGATGCTGTTCAAAGCCACATCCATGACACTGCACTCAGGTGTCTTCCCACAGCACAGAGGGATCAGCAGGATTTCTAGGTGAAGCTGAAAAACAAAGGTCTATTTTCTGAGGGCAATACCTTAATCTCACTTGATTAACACAGCTGAAAGCCCCAAAGGTAGGCACAGACCTTTAGCAGTTAGAAAGAGGGTTAGGGAAGGCCATAACTAGCTTGATGACTTGTGCTCTGTGACCATCTCCTTTCCCTCTTTGAGGCTGAACAGGGCTGCCACGAATCTGCTGCTGCTCAGTGCATGCTCAAGCAGCACAACTGGATTTCCTAGTAATTATCAGGTAGACACCAAAAAGCCAATCAAGCATCCAAAAGGACAAGCCTGCCCTCTGCTTCCCCCTCCCTGGATGCAGCTGCCTCCTTATTTCAAGCACAATCTTCAATTACAAGGATTTGCTGCAGAAGCAATGTTGTTTGGTATCAAAAAAGATTCCTTTTTCCTTCTGCCACCTCCCTCCCCCCCATCTGCTTTTCAAGGGTTGGTTTATTTTATACAAAACTTGCTGCTCTGAACACTCCTGGATTTTTCTCCCCTTCTAATAATAAAGAAGTGAATCTGATGTCTCCTCCTGATGGCTTCCTCACCTTCAAAAGCATGTGTTTATCATGAGTTTCAGCTATCCAAAATAGTTTTGACCTGAGGTTACAATGCAGCCTCAGACTGCTTCCAAGCAGGTTAAATGGATGATAAGCAAACATTTCATTACAGGCTCCTCAGTTGTTGTAAGGATGTGCAAATCCCTGAGAAAGATTTTCAGCATATCCTCCAGAGCAGCATGGTGCTTTGGACCTGGCAGGTTCACTCAATCAGAGCCCTTGGCTGATAGCTCCACTGCCTGTATCCCTGCAGCATCACTTTGGGAGGCCCTGGGTGAGCTGTTGGACTGAGGAGAGATTCCTCCCACCTGATGCATTACCAGAGCTGAGATTTTGGAAGTCTTTGATTGAAAACACTCACCTTTTTGCTGCCCTGCCCCTTCTCTGCTTTCTGCCTGAGCAGAGGAGTGTGAAGAGGTGCTGCTGGAGCTCAGTCCTGCTCCCAGCCCCAGCTGCCTGTATCCTCAGGAACTCAGAGCCACACACATCCAGCAGTTTCAAACCTCATGCATGCTACCCCCTAAAACTAGTTTGAGCAGCACAGAAGGAGCTGGACAAGCTGGAGAGCTGGGCCCAGGGGAACCTCAGGAGCTTCAACAAGACCAAGTGCAGGGTCCTGCCCCTGGGTCNCTCCCCACAAGGGTGGTGGAACAGTGGCCCAGGTTGCCCAGGGAGGTGGTTGAGTTGCCATCCCTGGAGGCATTGCAGGTGAGGCTTGCCAGGGCTCTGGGCAAACTGCTCTAGTTGGGGATGTCCCTGGCCACTGCAGGGGGGTTGGACTAGATGAGCTCCAGAGGTCCCTTCCAACCCAAACCATTCTGGGATTCTATGATTCTATGCTAAGTCCACTACATTCTTGCTGGGCTATCTGTGTCTTGAGTGTGAATGGTCCAGTGTGGAGCATCACAGCATGGGATAAAGAGGCACTGCTGGGAAAGTAAGGCTTGTTTTGTCTTTTTATCGTAAGCAAGATGCAGAGAGGACAATCCCAGTCAGGTCAAGGGGTAGATGCTGGCCCAATGCAGCATCAATGCAGCTCTCTGGGTACAACTACATGTGGCAAACCTCACCTGGAATGCCTCCAGGGATGGGAACTCAACCACCTCGTCTTTTCTTCCCTTTTTAATGGTGAAGTTGTTGCCTGAAAAATATTGACATACCTTCTGGAATAGAGAGAGCAGCAGCAAGTTGTTCTTTTCCCTCTCCAAGTCAGCTGGCAAGTTAAGAACCTGGAAAGATAAAGTGGAAGGTCCATGATGAGCCTTAGATAAACTGAGGAAAAAGTATTGCACTGTTGTCAGTGAAGTTTCCCAAATCCCCAATTCCAAAGCAATTAGCACACCTGCTCTGTGACTACATGTTGATATCTGGCTTAGTTTTACCAGTGCTCAACAATTCACTGGCTCCACAATTCCTCTTCTTCAGCCCAAATCATTCCTGGTGCAGGGCTAGAGTAGAGTGTTGAGTCCCTTTCTTTCTATGGGATTAGCATGGATTTACCTATGCTTTAAAACAGAAAAGGGTGCAGGAATACATCCAATTATGCCTTGCTAAGTATGAAATGTCCTTCTATTTAGCAGTTGCTTGGGCCCTACTTTGACCTAACACTGAGTGTTTCAAGTAAACTGCCAGCAGCCCCGTCAAACTGTTGTGGGTAATTTGGAGGCTGAAATGTGTTAAATTATTCAAAGAGCTGAATAAGCATAAACAGGCAGTACAACAGGAGAGATATGCATACCCAGCCACGCTGGTGTGACATTTAATACATCATATTAGCACTCCTGTTAGTACAAAAGAGCTGGATGCCTATAGCACAGCAGCCTGGAAATCCACAGTTTGCCTTCCCCTTATAGCCTTCCTCCAACTGTCTTGTCCCTTTGCAAAGCTACATATGCTTCCCTCTATAACCCAAAGGTGAAAGCTGGGAAGCAAGATGTGATTCCTCCCTGAAATGCAAAGAGCATGAGGTCACTCTCAGCCACCCTCTGCTTCCCACTGGCATCCATCATCCTGCTGAGAGCAACTGTCTGATTCCCAGCAGTGCTGGAAAGCCAAGCAGAGTCAGGCTCCCAGCTGGCTGCTCCTGGCAAGCAGATCCCTAGACAGACAGAGCTAAGGAGGAAGGGAACACAGGCAGGGATCATAATACATGTCTAGTTCAGAAATACACACAAACCTTCATGTCCTAGGAAAAGCTGACACAAATTCAAGGCAAAACCTTAGTCCATTAGTTCTCATCCTTCCAATCAGAGTGTTTTCAGGTTAGGGAGGATTTCTGAGTTCTCAAGGGATTACTCTTGAAGGGATGAATGAGATGCTTCTGTAGCCAGGCTTTTGTGCTGCTGAGCACTAAGGGGGAGGTGAGACTCTCTCTACTTTGAAAGCTTTTACTGTCCTCACAAGAAAAAACACAACCACCACCAACCTGGCCCATGGAGAAGATTGGACCTAGCAACTTGGTTTGTCCATGAAAATAAAGAGAAAAAGTTTACATAAATCAATCAATAAACCCATAGAGCCAACTAGTACCAAATAAATGGAATTAGCTCTCCTGAAAACCAACAGAAGGCCTAGTGATGGAGCTAAAGTAGCCTGGACAAAGCACACATGGAGCTGAAAATGCCTGGATCAGCAAGGGATGGATGAGTTCACCCCTAAAAGGCTTTGCCTTGTCCTTTTATTTTTCCCCTTTTTCTTTTTTCTTTCTCCCCCCCTTTTTTTTGTTCCCCTCCCTAGTGTAGTTTGGTTTAGCTAATAAAGGTTATTTTCTTCTAGCAGAGACCTTGGTCCATTTTGCTCATTCCTTTGGGGACAAATACATTGCAGGGTGTCTCTTGGTCCTCCTTTCCCTTGCTTTTGAACTGTATTTAGAGATAACACAGGATTAATGGGTCTAACTCCATGAAATAGAAGTGTTTACTAGCTTTGTTATCACAAGTTAGTGATAGTACAAGGACCAGAGCTCAGTTTTCAGCTGGGGAATGGGAACTTGTTAGAGGCACTTGGAAAAACTCCATTTGAAGTTACAAGCTGAGCCAATTTTTGTTCCTTTTGGAGTGAAAAAAAAAACCCCAAAAACAACCCCACACCAACTATTAAATGTCAACTTGCCAAAAACATAACCTCTGCCTCCAAACACAGTGGAGACAGACAAATATTATGCAGGGAAATGTCAATTCACATGGAAATCTCCCCACCAATTTAGGGTTGGCAAGTATTTTTAAGACATACATTTTCCCAGGGAAATAGCCAACTTGGATCAATTCTTTAGGAGTGTTTAGGGGAAGCTAGCCTAAATGGATAACAAGAATATCAGCTCAAGCAATGGGAATCTAAACATCAGGTCTGTTTAGGCAAGGAACAAAAGCAAAGCATGTGGCCTCTCCATCCCAATCAAACCCAGAGAGGCAACAGCCAGAGCCACCTACAGAAATTAAGTGATAATCATTTAGTTGATATAAAGAACTTTTGGCCTTATAAATGTCTCCAAAGCAGAAAGAGATTTAAAAAAGCCTCTATTCTCCATTTCCCCTGCTGTTTACACCAGATTTAAGGAGGAACATTTCTCTGAGCCAGCTCCTCATCCTCCTGGATGAGGAAGATGAGGCAGTTGGGAAGAGGGGAAGCTAAGCTGTGTCTGGATTGGTATATGTGTTTGGATGAGCAATGTGTTTTTATCTCCCCAATCATCCCCAGAGTGAACAAAACTGCTAACAGAAATTCATTGTCTGGCACCACCAGAGAGGGAATCAAAAGCAAATCCTCCCCCTAAACATCCCTAGTCCAGAAATCAAGCTCCCAGCATCAATTGCTTCCCTCCATGAAGCAGCTGGAGAGGTGCTGGGCTCCTTACTAATCCAATCTAGGGAAAGGCAAGGAGACCATTGAGGACACTTGGACATAGCTTGGGAACCAAAGTGAACTCAAAGGGTCATCTACTTCCCAGCACCTCAGCAATAAAAATAAATCCTAGTAACTTCCAGCACAATTGAATTCTCCTTCAACTTTGCTACAGTAGCCAACTCTTATTGGAGAGAGGGCACATCAAGAACATCTTCTTGAGCTCTTCTCCAAGCTTTACATGGCAGCAGCTGACATGCTTAGGTAGTGAGAGACTCACCAGGCTTGTGAGGCTCTGCAAATGAGTTCAAGGAGGCTGGAGAACACTTTAATGAATCTGGCTGCACACAGAAGCTGAGTCACTTTGCCTTGCTGACATGCAAGCAACACATCATATCTGCTCCCTTCAGAACACTAACTGAGAAAGAAAAGCATAGGTTTCCAGTTTCTTACCTGGAGGGCAGTGGTTAGGCAGTTTATAGGCAAGATGATCTCAGGTTGTTGCCAGCTTCCTCCTGTTACTATGGGAGCTCCTATAAATATCTGAAGTTGTAGACATCAAATTAGCAGTTACTTGAACTGCTGGATGTGCTACATAAAGCATCTTGTCCAGGAGCTGCTTTATGCTGCTGACGCTGCCCTTGTTGCCCAGACAGAAGGAGCTCTGCAGCGTTTAACGTCCTGCTTTGCAGCCACTGCTCAGCTTCTTGGGCTGGAAGTTAGCTTAAAGAAAACAGAAGTTTTATATCAACCTGCACCTCAGGAAGTTTTTCACCATCCTCATATCATCATTGGCGATTCAGAATTTAAATCAGTCCAACAGTTTAACTACCTAGGCAGCCTCATCTCCTCGGATGGTAAGATTGACAGAGAGATAGACAATAGGCTAGCAAAGGCATAGAGTGCTTTGGGAAAACTCTATCCAAGAGTCTGGTGAAATAAACACTTGCAGAAAAGTCCAAAGCTCAGTGTTTCTAGAGCCATTGTGCTCTCTACTCTTTTCNCATGATGATGATGGATGTGCTACCCAGGCACCTCCTTGACAGGAATGGGGTGGGAAGAGAGGGGAAGTTATTCAGTGCTTTCAGAAGGAGGAGAACAAGGTGAGTGAGACACAGCAACTTCATTACTAAGTTTTAGTGCCCAAAATCAGTTTGCTCTCAAGAATCAGGAGTAGAAATTTTCAAGCCATGAGTCTCATGAAGACAGAGCCCAGCTCAGCTGAAGGATTTTGTGATCATTTTCAAGACATTTCATAGAATCTCTTTAGACTATTTCATAGTTTCCATCAAAGTAAATCAACTTCCATACCAGGATTATTCACTATTCCTTTGTCCATCAAACCCATCTTCCCTAGTGTGTCTCAGATCAATCCCACCTCCAATGGAAAACTGCTGGATATGGACACTCTCAGGACTATGAGGGTAAACTGGAGCTAGAGGACTCTGCATTGCTCTCAAGCCCAAGGCACAGTTCTATTTTTCATAGTAAAGATGTGGCCTGGGTCACACCAAGTTCTGATGCCACGTCAGCAGCATCACATCACCAATGGGTGAACATGAGGTGACAGAGCCTCATGCCTGGGTAAAAGGCAAAGTGTGGCTCTGTCCATCAGGGACAGATCTGGTTGTTTTGATTCCAGACACATTGACCAACACCTAATACATTAGTAAAGAAGACTTACTCTACAACAAAACATTGACCAACACCTAATACATTAGTAAAGAAGACTTACTCTACAACAAAACATACCCAGAAATCAGCTTAGCATACCAAGCCTCTGCTTTGCTAATTAAAGTAAATAAACTAAGAGCTTGTGGTTAGTTTGCAGCAGTAACAGCAGGCCTGTGCTTGACATCATTCCCATTCCTTCTCTACCACATGATGAAGACTCTCTGGTCTAGCAAAGGAAGCACCATAAACTAACTGCTCACATTTTCCATCACACCAGCAATTGTTTCCAGCCTGCTTCCCGTGCCTTTTATCCCTTGCACAAATCTTGAAGGGACTAAGATTCATCAGTACACAAATGGCCTTTATTTCTGACTGCTCAAAAAAACCCCAAAACAAACCTGATGATGAGGAACATTTCCAAGGAAGAAAGAGCAGACAATTTGGGAAGCATGTGCAGAGTTAATGTCGGCAGTAATTGCGCCTAAGTGCGGTGGAGCAGAGATGCACTGCCAGCTGGAGCCAGGGATTAAAACGGAAACATCTGTGCTGAGATTAGAGGAAGCTGTAGGAAGGAAGGAAGGAAGGAAGTGAGAATGCCCAGGCAGGTCCACCTACCTCATTTGAACTTCTCCTTTTCCCCCATGGTTTGGTTTTCCCTCGAACGAAATTCTGCGTATTTAGCTCTGCTCAATGTCCTTTCCCTTAACCTAACCTCCTGACCACACAATCTTACCCAAACCAATTCCAAGCAGTGGAATTGCTTACAGTTGCAGCAGGGGAGGTTTAGATTAGATATAAGGAGGAATTTCTTTACTGAAAGGGTTGTTAAGTCTTGGGATAGGCAGGTGGTGGAGTCACCATCCCTGCAGGGGTTGAAGAAACATTGAGATGCTCTCGTTAGGACCATGGTTTAATGGTATAGCAGTGCTAGGGATGCTTGGACTGGATGAGCTTAGAGCTCTCTTCCAACCTTAATGATTCTGTTAATTTGGGCACACACTTAAAATTGAGGAGGTTTGAAGTTCTTTGCTGAGCCAGGACACCTTTGAGTGGAATGACTTGGTTGGGCCTTAACCAGCAAACTACTTACAGTGAGTTTAACTTCAACCTGCCTTAATCTAACTTTAGGCAGACAAGAAAATCCTTTATTCTCACTGGGCACTCTAGATAAACTTAGATTTACAAGTGTTTAATTATTCAGTTAGAGCAGGAGCTAAACAAATATTGCAGTCCAATAGCAGAGTATTGCCCACTGGATCAGAACCTGGATACATTATTCCAGATACAGACTGGATGCTTTTTTCCTGCAATCAATAAAATATGCTGAATCTAATGAAAATTGTATGTTTGGGGATTTTTTTTTTTTTCCTAAGTATCAGGATCAAGTTTGTGTTAGATTTACAGGCACTGCTTGTGGTACAGGACAGGACAAAAAGAGCTTAGAGAGCTCTTGGTATTTGCAATATTTTGGTTTATTTTCTTTTTTTTCTCCCCTGCACTCCAAATGCCTTTGAACTCCTGTTCCTCTGGTGAGATGAAAACACAGGGATGGAGGAATTGAAAGTGGGGAGAAGGAGGGAGGAGTGGAGAGAGAAAAAAGCTAGGGAGGGAATTACTCCTTTCAAAAATAAATCAATCAATAGAAAGAGCACAGAAATATTACTTTAAAAAAAAAAACCTAAATTCCCAGAGCCAGCACACACACTCCATTTCTACTAATTGGACTGTGATGTGTTTGCCTTTAATATGTGCAGCCAGCCCCTCTGCCCTGCCTTGTGCACATGTCATGTCCTTTTACCATCAGCAGCCACTGGCCTGATTCTCACTCCTGGCTAACGTGTTCCCAAGGAGTAGCCTGGAACGAGAGGGAGAGGTGAGGGAGAGGAGCCAAGCCTGGCACAAGCCAGCCCTGGCTTCCTCAAAATGCTACAGACAATTCCCTTCTAATCTCCAACCCTTTTCTGTTGATTTCAGCTCTTTGCTCTGTCAAAGAGGAGCTACACCAGCCCTAAAGCAACAGGATGGATTCAAAGCATCCTCTCTCCTTCCTTTCTCAGCCTGCATCCAGCACATCTCCAATACCATTAGTTTCTCTCAGTGCATGCCAATGCCTCTCTCCTTGTTTAAAGAGGGAAGAGCTATCAAACAACACAAAACACTTTAATGGGTTCAAACTAGACAATGCTACAAGAACACTGACCAAAGATGGTGAGGCTGGGGAAGATCACCAGCAGCAAGGAGAGGACAACCTGCTTGCTCCATCCCTTCTCATGCCAAATTCCTATTTGCCCCCTGATTTTTGGACTCAGTATTTTAGCTATTTATATGTTAAAGTAACTTGCAAAGACTTTGCCTACCCAGGAGGACACCACATTCTTCACAGGGGAACCCTCTGCTGCCAGGAAAAGTGGAAGAAACTCTGAACTGCACCTCCATCTGTTCCTTTCTCTTCATGCTCTACCCCTGTAAAGCTTTAGATGTAAGAAGCATTTTGCCAGCTACTTGAGGAGAGAAGCAGGTTAGCTATTTAGCTCTTGTTAGGGCAATTAGCCAACTAGAATCTTTAAAAGAAAGGATTGTGAAAAATCACTTGTTGGCAACATCATTAAAAACAAAATCCACTTGAATAATCCCTAACTTCTTTTTAAGGATGGAGATGCTTCAGCAGAGGTTAAATGTCAAATTAAAGCCTACACTGACTTCTTGAGTAGCATAGGAGCAGAAATGAGACAAGAGCCAGACAGCATGGAGTAGGCTATGCATTTGGTCTGAAGCCACCAGTTTGCCTGATTTATTCCATTTGATTTCCATGGAGCAGGAAAGCAGTGAAGTTTGACTGGGAGACATCAGCCCACAAATTACACTGGACTTGCAGGTCTCACTGGTTGACTCTCCAGGGTTTAGCTGAACTAAGTGCATGTTGGGTTTGCTGAGAGGAACTTACTCCTAAGTGTAGATTCTTACAGGGTTCCTGGTGTGTCCATATTGGTGTGAATAAGAGATACCTTCTGGGTCACTGAAGATACAAGTTTACTTCCAAAGTTACTCAGTCAACATCTCCAGCATTTACTTTCTGCTTTAAAATGAATGTGAGGACTTGCTGGGCTTTAAGATGTCAGAACCATTGGATTCACCTCTAGTGATGCTTGGCTTGGAGATCCTGTAAAGCACTTAATAAAAGAACAATTTCATCCAAAGAGGAGATCAGAGTCACAAATCCAAGCTTGAAAAGTCAGCTTATGCCTTTCCTAATTTTAAGCCAGAGCATACACCAAATTCTGTATATTCCATCACCTTCCAAAAGGCTTTGTGGCACTTTTCTTGGTGCCTCAGGTGATGGTAAAGGTAACACCTGTAGGGATCAGCCTACCTTTTCTGTCTGGGTCCTTCAGGATGCCAGGTAACTAACTAACTGTCAGCTCTGCTTGTGTTTCTGGTTAAACACAATGCTGCAGAAGCTTTGTGGGCAAAGAGAAGGTAACCCAAAGCTTGCAACTAACTAATCACAGACACAAGAGAGAAGAGAAGTGCACCAGCCTGGACCCTTTCAAAGAAAAGCCACAAGTGTAACCTTATAAATCTCCTTGGGAAAGGAGGAAAAGACTGGCACAGGGGAGCTGAGCACTCACTTTGCTTTCCTCCAGGCAATACTAATAGCCATCAAAATATCAAAGCACTGGGAACTAGTGAAGAAGAAAAAAGAAACCCAACCACCTAAATCCTTCCAACAGCAAGGATCCAGGCTTGAAGCATCAATTAGATCCACCTTTGACCTGCCTTTGATTGGCAGATGTGCACATTCTGAAGCCTTCCACCCCTAATTGTGTGGCACTCAGCTCAGAACACGAGTCCTGCTGCAGCAGGCTTGCAGTGGCATGGGCACAAGCTGCTGAGCATCCCTGTACCTGCAAGCTGAGCCTTGCCCTAGTCACTCATGCAGCCACCAACATGCTACTGGGAGCAAAGCCCTGTAATACAGCAGCTTGGCAAGGGAATAGTTTGCCTTTTAGCTCTTATTAAAGGGGATCAGGTGTTTGCCCATGAGAACTGCACTCTAAGCTACATGCCTTCTTTTTCCCCCCCTTCCCCTCCCCTGGAATATGCCCATAAACTAGAGATGTGTCTGGTTAAATAAGCATAAAATTATGAGTATCCTGCAGCAAAAATGAGACAGCAGTGTTCCAGAGGATGAAAAAAGCCCTTTCTCTTTCCCCTTCTGTGACTTTGGGGGTCAACTTTGGAGCCCATGGAGAGTTTTCAAGGACAAAAAGTTGGCCAAGGCCTTTTCTAAAATAACCTTTTTGATGTATTTGATCAGAAAGCAGCAGTGGAAGTGATGTGATTTGTATTTACATGCCCACAACAACCTCCCCAGCATGCTGGCAGCTTGCTGTGTTCAGGAGCAGCATCTCTCCCCAGGTTTGATAGCACATCCTCTACTTTTCCAGACAACAGAGAGGACTTTCCTATCCTCTGAGTGGAGACTGAAGAGTGTCATTAGTTACACTGGCTGCAGGATTCTCCTGTTCTAAAGTCTTGTTAGTTTAAAACCTTTCATTTCCCAAGACAGCTGCAAGGTGTCCCTTCAAGGATGGGGGGGGTGGGTGGTGGTGGTGGTATGGGTTTATTCTTTTTGATTTATATGTTCATACACTGGAATCTCAATACAGACATCCCAGCCTCATTCCATTTCTGACCTTACACTACCAAACCAGGCTGACCCTCCATCTCTTAGGGCTGGGCTGGACTCCAAGCCAGGTCATGGAAGCACCAAGCAACGCATCAAACCCAAACCCAAGGAGACACTTCACCTGGAGCTGCTGCCAGCCATGCCAGCCAGCTCCACTCCCCACCCTCTGAACTTCTGACTCCACTCTTGCTTTTAACCCAGGGTTTGCTTTGGGTTCACCTTGCTTTCCTGAGCAAATCCTGTCTGGAGACCTCACAGATGGCATGGGAGTGGATGACACAGAACTGAGAGCTGCAGATGACACTCAGTATTGTCATCAGTTTGGGCCAGGAAAGAGCTTCTTGGCAGCAAATTGGAGTTGCTGAGGGCTGGGCACCTGCTTCTGGTCATTGTTCTCCTTCTCATCATTGCTAGGCTTTG
>VWZO01020256.1:248722-274675 GCA_013396975.1 Bucco capensis | reverse complement strand
TGATATGAGGATGATGAAAAACTTCCTGAGGTGCAGGTTGATATAAAACTTCTGTTTTCTTTAAAGTAACTTCCAGCCCAAAAAGCTGAGCAGTGGCTGCAAAGCAGGACGTTAAACACTGCAGAGCTCCTTCTGTCTGGGCAACAAGGGCAGCGTCAGCAGCATAAAGCAGCTCCTGGACAAGATGCTTTATGGGCTTAGTATGGACCTGCAAACACCTTAGGTTAACTAGGCTTCCATCAGTATGATATCTAATGGAGATACCATCCTGTTCATCAAATTCTGCCATGGCCCTATGGAGCATCATGCCTGAAAAAGCCTGAGGATGTAAAGGTATACAATCCATCCAACCTCAGCCAGGACAATCCAGTCTCCAGCCAGGCAATAGCCAGGCCTTGACCATTTTGTGTCATGAATCTACAAGTGAAACACACCCAAATGAATTAAATACCTCCTCATGCCATCATTCATCACTTTCTTTAGCTTTAAAACAAGGAAAAAAACCAAAGGTAAAACAATCCCTTTACTGGCATAGCCTTCCTGACAGACTCGAAGAGAAAAATTGAGGCTGCCATGTAAACTTCCTACTGAAAATCAGTTTGCTGTCAGGAAGCTCCTGTTCTGCTCTGCATAAGATATTTCTCTCCAATGAATACCTTTAAAAACAACCAAAAAATATCAGTAGAAGTAAGAGAAAAGCAATCCTTACTCCAGAGAAACTGAGGCAATTTGAGCCACTATAGGTTGGATTAGCTTCCAGCTTGGAAGCCAGTTAAATAAACCTCTAAACAGTCCTGAATACTTGCTTAAATAATACAGGGAGGGAAAAAGAAAGAAGAAGAAAAGGTGTTAAAGCAAAAGGTCTATAAAATCTCTATTCCTGCCCTATTCAAGAGCCACCCTTACCTGCTGCTGATGAGAGCAAAATTGGGAGCAAATAACACTACCATCCTCCTCCCTCAATAATGCCTTTAAAACCTCTAAGTGCCAGTTGAATTAGCCTATTTATAAGGCTTCTTTTTTCCCTCCTGACTGTAAACTCCTAATGACTTTCCCTTACACAATGCCATTCAATATGACTCCAGCTTCTAGGGGTCTTGATCCCCTCTAGATAGTGTACCACAAAAGTGATTTATCCACTACAGGCTGGGAAAGTCACAGAGACTGAAGTGATTGGAGAAAAATAGTTCAGGCTTGGAAGTGAATACAAGTGCCATGAATTCCAATGACAGAAGAATAATACCCCCTCTCCCCAAATCTTTTTCCTAGACCTCCTCTCCTACAACAGAGGAAAAAAGGTAGTGTGCTGAAGGAAAGGCAGGGGAAGGAAGGATAAAAAAAGCTCAAAGGGGCTAAGAAAATGGAGAGCTGTATAGTGAGGGCTAATCAGTCATACACTTAAAGTAAGCTCTATTTTGGGGGGGTAAGAAAGTATAATGAGAGCCTGTTTCCATTGCAGATCACACCTGGGAAGCTGAGCAATTCTGAGTGGAATTCTGGCTGAAGGAGGCAGGGAAAGAGGTGATCAAAGCAGAGAAGCTGAATTCAGATATCAGGTGTGTCACTGGAGGAGAAAAATACCTATTTGTCATCCTTCCTTCCCAAAACAAGTGGGCAGTAAATCTGCCTTCTTGTATTTTCTTTTCTTGAGAAGTTATTTTAGATCAAATGGAGGAGGGGGAGGAAGAAAGAATCCCAGAGCACGTAGTTCCCTTCTTGCAACACAGATCTTCCTCTCCAAATTCCAATGAGGGCTTGTTATTTTGGAGTCTGTTCCCTTACCCCTCCCCTCACTGCCTCTCCCTGTCTTTCACACTGAGGAGTTTGGGCTAAAGACAGCCAGGGAGCTAAATATATATTAATTAGAACTCTTGAGGCTGCCATCAATGAGATACAATTATCCCAAACTGTTGCTATTACAGGCTCTGATAGCTTCATTTAAATTCCTGAATAAAACATGAAATATCTTTAATGAGGAATGAATATAGTTGTCAGAAGGGAGTAGTTGTGATATTGTTACTAGTTGAGATAGAGAAGATGAAGACATAATACGAGTACCTTCCACTTGATATCAAAATGATGGCTGTTAGCAGAAGACAGATCCTCCTTCAGAGACTTCATTTAGGATGCAGAGCAGGGAAAAAAACACACCCCACATCTCAACTATAGCAAGGAAACTCTGCTATCCAAAAGGTAGTTGTTAACTGTCTCTGTTACCAGATGTAACCCTGGGGGGTCAAACAAGCCTTGTCACTAAAGCCCACGTAAACAAGTCATGGGAAGCACAAATTCATGGGAAGCCAGGCACACAGGGACCTAGGGGTGCTGAGTGACAGCTGAACAGGAGCCAGCAGTGTGCCCAAGGGGACAAGAAGGCCAAGGGCATCCTGGCCTGGAGCAGGAACAGTGTTGGCAGCAGGAGCAGGGAGGTGATCCTGCCCCTTTGCTCAGCTTTGGGGAGGCCTCACCTCCNACTCCCACATCCAACCACACACTCCCTTGGTTTTATTTCTTTCTTCTCCCTCCCTTCTCTTTTATTATGTTTAAGACAAATGCCCATGAGGGAGCAGAGACACAGTTCTCTCTCTCCCTTTCCAAGGCAACTGAAAGCCACAAGGCCACGTCAGCAAAGAACACTTCTTTAAATCACACTGGCAGGGAGATGGGAGCTGGAACACCTCTTCCTTCCTCTGCAGCTGCTTGATGGACTGCACTAGCCATGCTCCAAATCCACCCTTGAGCTGCAGAAGAGTTCTCCTCACCTCCTGTTATTCCACTGAATTTACAACAACTCCCCTCCTTTCACTTCTTTTATCCCTCTTTTGCTTAAAAGGGAGCTCTTCCACTTGTTTTAGACTTCTCAACCAGAATTGCTTCCCAAGAAGCTCACAGAGAGCTCTGCCCCACTATGGTCCTGGAGTGCCACACACCTTCCAGGACCCATCAGCTAATGCATGCCAGAGGACAAAGCTCTCACCTGATTCTGGGATGGAGCATGGCAGCTCTTTAAGAGCATGTACCATCACTTGTGCTTCAGTGTTGCTTGCAAAGTGAAGATGATTATCATACTAATTGAAAGGGCATGGGAAACATTAATATAATTATCCAAACTGGAAATTGCCAGGCCCTTCCCAGTCTGGGGAGATCCTCTGGTGACCACAGAGAATGGTCAGGACCTCAATTTCAAGTCTCACTACAAGTTTGCATCAAGCATTTTGACATTCAATCAATTAAGATGGATGTCCTGAGTATGATTTTTGAGCTACTTGGAGTGCAGCAGCTCAGCTTCTTCTACAAGCATTAGTTGGCCTCTATTCTCTAGGCACAGAAACAGCAAATTATCTCAGGGATACAATTCAATTTCTCTTAATCAACACTTCCCTGCTTCATCGAGTAAAGCATGCTTAATCCATTTAGAGATAGTTGTTCAAGGAATGCACACTAATTAATATTTTCCTGAAGATGTTTATACATGAGAGTGTAATAAATTAAAGAATGGGAAGGAACATTCCTAAGTACCTCTACTAGACTGGACCAAAAGAGAGACCTCTGTGGATTCTGCTTCTCTTCCACCTGATGATGTGTCAGCTTCAAGATCTTAGAAGAGGTAAAAGAAATTCACATGTCTAATGTATCATCTTCTAGTCTTGGCAGCTCACAGCACTGTCTAAGGATGCTGCAATTATGACAATGAATTGCTGGTTATTAAAGCTTGCCTTCCCAGCAATGGATCAAAACTTACTGGTAGGTTCCTAAGATGAGAGAAGAGTTGTTAGGTTCCTAAGATGAGAGAAGAGTTGTTGAATAAAGCTGATTCTGCCCTTGTGATTGCCAGATTTGTGAGAGTGAAGGCTCATAGAGGTATTCTCAGCCTAGGATGTGAAAACCTTCCCAAACTGGCTACAAAAGACCTTGGAAGGAGAGATGTGCAAGAGCACAAACATAACCTCAACTGCAACACAACCAAGTGTAGAATACAAACACCTGAAGGTCAACCTCAATATTTATGCCACATTCCCATGCCTTAGATAACGACTCCTGGGATCAAAAGCCAACTTGAAGGTGAAATATGGCAGCCCAAAAGCAAAGAGGTTACATTAACAAGCAAGACCTTGTATTTTATCACTATTTTGGGATCCTCTGGAGAGAGTGGGGGCTTGCTGAAGTAAACACTCACTCCTCACTGCCTAAGAAACAGAATTAAAGAGCTCAGAGCCTGACACATCAACTGCAATTTATAGCCCTTAGAATCAGTGGGACCAGAGTTGTAGCCAATTATCCTCATTTTAGTGATGTAGCTGATTTCCTCCAAGAATTCATGTTCTGTTCCTAAAAATTGCTGGATTGCTAGCTGAACTCATTCAGCAAGACAAACAGGGACTCTGCAGATTTTTGTTGTCCTCTTGCCCATATAACTCAGGACTCAGAGAGAGAAAGAGAGCACTTCTGGAGAGTGACAAAAAGATTCTCCAGAGACCTGCTCAATATTTCTGCTCTTTTCTGAGATGACATCTTTGGTGTCAGCCAGCTCTGACCAGCTGCAGTGGGGATTCTTTCTGATGGGAGCAGACATTTGTTCCACCAGGCAGTTGACAGCAGTGACTTTTTGACTGGCCCCTTCCAGTCACTCCAATCTTAAACTGTAGTTAAAGGGCAAAGAAAAAGAAAAGAGGAGATAGAGGATTAAAAGATAGAGGTTTCCTTCAAAAACACAAGTTGTTTTCACCCTTCACTAGGTTTGAACCAAACTCTCCCTCTTTTCCCTCATGCCACAACAGGATAGCCTCACCCTACTGCTGGGTTTGGACATGGGAATGTTGCTGC
Organism: Bucco capensis; assembly: GCA_013396975.1. Classification (NCBI taxonomy): domain Eukaryota; kingdom Metazoa; phylum Chordata; class Aves; order Piciformes; family Bucconidae; genus Bucco; species Bucco capensis. The sequence goes on along the minus strand of VWZO01020256.1, from coordinate 269,851 downwards.
TAGACCCTAGGCAAGGTAGGATAGTTTGCTGGGAGAAAGCTTCACCAATGCACATGAGGAAAAAGAGGAGCCAGAGCAGCTGGGCTTGGCTATGGGAGAGCTCAAAGGAGATGCCAGCTAGGAAAGGTAAGGTAATCAATGTCGACCCCCCCACAGAATCAAATCATTGCCCCCCCACAGAATGTCAGGGCTTGGAAGGGCCCTGGAAAGATCATCTAGTCCAACCCTCCTGCCAGAGCAGGAGCACCTAGAGCAGCTCACACAGCAATGTGTCCAGGCAGCTCTGCAATGGCTCCAGACAAGGAGACTCCACAGGCTCCTGGGCAGCCTGGGCCAGTGCTCTGGCACCTGAACTGCAAACAAGTTCCTCCTCATGTTAATACTAAACCTCCTGTGGTCCAGCTTGCTCCCATTGCCTCTTGTCCTACCATTGGATGCCATTGAGCAGAGCCTGGCCCTCTCCTCCTGACACTCACCCTTAACATATTTCTAACCATTCCTGAGGTCCCCTCACCTTCAGATATCCTCTGAACTCACAATTCCCCTCCTTCTTTCAGCAACCTTGCCCAAATTCATGGAATCACACAATCATTAAGGCTGCAAAAGACCTCTAAGATCATCAAGCCCAACCATTGGCCCAACATCTCCCCATGCCACTAGAACACATTGAAAATTACCACAACTCTAGGGGTTTTGAACCCCTCCAGGGATGGTGACACCACCACATCCCTGGGCAGCCTGGGCCAATGCTTAACCACTCTTTCAATCTTTCTTAATACCCTAGCTGAACCTCCCCTGGCACAACTTGAGGCCATTCCCTCTTGTCCTATTGCTAGTTACATGAGAGAAGACACCAACTCCCACCTCACCCCAACCTCCTTGCAGGAAGGTGTAGAGAGCAAGAAGGTCTCTCCTGAGCCTCCTCTTCTCCAGACTAACCAACCCCTCAGTGCCCTAGCTGCTCCTCACAAGACCTGTGCCCTAGAGCCTTCAGCAGTGTCATTGCCCTTCTCTGGACATGAGCTTTCCCCTTTGCTCCTGAGGCATGCTGGCACCAGAGGGAGAGGGCAGAGCAGGCAGCTTTGGCCTCCTGTCTGCCAGATGCTGCTTTTCTTCTCTTTACCTCCATTGTTCTCTTAATTTTTAAGATAAAACCCCTTCTGACTGAAGGTACCTGTTAGTTCCTCTATCTGGAGAAACCTGACAATGAGGCACTTACAATTACTTATTGTTTATGGCTTGGGGATGAGATTACATCTCTAAGTTTATAAAGCAGCAGCAACATTTGCCACTAAATACAAATGATTTTAATAATCAGCGTTGTATTTGCTTCTTTTCAGCAGGGTGCCTTGTCATGGCTTGAAGGATAATAACACTTGCTTTTCATTTGCTAAGTGTTGTGATGATTATTATTCAGCAGCTTTACTATAATTAACTAAGTGAGCCTCACAAAAGCCTGGTGAGTCAGGTGAAACATTGGCTCCCCTGCTTTTTACCTGGCATCATGCTGATGGGGAAGCTGAATAGCATCAAAGAGAGGAAGCCTGGATTAAAACCAGGCATTCTTGCCTCAAAATCTCATGCACAAACTCCACCTTGAATTGTCTGCTTCCACCTTCTAGTGCTGTTGTCAAACACACCAAGATGACATTTGGAGAGTCAAGATAAAGAAAAAAAGAGAGAAAAGAAGAGACTTGGCAGTCCCTAGCAATGCCAAGACACCTTGCTCTCTCTCTGCAGCTTAACAACCTCCTTTGGCAGCTCCTGCTCCTGGCTGGTGTCTGCTCCTGAATCCTGAGTGAGCATCACACACAGCCCTAGCTAGATGGGAGACAGCTTCTGTCTGTAATAGCCACCTGTGAGACTGGGGGAGAGGCATTAAACATTAAAGAACTGCAGAGGAGATTGGAAGCCAATCTTGGGTTTATAGACAAAGAAGCATTTGACAGGTGGTCTCTGCAAAAGAAGTGGCCTCAGAGACACATCTCTCCTGATTTTATTTTTTAATTAACTTTTATTCTCACTATTACCATGTCCTGGCTTCCCACATGCTTCCTTTCCTCCTCTTTTCCAGCCTGGAATGCTGTTTAACAGGCCAGACTCTCACCTCACAGTGTGATTACAGGTACCTTTAGCAGTGCAGTCTAGCAGGGATGCTTTAAAGAGCTTCTCATCCAATGCTAGCCTAACATAGAATCCTAGACTGGTTTGGGTTGGAAGGGAGCTCTGGAGCTCATCTAGTCCAACCCCCCTGCAGTGGGCAAGGACATCCCCAACTAGAGCAGCTTGCCCAGAGCCCTGGCAAGCCTCAAAATGCTAGTCCTAGAGACCCTGCCATACACACACAGCCAAACTGCAGGGCTTAGCATCAAATTCAGTGGGTTTACCCTGTAACTGAACATGCCCAGCAAAGCCTGAATGAAAGGAGACTGCTCAGAGATGAGCAGCAATCCAAGCCCTGGGTCAAGCATGTGCCTCTTAAGCTCTTCCACATGTGCCATTCAGGCCCTTCCTGTTGGGGTTTCACAGGCTGCTTTTACACCTCTTTCCTCACATAAAACCAGATGACCTTAGAGAGAGACCAGGAGGGTAATCTCCATCACTGTCTACAGCATAGACCTCCCCTCCTGCCAAAAACACCCTTCCTCATCTTTCCTCCTGCTCACCCCTCACATTCCTGCTTTCAAGTTAATCTGAATAACACATCTGCAGCCAAACATGAGGATCCAGAGCATCCCCTCCAGGCCTTCCCCACTCCTCCTTCCCAACCCCCCCTCCCCCCCACTCAGCTTTGCTTCATTGCCTTCTCCAAGCCCAGCACATTTAGACAGGAGCACTTAACCTTCTGCAGAATCTCTTTATGCTCCATTTTCCTTTCCATTAGGAAGGAGATGAAAGCAAGCAGGGGATGCTTTTGTACAGCTGCTGTGGCTGCCAGCAGATGTGCTCTCCCAAGTCTAGATGTGGTATAAGTATAGACTTGAATACTTCTTTATGGGAGAGAGGTTTTGGGGTGGAAGGGATCTATGGAGGAAGAAGCAGCAATGTTGAGTTTAAGCTAAATGCCATGGTTTACACTCAAATCAGATTGTGCTCTCCTCCACTTTCTTACCAGAGACTCTGCTAACCAAACCTGCTGCACCTGAAGTATTTTGCATCTGATTTTCTAAGTCCATATAAGCATAACAAGGCAAGACTCAAACTAACTGGGAGGCCTTTACCACCTGAGAAAAAACAGCTCTTAGGAACCTTCTAAGCTTTGTTATGGTGCTCACTGCTTTACTCCCAGAATGGAAATCACTTCTGCTTTTTGGTTGATTTGCTTGGGTTTTGGTGTTTTCTTTTTAAGAAGCTATATCTATTTTGAAATCCACTTTCTCAATATATAATAGTATCTTTTCAAAGGTAAAAAAACCAGACTGTTTGTCTATCCATGTGTATTCCTTGCTATATCTCACTGATAGTGTTGAGCCAAAGCTTTGGAAGTTCCAAATGGAAGGAAACTGGCTCTAATAAAAACTGCCTAGACAATGTCCTCTCAGGGGGCATTTCAGCTACCACAAAGATGCCTACCCTCTGCCAGGGCATGGAGGAACCTGAAAGTCACCAGAGCAGCAGCAAACAGCACCATTTATGACGGGCTGGGAGAAGTAGCTCTGCAGCGTTTAACGTCCTGCTTTGCAGCCACTGCTCAGCTTTTTGGGCTGGAAGTTACTTTAAAGAAAACAGAAGTTTTATATCAACCTGCACCTCAGGAAGTTTTTCATCATCCTCATATCATCATTGGTGATTCAGAACTTAAATTAGTCCAACAGTTTAATTCCCTAGGCAGCCTCATCTCCTCGGATGGTAAGATTGACAGAGACATAGACAATAGGCTAGCAAAGGCATAGAGTGCTTTGGGAAAACTCTATCAAAGAGTCTGGAGAAATAAACACTTTGCAGAAAAGTCCAAAGCTCAGTGTTTCTAGAGCCATTGTGCTGTCTACTCTTTTCTATGGTTCCCAATCCTGGCTCATCTATGGCCACCACCTACGACTCTTGGAGCGCTTCCAGCAGTGCTGTCTCCNCACAAAGCCTGGCCACGATGATGTGGGACGAAAGTATCCCCCATTCCCTGGTACTCAACCCGAATCAACTCAAGATGGTGTTAGTGAAGCCATGGCACAACCAGGCTTTGGAAGGTGTTTAATATTTCAGGCAGCAGTGCACAGGAGGATCTCTGTAAGCAGAGCAGTCCAAGGGGAACCATCTCTGCACAGAGCTCAGCCCACACTTTGGTGGCTTGCCCAGCTCTAACAACAGCAGCAACAATCATTCTTCCCTCCTTAATGCCATCAGGACCAAATCGCAGCTACATGAATCTTTCTGTCCCTTCTCTTATTGCACCAGAGGCTCAGGAAGGCTGACTCTGGCTTCTCAGTCTCATTGGATTAGCTTGATAAAGCATCCTTTTACCTATCATTCAACAGACTGTAAGAATCCTTGTGGTTATTGTCCAACACAGCAAAGAAGGAGTAATAATAATATGCCTTAACAAGCATCAGTCAAAGCACCCAAGATTTGAAGGACTGGGTGATAAGCAGCAGATTTACTTTCCTGGGAATGCAGACCAACTAATCAGATTGAGTTGGCAGCTAGGAAAACACAAGTGCTGAGAGGCTCAGCACCAGCTCACACAACCTCCTCCCCCTCTCTACCCCCTGACCCTGCACACACAGAGGGCCAGGAAAGGAAAGGACATTAAAAAGAGATCCTATCCTGGGGAGCCTGTGCTGGATGCAATGCCCTGGCATGCTGACAGCTAGCTGGCTGGCAGCTTTCCATCCCTGGGAAGGGGGAAGAGTGGTCCATGAAGCCCAGACAGCAGTTTAACCCCAGGGTCAGAGGCCAGCCAGGCATTATCTACCAACTGGGCACATTTCCTCTGCATCTGTGCCTTCAATAGCCCCAAAAAGACACTGAGAGGAGGAGGAGAGCTAATGGGATCTCCTCTGGTATTTAGCAATGTAAAGGCCTCCATTCATTTTTGATGACCTTGGAAACTCACTCTAAAACAAAATGATAATAAATAAACACCTAAACCAAACCAAACAAACAGTCAAAAGCAATTTGCATTGCAGGAGAGAATGAAAATGACTTTTAGCCTTCCCTACCTGATTTTTGGGGGCCTTGTAGCTGTTAGATAAGGAGAGGATTGCTGTGTTAACTAAAGTGGAATTTTCAGGATATCATCCTGACTAAGAAGTGAATTGTACACTTGTGTCCGAGATGGACATGATTAAACTTTCATTGTAGAGGACAGCAAAAAAATCCCTCCCTTAGTAAGGTAAAAAAACATCATTATCTCCAACAGGGAGAACTTGCCAGAGCCTTGTCTGTCTGCACGAGGTGCAGGGCTAGCTTGGGAGCAAAACACTTCTTTGCTGCATCCTTGAAGTGTTTTTTGAAGCCACTCTTGGTTTCCAGCTCTCTTGGAGGTGCCAATGCTCTACAAATTGGAGCAGCTCTCAATCTGATTGCATTTATGTTGGCTGCAATACCTCCCAGCCAGGCAAGCAGATGAATCCTTGATTATGTCCCATCTGCCAGAGAGCAGGATGGAGATGGTAGAGATGGCAGTAGAGCCCTCTCCTTTGCTGCCAGGGCCTGTGCCAGTGGGTGCCCTAGATAATCAACCTTCTGCTTCCATCAGCAAGGCTTACCAAGCTGCTCTTGCTGCTACAGCCCACAGGGCCCAGGTCTGTCCTCAGAGACAAAAGAAAGCCAGGTGCAATTACCCTGCTAGAGCTGAGCTCCTGTTATTGATTATGCTACAGCATTAATTCTAGAGTAATGCAGTGGTGGATGGAGCCAAGATGACTGTCTCCAGCACAGGACTCTCCAATGTTTTTAGATGTATTGCAATTTAATCCTTTTTTTTTGTTGTTGTTGTTATCTTTTAAGATGATGGAATCCAAACACTAATTCATTGGGCACGATTAATGGACCAAAGAGTTGGTCCCATGTGCTTAGCTAATTGTTATACAGGCCTTAGCAACAAAAAAGAGCCATCAGAAGACACGTCAGGAGGACCTTTTTGCCACTTCTTATGAGTCACTGATCTTTCCTGACTCCTTCCCACCCACCTCACAAAAGCATCCCTGCGATTAACGTCTGTACTGACATCCTCTATGGAGGGGTAAGCCAACACCAACAGAGCCTCTGCATTTTCAAGGTGACAGAGATGGATGAGGTCATTTTCCCATCCCTCATGTCATTTCCCTCTCCATCTCCAAGGCTGGTCCTTCAGAGAATATCCTAATGGGTGTTTTGTCTAGCCTGCCCTTTAATTGCCGCTAGCAACAGGACTTCCTCCATTTCTCCAGGGACATCATTCCACTGCCCTACAGACCTCACTGCCAGGAAATGCTTCCTGAGAGTCACCCTACCTCCTCCTTCCTCAGTGCCATCCCAGGAGCTGTGCTCAGATAATGCTGTGAACAACCAGAGCTCTACATCCATCCCTATCCCATCTTCCCAATGGACATGCACATGGACCACATCTCAACCCATCCTGGTAACTTGCCTTTGTCAAGCTGCAAACCTAGCTCCTTTCAGCATCATTATTTTCACTGACACCTTAACATGATTAGCTTATGGAAAAGAGTTTTGCAAGTGGTGGGAGAGAGAAAATAGAAGCCACAAAAATATCAATTCATCACATGTCTGTCATTTACTCCAAGGACAAAAACCAAAAAAAATGCTGAGGTATTTTCCTCAATCAACTCAAAATTCAGAACCTAGAAGAGTGATTTTTCCAAAGGATTGTTTCAGAATAAATCAGCTGAGATCCATTTGCTCTCAGTGTAATCACAGAAAGAGTGAATAACAGGTTAATAAGGGTATAATAGATACATTACTAATGAGTAAATCCATTATTATGGGCTGTTCAATATTGTGCTTATTAGCCAGGTTTATATTCATCTACACTGCCACCACTGATGTGCTTTAAATAATCTATAACAGGTTATTCCTGACTGGAGTATTCTCTATTAATAATTCATTAACCCTTTATAAACTATTTATAATTGCCTTATTCCTATCAAAAGGTGATCTTTGATCCAAATGGAATGATAACTTGGGACAGTCTAAACTGATGCCACACAGCAAACCACCATGGAGCTACTGAAGCACCATCTGAGCAATCCACCTCATCCTTTGCTTCAACTGGGTTTGTGGCTCTTAGGATAACTGACAGGGAACATGAATTAATTAGTAATTTGGAGAAATTTGGTAGTAAAGCTGCTTAGAACATGACCAACACACTCAGTGTTAGTACTTGTGGCTTCCTCAAACTGGCTGAGCACTAACCCAGTGACAGATGCTGTCTGTTCCCTCCCTTTCCTCCACTCCAGGATGGAAAAAGGAATTAACAAAGAGAAAGAGAGAAAGACTTGTTGACTGGAAATGAAAACTAGAACTACTTTAATGGGAATAATAACAATAAAATGAACTATATACAAAAGCAACACCAAACCCACCTTGATGTTAACTGCATCACTGTCACCACTGATGCTGTGGCAGAAGGACTCACCAGCAGATGGGAACCAGACTCAGGGGCTGGAGCCTGGAACTGGAATCCAGAATTCATGGCTTGAGATGGAAGGAAGAACAAAGAGAATCCTACAAAACAGAGCTGGGCTGCAGATCCCCACCAGGAGAGTTCCTAATCCACCTCTTGAGATTGCTCAGGTGCTTCAGGGAAAGGAAAGAGCCCAACCTCTCCTTTTAGTACTTGCTATTAATCAGGTGCTAAAGAGCTTAATCATGCACCTGCCTTGCTCTAGGTGACACCCCAAGCTTGGGGTGGAAGTTTCAGGGACTGACCCTCAGTTTTACACTGAATATGACATCTGGAATGAAAGGACAAGGGGCAATGGTTTTAAACTGGAGAGGAGTAGATTTAAATTGGACATTAGGAAGAAGTTGCTCCCCACGAGGCTGGTGGAACACTGGCCCAGGTTGCCCAGGGAGGTGATTGAGTTGCCATCCCTGGAGGCATTGCAGGTGAGGCTTGCCAGGGCTCTAGGCAAGCTGCTCTAGTTGGGGATGTCCCTGGCCACTGCAGGGGGGTTGGACTAGATGAGCTCCAGAGCTCCCTTCCAACCCAAACCAGTCTAGGATTCTATGATTCTATGATCTGTGGGATGGAAGAGTTTGTTGGTCAGTTTAGGGTCACCTGAACTCTCTGCTCCTACACTCCATTTAACAGGGAGTTAGAGGAGCTTTAGTTGGAAAGGAAAATCACTGAACAGAATTAGTTGTGTTCTAACTCAAACTAGCATACCCCTTTCACCCTTTTTTGTCTTCTGACAGGCTTGTGGGATTTGTCTGGCTTCAGTTCTGGCCTTTCTTTGGAGTATTGCTGCTTAGCCATCAGGAGGAACAGGGTGTAGAAAGACACACTGATATCCTTACAGATCCACATGGGCTTAGATGAAGGCTGGAACTGATGGATAAACTCCTGGGAGAGGAATAAAGTTTGCTGAATATACCTAGGATAACATAAACATGTTTTATTTCTTTAGATAACTCAATAGTCCAATATATGAGTGATGGGGCAAAAGAGAAAATGGAAAGAAAATTCTTCTGGGGATTTGTACGACCTAGATTTGATTTGGAACTCAATCCTCACATACTTGTTAGATGGTCTGTCTTATTTTGTGTCTGAATGACCTTTGAAGGCTCAAATAGCCAGGACCCTTCTGAATCAAGTTTGGGGCTGCAAATCTCCCTTCTCGAGAGGAAAAAGAACTTCAGAAAGAGCTGAAACAGAAGAAGGATTTGTTATGGCTTGTAGATTAGGTGATTTATCCAGTTTGGAAACGTTGACACACACACACAAAAAAAAATGCTATCTCCTGTTTCCCTAGAAGAAGTCTTAATGGTGGAGAAAATGAGCCAAATATTCAATAAAAAGGGTTTTTTTTCTTTCCTTAATTGTTATTATTGCCAGCTCAGCCCCATCATTTGACTATCCTTAGAGGATGAACTTTTTTTTTTCTCCCCTGCAAAGTACTTTTTAACACCACTTATTAATTGTGCTGGAGGAGTGGCCCAAGTAGCTGGAGTGTTCTCCTCTCCTGTCCTCCCACACACGACTCAATCTTCCTCCCTGCTGACTGAGGCACAGCAACCTCCACTTTCTAGCACATCTGTGCTGGAAGCAGACAGAGGATTTGACTTAAAGGGACACTGACAACTGGTTTAATTTAATATCTTGAGGTAATTCGTTGCTAGAATTGTTTTATATATATATATATATATATATACACACACACAATTTGGTGCTTTCTTTTGGAGTGGCAAGAACGAAGGATCTGTTAAATGAAGGAGAAGTAGTTCTTCCTATCCATCACTAAAAACACACAAAGACCAAGCAGGTTGGGTTAAAGCAAAGGAGATAATTGATATTAAAGCAAAGTGAAGACAACCACTTGTGTTGCAGCCCATCCTCCATCCCTCCTCTCTGAGGCAGGCTGGTCTCTCCACACAATAAAGTCCTAACCTGGCCACTTGTAAGGGAAGCTGAAGGATAACCCTCTGTGCTCAGACTCCAAAAAAACCTCACTCACCTTCCTCTGCCACCTCTTCACCCAATGGCCTTGTTGAGCCCTGGTTTGTCTGTGTTCATTCCTTTTCATTGCTTTTAAGGACAAGAAATAAGGTGTCCTACAACTCAGTAGTTGCAGTGCCACTGAGGACTTTGTGACCTGTTTTGGGGGGGAAAGGACAGCACATGGTTGTGTGGCACCTGATGCAAGGGAGGCATCATATCTGACCCTTAGCACAGCTGGGAAAATAAACATCAACAAGACAGACTGAAGAACACATCAGAAACAGTAAAAAGACAGTTAAAAATAATCCCTGATAACATTATAGCCTGGAGTGCTCTTTGCTTTGTTATTCTATATTGACAATCCCACCTAGAAATGGGTCTCTAAGACTTTTTGACTTGTAGACAAAGCCAATTTGCTCTACAGACCCCAGTGTATCCATTGTCACCCATGGCAGGGCCTCAGGGCCCTTGCTGTGCTGCATCTTTGGGGACGGATCAGATGGCTCTGAGATGAGAACAGAAGCAGACATTTTCCAACCAAATACCTCTCAGGTCACTGAGCAATGCTCTGGTGGCTCTGCCTCACCAGCAAATGTCCATGCTGAGGCGCATCAATAAGTAGCTTTGCCTGAGGAACCTTGCTCCTCCTCTAGGCTTTCTGTGCTGCTGGCAAGGAGGAGCTGCGTGTCCCTTGCCTCAGCCAGCACCAGGCATGGTCCAGTGAGCTGGCTGCAACCACTGACATAGCCTGGCTGAGTGCTGGCATGCCTGAGCCTGCAAACTGAGCCTTGGTGGCATGCACAGAGGCTTTTTGATCCATCAGCTCTGCTAGTAAGGAAGGCAGAGAGGGCAGAAGTGGAGTTGTGGCTAGGCTTGGCGAATGAAGATCATAGAATCCTAGAATCCTAGATTGGTTTGGGTTGGAAGGGAGCTCTGGAGCTCATCTAGTCCAACCTCCCTGCAGTGGCCAGGGACATCCCCAACTAGATCACCTTGCCCAGAGCCCTGGCAAGCCTCACCTGCAATGCCTCCAGGGATGGCAACTCAACCACCTCCCTGGGCAACCTGGGCCAGTGTTCCACCACCCTCGTGGGGAGCAACTTCTTCCTAATGTCCAATTTAAATCTACTCCTCTCCNTCCTTCTCCTAGGATGACTGCCAGAAGGCTAATGAGCTCATCCTACCCATGCAAGGATTCTAGGAACATGGGTATCACTCCCCACACTTTCCCGTGGGCAATGAGTTTAATGCTCCCTCTGCTGTGGGCACAGTTATGGCACCAGGGGCCACAGGAGACCACAAGGGATTTTCAGACTGTGCCTGGCAGAAGTGTAGTATAAGCTCCACAATCATTGCTGGTGAAGTGCCTCCAGCCACTGCAGAGCAGGATGGATCTCAAGAGGACTCTGATTGAAGGAGTTTGAAGCTGGACTTTGGGGTTAATTGCATCAGCCTGTTGCTGCACTGAAAGCCCAGACACCAAAGCCCCTTGCCAAGTGCTGTAAATCCCAAACAAAGCCTAGTCCCTGATTATAACAACTTACAGCCTTGGGATACAAAATTATTCATTCAGATGAGGGTTTCTGTCAAGAGTTGCTGCTTTACAAGACAATCAGGTGCTGCTGCAGATGATTACCACAGCAAGGACCTTTGGGAAAGCTCTCAAGATCACCTGGTGAGAGCTGCCACAGGATCCAGAGCACAACTGCTTCATCACTCCTTTTCCTGACTGTCACATCACAGACCTGGCAGGGTTGGAAGGGACTTTAAAGCTCCTCTAGGTGCATGGGCAGGGACAGCTGGCACTAGAGCAGCTTGCTCCCAGCCCCAGCCAGCCTGGCCTGCAACACTGCCAGGGCTGGGGCTGCCACCACCTCTCTGGCCAACCTGGCACAGTGGCTCAGCACCCTCCTGGCCAACAACTTCTGCCTAACAGCCAACCTCAATCTCCCCTCCTCTAGTTAGGATCCATTCCCCTAATCCTAGCACTCTCTGCTATCCTATAAAGTCCTTCACCAGCTTTCTTGTAGGCTTCCTGCAGATCCTGGAAGGCCAAATGTTGGTTAATGTCATGTCAAAGGAGAGTAAAACACGAGCAGACCCTGAGCAAAGTTGAATTTCCTCATGTCCCTCAACATGAAAGTCTCCAGGGTGATTTTCAAAGCTTTTTGAAGCCGTGAAAGAGAACTCTCCAGAGGTGACAGATGGTGAAAAGCACAGCAAGAACATTTCCCTTCATCTTGTGCCTGCCTCACCACAACTAGTGGTTTCAACATCTCCCCTTCCTCACCACTCATAGCCTGAATGGTAGACCATGGACCCAGCAAAGAAACAGCTCCAAATCCTTATCCAAATCCAGGCACTTTATTCTCCTTCTTCTTCAGTCAGAAACAACATGACTTTACTATGGCAATGATGCTCTGCATGAACTTGTTCTCCAAACAAAGAGCAGTTTGTCAGCAGCCAGAAATGGAAAAGGGTCAACCTTTCCTGCCCTTTCTGCACATAATTCCTCCTTTCAAGGGGGGTGGAGAATGACTTGAAAGCTCCAGTTATTGAAGTCTGTTTTCCACCAAGCACCTCCAGCACCAGATTCCTCCTCTCCCTTTTTTTCTTTAGGCTATGAACAAGTCCTTGGTGTTTTGGCCAGGCCACTTCTCCAACACAGCATCTGTCCTTAGGAGAAAAATATAGAAAAAAAAGGGGGGAAAATAAGAAAAGCTGCTTTTTTTTGTAAGTTCTGCAAATATATCANTAAGAAAAGCTGCTTTTTTTTGTAAGTTCTGCAAATATATCATGCCCCTTCTTTCTTTTTCCCCCCCCCCCCTCCCCTTCTTACATCCACACAAGGCCAACAACAAGAGGGTCCTGTGCTGAGGGTGGTGGATTGCCATGGTGACACTTCAGAGATGCAGCAAAAAAGCAATTATGATGGACAGAGTAGTGGAAAAAAAGAAGAAGAGGGAAATGCACCTCTTTGTCAGGCTTTCACCACAGCTGTAATAACACTTCTGCACCCCAAGCAGTGCAAAGTCACTGGGATCTTGGGGCATGTTAAATGCCAACACGTTGGATGCCAGCATTTCAATGGCACATTATTGAAAAGGACAGGAAGCATGAATTTCCAGCTGCACTTTCAGCTTGTTAAGGCTTCTAGGGGGAATAAGGGAAAAGGAACAAGTCCATGGCACTGGGGGCCTCCCATTTTGAGGTGTGAAATAAAACACTGTTCAGCCAGGCAGTGGAATGCACTTGGCACAGATTTAATCTGACAGCAGCTGTGCTTTCCTATTTAAGCTGTGTGTGATTTATTTTTTTCCCCTTGGTGTTGGAGCTCCTGAAAGAGCTGGTGATGCTCTCCTGACCTTTCCCACTGGAGGAGCTCTAAGAGCCAGTAAAGCTTCATAGGATTGTCAAGGCTTGGAATAGGCTGCCCAGGGAGATGTTGGAGTCACCATCCCTGCAGGGGTTGGAGAAACATTGGGATGCTCTCCTTAGGACCATGGCTTTGTGGGATGGGAGTGCTAGGGATGCTTGGACTGGATGAGCTTAGAGGTCTCTTCCAACCTTCATGATTCTGTGCTCACTCTCTCTAGACACTAACACCACCTCTGCCCTGACTGATGGCTCAGTAATTCTCTTGTTTTCCTATCTGTGAGCATCCAGACCCATTTCCTTTGAAGGAACTGTGAAGTTCTCTGTGTCATCATCATCTGCTCCCAATGGGACCTCACAGATGTGGCCCAGCAAGTCCTTGTGGATGCAGCTAAAGGCAGGCAGATGACAGCCAGCCATGGAGAAATTCTCTGATCTCAAGGGCAGTTCTGCAGCAAGAGAAGCAAAACTCTCCCATCTCTCAGCTGCCAGGAACATTAATTCTCTTACACTAGAAGAAAACATCCATTAGCTTCTATAAATAAGAATTAGCCAGCACCAAACATTCAAATCCTGTGTATTAATTGTGTCACATTATTTTGGACATCCTCTTGTCTCTAATCTTCCATATTCTTCTTTTCTAGGTTTAATATTTAATATTTCTTTTCTAGTTTTAGTTCTTCAGGAGGTGAAGATGAGGTTTTAAACAACCTCTATGATTGAATTCATGACCTCTGGACAATGTATTATTTTAGCAAGAAAGAAAACCCAACCTTTTTTTTCTCCAGGTCTCCTCTCTAAAGCAGGAAAGCTAGTTTGTCATAATGAAACCTTCTCTTTTAGTGATGCTCTTGTCCCTTTCCCAAGGCCTAATACAAGGCACATGGCCCTAGATTGCCAACAGCATTCAAGTTTCCCTTCTAAGAGCTGGCATTAAACTTCAAAGCTTTTGGATCAGGCAGCTCTCTCAAATTTGTTGTTTCATCTCTAACTCTAACATTAAACTTGCATCAAGCTGCTGGTCCCTAAATGTTAGGACCATAGCAAGCATCCAGCTCTGTTTTCAGCAAGGGAGTGTTTGGCAATGGCAATGGCAACCCCTGCTTGTAGTTCAGATATTCATGGAGTAGCTTTAGTAGCTGAAGGAAGAGAAATAGCCCTGAAAAAGTAAAAGCAAATAAATCCCCTCCACAAAACCAAACCTGAAGGCACAAGATTCCAACTCAAGGCTCTTGTTCAGGAGCAGAAAACATTGTTCTTCCCATTTCCCACCAGGCCAAGATGTCAATGTGGCACAGATGTTGCACACAAGGGATGTTGCATGACAACTTTCCTAGACTGGTTTGGCCCTCCAAAACGGGCACAGAACAATGGGCTGAATCTATTTTGGTAGCTCCTTGGCATCTTGTCTCCTCTCTGACCTTCCCAGAGGTTTCCACCTGTTTGGAAAGGCCAGACAAAGGCAGCTTTGCAATGCTGAGTTGGTTTGCAGCCCAGGAGGTTGGTGATGCTTTAATGCCACATTTTGATGGCAGTGCTGGTTGGGGAGGGAAGTGTTGCAGCCCTCTGAAGGTAAGCCACTCCTCCTCATGAATCCAAACATCTTGTTCCCCAAACTCCAAAGGATGCAAACCATTTCTCAGCAGTATTGCTTCAGACAGAGTTTTACCCTGTGAAGTCAGTCATTAGATTTCCAGACAATGGACTCCCACCAGGGGTCAAGCTGCTCTCACTGCTGGTATTTTACCTTGGGAAGGATGGAAAACACACTAGCAGGGAGTTTGTTTTGGCCCCACAATACAGAGCTGCTTATGCTCTGCATCCAGCAGAAGATTGTTGTTCCAACAATGGAAAAGGAAAGGGGAGGGAAAAGAGACAAACTCAGAGCCAAAACACACAGTGCAGCCTGGGATGTGCAGGTTAAGCCAAGCCAGTGCTCTGCAAGCCTGAAACCTCACACTCCAACAAGCTCTAGCCCTCAGCAGACCCTGAGAGAGCAAAGGCATATTACTCTGGGAAGGGAAGCTTGAGGTTTTGAACAGAATCACAGAGGCTGGAAGAGACCTCTAAGATCATCAAGGCCAACCATACCCATCACTAAGATGCCACTAAGCCATGGCCCATGTCTCCTTCTACCTCACACACTCTCAGCATCTCCTCTTGGGCCTGGCAACACTCCTCTTTGTCCTCCATGCTCTCCCCAAGCCTGATGCAACATCCCAACATCAGCTGAATTCAAGCTAAAGCATTCAATGAGACCATTTGGGATTGGAATCAAATCCAAGCTTGGGAATTCTCTAGCTCCTCCATGGATTCAGCTTGTACAAACAGCAGTGGGTATTTCTATCCCTTCTACACACACACACACTCCTGCTGCTCCCAAGCCCAACAGCCCTCTAAAAATGATTGTAAATGCACAACCACATTATGTCTTCTAAAAAAAAAAACAAAAACAACCCATAAAATAGTCAAATCCTGGCTTAGGGCCAGAGAGGAAAGTGTCAGATCTCAGCTGGTAAATAAGATGTTACTGTGAAGCTTGTAAAAGGCAATGTTATTCCTCCTCTGTGAAGGCTCTACCTGCCTAACATGAAGGGGAGCTCAGTGACAGACACATTAAAACACCATTAAAGTGTGAAATAGAACACAGTGTGAAAACAGATTTAACCTTCCCAGCATATTGATCTCTACTAACTTCTTGGACAAGTGCTTTATAATAGGTTTTACTGTTTTTTCCTGTTGCTGTTCTGACTTCCTCAGAGGTGGGTGTTCTTTCTAAAAGCTCCTGACAGCTGAGGGAAGAGAGGGCTTGCTTCTTGGAGCCTCACCACTGCTCAGCTGCTCCCTAAACAGAGCTGGGGGAAGGATGGCTCTGGGCAGCAGGGATTGGGCTGGGAGGAGGAGGAAGGGGAAGAGGAAAGGGAAGAGGAGACAGACTGTTTGCAAGGCCTCTGCTGAACAAAACCCATGCAGGATGCAGGCAAGGCAAGCTGACATGCCTTCTGCAAGGGGCCAGGGCCAAGATTTATTGGAGCGTGCAGGGAGAGGAGCTGGGGTGGTGGAGATAGGTGAAAGAATTGTGCACACATCTGCATAGGCAGACAGGAAATCCTCCTGATGAATTGGCTGCTGCAGCTCATGCTGTTGCCAGCCAGCTCTTAGACTTTCACTGGCAGATAGGGACTTCTCCCAGCCATGAGTTATGCTGTAGGACCTTTGACCTTCCACCCATCACCTCCCCTCTGACCATTCATCCATCCATCTCCCAGAGTCTTATGCTAAGAGTTCAAACCCTGCCAAAGGGCCAGGGATTTTTCTTTCACAGGTCAACAAGAATGTCCCACCCATCTCTACACTGGGATTTCCTTTCTGGCCACCCCAAAATAGGCCCAGCTGAAACATGGGAGAGAGAAGGTCCAGCCACATCCTCCAGCCCTAAATGAGAGCTCTGTGACACCCATGCACCAACTAGACACATTTTTGGGGCTGTAGAGGGGTTGTTTTTATGGAATTCTCTCTGATGTCCTCCTCACAGTGATCATCTGGCAGATCCTGGCCTGGCTAGAGATCTCTCCCCACTCGTGAAGAGGAAGTTGAGCTCATCCAGCAGATATCCCTGAGATGCTGCATGGAATTCAAACCTCTACATTGGCTACTGGGCAGGGCTGAAGCCTCCCCTGAGCAACATGCTGCATCTGTGTACCCAGCCCTTGCCAGTAAAACAGCAGCATACTAGAATNTCTGTGTTGAGGGCTCCAGAGCTGGACCCAGTATTGCAGAGGAGGTGTGAGCAGAGCAGAGTGCAGTGGCAGAATCACCTCTCTGGCTCTGCTGGCCATGCTTCTCTTGATCATTTTGATCATTTAGTCCAATCTCATTTCCTCACCAGTGCTGCTGAAGATGCCATTTCCACTTTTGATGATGCTGGAGGAGAAGGACATGGCCATTTGACTGAAGGGCAGTAAAAATGAAGACCATCACCTTCCCTACACCTCATCCATCTGTGGACACTAAGCTCTCCAGAAGCTTTTGTCTCACTGTAGCATCCAGCACAGAGAGACCACAACCTCTCCTCATGCATGCAGTCAATACTGTGTCATTTTAACAGTGGATTTCTAGTCTATGCTGCTCCTAGACACCTTGGCTCCTGTTATCCTCTTTTTAAAGAGTTCTTTTGGATAATCCTACCCATGAGCTGTTGAAAGTTCTACCTGCTCTTACCTCACAGCAAATAATGAGACTGCAGGGGCTCACTTCTCTCAGTAGGACTCTGACACAGGGCAGGGAGGAGCAGCAGATCCTGATGTTGGATCAGCATCCCATGGAGGATGATCAAACCAGTTTGGTCCATAAGGCAATGAAAAGTGGAGAACTGAGACCAGCAAAGTCTAAACCACAATAGTCCAGGGTGTTGGTTCTTTCTCTGCCACAGATTTGCTCTGTGACCTTGGGCAAATCCTTCCTCAGTGAATGGCTCAAGTTTCTCCCTTTGCCCTCTGGTTTTCTGCTCCCAA
Organism: Bucco capensis; assembly: GCA_013396975.1. Lineage (NCBI taxonomy): Eukaryota > Metazoa > Chordata > Aves > Piciformes > Bucconidae > Bucco > Bucco capensis. The sequence goes on along the minus strand of VWZO01020256.1, from coordinate 252,361 downwards.
TTCCCATCTCTTCAGGCTAGCACCTTCCAGGTTGCATCTAATATTTGGATCTCCAAGTTCAACCACTTAATAATGAACTCCTTTACCTGCAACCTCAAGTGTGAAGCCTGAGATGTAAACATCTCATTCATTTTGAAGCAAGCCACACAAGAACATGGAAAGATGAGGATCCCAGTGACTGCTTTACAGCAAATGGCACTGCCCAAATTGATTTCATATCCTACTCCAAAGGTCTGAGCAGAAGCATCTGGGCCAGCACAGCAGAGTTAAACCCAAGCCCATCGAAAATGGATAAACAATTAAAAATGGATTGAAAGAAGAAAGAAAAAGAGAAATCATTCCTAATTAATTCTCGTGCCCTGTACAACCCCAGACTATTTGTAATCCTACAGGGAACATCTTTATTGATCTGGGGGAGGCTGCAGCAGCCTTCTGATGCTTATCTCAGCATAAAAATAGGCTCTGGTGATGAGCAGTGATTTAATTACATGACAATCACTGCTAACAATGCATGGCCCATACCAAAAATATGCAGAGCAAGAGTGGCAGTGATAAATGCAAGGGAAAGGCATTGACTTTCAGTAAAGTCATCCAGTGGCACAGATGGAAGGAGACTTCACCTCCCTCCCCATCCCTTCTAAGGTTGTGGCTCTAGATACTCACTGGGTAGAGAGAGCCAAGCACAGGCAAACAGAGCAGGGAGGGAGAAACCAGCCAGCCAGCATCAAAGCAAAACTGAGCACACAAGTCAATGAGACTAAGAGTCTGGGTTTTTGGTCTGTAGGAATGAAGATGAGCTGTTTGCTCTGCTTTGGGAGCTGGCACTACTGAGCATAGTGAATAATACATGGGTTTCCTATGGCCAGACTCAGGCTCTTAGAAGCAGTGACAGTGAGAGCTCAAAGATGAGTTGAATCCCATCTTCTGCATACAGGAGCTAGAATAGAAGTAGCAGCAAAGGTTTGCTCAAGAAATGAAAAGAGTGCATTTTGGTTTGCTTCTTTTCAGGTCATCTCCTTAAAAAGAAAGGAATAAAGGGTAGGGGCACTAAGACAAATTCTCTCTAAGAATTCACTTACTCCTATTGAGGGGACAACTGAAGTGTTTGTCAGCATCTTTGAAGTCACTGAAATAATAGTGCTGAGCACACTGGGCACTTTCATGAAGGAGTTTGGCTCCATCACCATTTTATCCCCACATCCTTTTAGGAGTGAAGGAGAATCTAGGCTGACCATACATTTGGAAGTGTAATGTCCAAGCCTTCAGGTTTTAACAGCTGACAGTTAAACATTCAATCTTCAAAGTAACTTACCAAAAACGCAGAGATCAAGAGTAGAAACAAAAATCTTCATTAATCTGCTAGAAATTTGGTCACAACAAACCAAGTGTGGAGGAGAAATCCTTACATTCCCTGGGGAAGCAGTCCCTTGCACAGGTTGCCCACTCATCCCCATCCATCTGCCCCTCAAACCATTGAAGCCCAGTGCCTTATCCTTCCTTCATGGCTGCTCTTTAAACACACTAACTGCAAGCACATGGCTCCATGGAGCTCTTTTGGCAGCTAGAGATCAGTGGTGTGAGGCAAAAATCTGTTGACCACCTAAATCTGACCCAGAACCAGAAGTATACACCCAGTCTGTGAGCTTGTCTTACCTTCCTTCTGCAAGCCAGTCCTCAAGAGGCAAGAAGGCTGGTTGCACTAGGACATGAGTGCAAATAAAGTTCACACCAAGACATCTTCCAGCTCTTACTTTCTTCCCCTGTGAGAGCCAGATCATCTTGTTGAGCCAAGAGGGAAATTGCAGGTGTTCAAGCCAACAGGCAGGAACCTTTTGGCAATGTTCCTTCACGTAAAACTTCACAAGAATCACCAGCCCTCAGGTTAAAGCCATGCTGAGAACTTGAACTTGTGCCTGCCCAGGTGCTGCTAGTGAAACCTGAATGCCACCTCCTGCTTCTCCATGCCCATGTGCATGATTCATGTCACAGGAGCACAGCTTTTGAGCAAACAGTGCACGCTGGCAGCCCAGAAGCACAATGGCATCCTGGGCTGCAGCAAGAGAAGCGTGGCCAGCAGAGCCAGAGAGGTGATTGTGCCACTGCACTCTGCTCTGCTCACACCTCCTCTGCAATACTGGGGCCAGTTCTGGAGCCCTCAACACACAAAGGCCATGGAGCTGATGGAGCAGGTGCAGAGGAGACCATGAGAATGCTCAGGGGCTGGAACACCTCTGCTCTGAGGACAGGCTGAGGGAGCTGGGATTGTTCAGCCTGGAGAAGAGAAGGCTTCAGGGGAACTCCTAGTGACCTTCCAGGACCTAAAGGGAACTTGCAAGAAGGCTGCAGAGGGCCTGTTTGCAAAGGCCTGCAGGGAAAGGACAAGGGGCAATGGTTTGAAATTGGAGAAGAGTAGATTTAAAGTGGACATTAGAAAGAAGTTGCTCCCCACGAGGGTGGTGGAACACTGGCCCAGGTTGCCCAGGGAGGTGGTTGAGTTCCCATCCCTGGAGGCATTCCAGGTGAGGCTTGCCAGGGCTCTGGGCAAGCTGCTCTAGTTGGGGATGTCCCTGGCCACTGCAGGGGGGTTGGACTAGATGACCTCCAGAGGTCCCTTCCAACCCATTCTAGGACTCTATGATCTTTTTTCTGCCAAACAAAATGTCCTTCCACATTCTCTTGAAATGCTGCAGTGCTCTCAAAGCATCCCAGAGAGAAGCAGATTAAAACTGCTCTCATCTCAAGAGGCTGCTTTCTTTTCACACCACCATTGTTTCTAAATGCTTGTCAATATGGACAATAATGACACAAATAGCTTTTTGCTCCCATGTTTCTTGAACTGTATCATTCCTATTGCTGCTGAGAGCCTTCCCCACCTCTGCCTGCCAGGCAGCTACTTTGTCCCAAAAGGAGGGAATTTCACCTGGCTTAACTTAGCCCAATTGGAGAACTGATTAAACCACTCCATCTGCAATACAGGAGATTAACAATCACTTGGAATATCTCAGCTTCCTCCTGAGCTGCTAACTTTAAGGGTGCTAAAGAGCAGATATTCTTATCATGTCCCAGTGTGATTGGAAGGGCAGAATGCACCAGGGCCCTGACACATGTAGCTTTACAGATAAAATACACCTCCAATATGAAGTCAGACACAGGATTCACTTCTAACACAGTCTCTAAAGTCAAAGCTAACATTTCCCAAACTGTCTATCAGCTTAGTTGAAAGGATGGAGAATCTAAAGGTTAAGGTTTGATTAGAATGAATTTAGTCAATTTTTTTTTCTTATTTTTTTATCCTTAACACATCAGAGCCACCAAATTCTTTCCTGGTGTGAATTTACCTGTCTGATGGGAAAAGAACTCTAGTTTCATCATGTGGAAGCTGCAGGATCAGGCCCTCAAGGGGAAAGGGAAAAGAAAAGGGGGAAAGAAAGAAAGGGGAAAGAGAGAGAGGAAAGAATAGAAATAGAGGAAAGAGAGTGGAAAGAGGGGAAAGAGAGAAAGGGGAAAGAAAGAAAGAGAGAAAGGGGAAAGAAAGAAAGAGAGAAAGGGGAAAGAAAGAAAGAAAGAGAGAAAGGGGAAAGAAAGAAAGAAAGAGAGAAAGGGGAAAGAAAGAAAGAAAGAAAGGGGAAAGAAAGAAAG
>VWZO01020256.1:215896-230141 GCA_013396975.1 Bucco capensis | reverse complement strand
GGGGGTTCAGAGGCATTTTCTGCACTTGCTCACATTTTCATAGACATGTAAAGTAATCCAAAGTCTGGTGGTACTGCTGCAAGCTTTAAAGCAATACTGCTAGACACAACAGAGTAAAATACTCTTCAGGTGAGGAAGGAACATATGCATAAGAAGCAACAGGATGGAAGTCTGAATGGAGATAAAAAGTCAACTTTGATTTTAAATAAAGGGAAGGGGAAAGAAAACAACTTTGGTCAAAAAGAAGTGCTTTCTCCTGGAAAGAGACCCAAGAACAATCACTTGGTGATTAGCCTCCAACTGCTGGCTCATCATCTATAATCTAGGTAATGATCTGGAGCAATCTGGGGGGCAGGAAAAAGCTAGACCTATTCATACATCTGGCCAAGTCAAAATCATTCTTAAGAACCTTTGGAAGAGTTGGCATGTTTAAGGGCCAAGCACTCCCTGAGCTTTATGTGTTCAGTCCAGTGACCTGCCTAGTGCTACTTATTTCACCAGAGATTTAGAGAAGTTAGTTTTGGCTTAAATACCTCCAGGACAAGAGGGAGCATTTGGGGTTGCCATAGGACTGCTAAGGTTTCTGTGTGTGAAGAGACATACCACAGTCCTCAGGACATCTACAAGTCCTCTGGCAAGTCCCTGCTTTCAAATTCTCTCTCCTATCATTCCTAAGTTCCTTGATTGGATATAAGGAGGAATTTCTTTCCTGAAAGGGTTGTTCAGTCTTGGCCCAGGCTGCCCAGGGAGGTGCTGGAGTCAGCATCCCTGCAGGGGTTGAAGAAACATTGAGCTGCTCTCCTTAGGGCCATGGCTTAGTGGGATGGGAGTGCTAGGGATGCTTGGACTGGATGAGCTTAGAGGTCTCCTTCTTGAACAGGAGAGAGCAGAATTGAACACAATCTTCCAGCTATGGCAGAGGAGAGAGGAAGGAGAACCTCCCTCAACCCACTGGCCACACTCTTCTTGATACATCCCAGGATGGATCCCAGAAGAGAAGCCACAAAGAGCCAACTGAAGAAAGAAGAGAAACCTAGGGAATTCCACATCTACACAAAACACCTTGTGGGATCCTTAAGGAAATGCTCTTGCTTCCAATTTTGGTGGAGAAGGTGGGTGTTCCTTATTAAGTCTGAACACATCCTGTGTGTCATGGGGTATTTTTAAGTCTTTGCCATCATTTCCCTTCAGTAATCTTACTGGGAGATGTTGAAATAATATATTGCAATTGTTGTATTGCAGGGAAAAAACAGAAGAACTAATGAAATTATTTATACTTCCAGAGAAGAAAACAATGAGATGATATTGTCTTGAATGACCTTTCCTAAGTAGGGGGATATAGCATCTTACACAATAGACTCTTGGTTCATGTTTCAATTACTGACCTTTACTGGAGAGAAAATTAATGCAATTTTCCTCCTAATCCACCCAGATCCATAGTGAAGGCTTCCACATGCTGAACCTAACTCAGATGGAAAATGTCAGCTCTTTGCTACTGGATGACTTTGACTTTCATTTGTTTGGCTGGAGTCTTTCTGAGTTGTGTCCTTAAAGCTTTGTATATTTTTGGGACCTAATTTTGACAGAGAATTTCCTACATCAGAAGCCCTGGATATTTTTTTTCTTCTTTGGGGATTTTTCATTCTTTGGGAATTTTTTTGCCCCACTGTTTATTGTGGTTTTTCTTTTTTTTTTTTCCAATACATGAGATACTAAACATTTCTTGGAAGTTGCCAAATAACTTGGCTTCAAGCCACAGTATCACAAAGGTTGGAAGAGACCTCTAAGCTCATCCAGTCCAAGCATCCCTAGCACGGCCATACCACAAAGCCATGGCCCTAAGGAGAGCATCTCTATGTCTCTTCAACCCCTGCAGGGATGGTGAGTCCAGCACCTCTCTGGGAAGCCTATCCCAAGATTTAACAACCCTTTCAGGAAAGAAATTTCTCCTTATATCCAATCTAAACTCGCCTGCTGCAACTTGAAGCCATTTCCTCTCATCCTCTCGCTGTTCACCCTGGAGAATAGACCTACCCCCATCTCACTCCAAGCTCCTTGCAGGGAGTTGTAGAGAGAGCTAAGGTCTGCCCTGAGCCTCCTGTTCTCCACACTAACCAACCCCAGTGCCCTCAGCTGCTCTTCACCACACTTGTGCTCCAGAGCCTTCCCTAGCCTGTGCCATCTGACCCTTCCCTATTCCTCCATCCCACTAGGCAAACAGGACTACCTTGACTTCTCATCAGATAGAAGCCCCCCCAAGAACATAAACAAACCAGCAAGTGTTGTTCATTTAGTTTTGTCTCCCATTTTCTTTTGAATCAGTGACCAGACCTGGAAGTTGGAGTCATTTCAGTTTTGTCTGTTTAGGAAGAGATGTCAACTTTTATCTAGACAACTGAAGAGCATGAGAAGACTCCAAGACTCTGTTTGCAGCTGGATGCTAGGATACACTCATTCCACAGGGCAACTGTCTGAAGCTCTACATTCATTGTCAAAAGAAGATGGGGGGGAAAAGTAAAATAAACAGAAATAGTCAATCAGACAACTCACACTGAGCTGCATCTAACTTGTCTGTACCTTCTTCCTAGTGATGCAAGATTAAACCAATCCTTCTTGAGACAGCCTGACAGAGCCCAGAGCTGATACCACACAGCCTGACCTCCATGGCTATGATGGCACAAATCCCAGGAGGCATTCATCCACCCAACAGCTTGTGCCAAAGGGACAAAGCTCTCTTATCTTTTCCAGTGCTCCATGCTGCTATTTGGGGAGGGGAGAGGGTGCGGGGAAAAGAAGGAGGGAGGTGGCAATTAAGGCCTGTCATTCCAGACACAGAGGTTTAGATGGAGGGAGTGAAGCTGCTAGTGGGTTTTTGAACTAAGGGTCTGTCTATGTGTAATCTGTAAACAGTTGAGCTCTTAGAGGGTGTGTTACAATTCCCAGAAGCATGCTCTGTTATGTCTAACATGCAGCAGAACCCAGAGAGGCTATGTGTGTGAGTGTTTTGATACAGCAGGATGATGATAGGAAACAGAAACAGTGACCTCCTATGCCACAAAGCCAACCAGGAGATTTCAACTTGAGGAGCTCCAAACAAAAATACACAGACTTCTTTGGAAAGGAGAGTTGCCTGTTTAAATGTTGACATTAGCAGGAGATAATGTCATAAAATTACATATTGTTTTTGGTACACACTCCAGAGAACATTGACCACCCTCAGACTTGGAAAAGTCATTTAGAGGAATGGAATGGAGTTAGAGATATAATTCAGAGTGCAAGCATGCTCCAGCACTGAGGCAAAGGCCAGGATGAAGACATTCATGAACACAGCACTTGCCAGGGGACACTGGCAATTCTCTCTCCTGCTAATTGTGTGTCAGAATTCCAGAAAGCCATAACACTAGTACATCAATGAGTGCAACTCATGAATTAATTACAATCCCTGTAATCACAGAATCACAAAGGTTGGCAGAGACCTCTAAGCTCATCCAGTCCAAGCATCCCTAGCACTGCCAATACCACTAACCCATGGCCCTAAGGAGAGCAGCTCAATGTTTCTTTAACCCCTCCAGGGATGGTGACTCCAGCACCTCCCTGGGCAGCTTATTCCAAGCCTAAACAACAAGATTTCATGTTGAGATATAAAGCATTATCTTGAAGAGAACCTCTGCTGGAGATGTGTACCACGAGGAGCTCTTTTGGCTTTACAGCAATGGAACTGTTGCACAGCACAGGAAACAGAGGATTAAATACCTAGGGAATGCACTTTTTTTAACTGACAAAACAGAAAGCATTGACTCTTTTGGAAAAGATCTAACTTCCATTGAGCAACTTTGGATGGTTCCAGATAATAGAGCATTTTGCTGACCAAATTTACCATGCCAAGAGTGAATTACAAATGAGAACATCTAAACAATTGTGGTGTGTTGCAAGAAATCTGTAATTCAGCTGGATTGTCTAAAGTTCACTTCATAATTACATTATATATATATAATATATTGATACTATAATATATATATTGAGATATATATCTTGATATATATATATAATATATTGATATTATAATATATATATTGATATATATATCTTGATATATATATATATATCAATATAATGGATGGATTGCTGGCTGCTCCTTAAAATATAATCACCACAGAAGAGCAGGTTCCATTTAAACAACTATTCCCCATCAATTACTCTTTAGAGCTGAATTCTAGTGCCTGTGACCCAGAAGAGTTAAAATACACTTGGCTAACTCTGGTATTGATTTCCTTCTCAATGATCAACCATTTCACTCTCACACTCTTAAAACACAGAATATTCCAGAAGAGTCTTATTAACTTAGTATGCAATTTGAAAGCTTCACATTGCTTGGTGAACATTTTCATCCTCACAGCTAATGTTTCTTTGCATGCTGTTGCTTGTTAAATAATTCCTCACCTTTGAGCTTTGAAGTATTTATAGATTATCAGCTCCTCCTTCACTTACTTATGGTTTTTCAAGCTGTATACATTAAGTTCTTTTCATCTCTCTTCAGATGCCATGCCCTCTAATCCTTTTATCATTTGTCACTGTGGTTTGATAAACTCGACAACAAGAAATAATCCCATGAATTTTTCATACATAGAAGAATGATTATGCTCCAATAAAAGAAAAACCAGGCTTTGTCAATTCCAATTCTTCCTACATTTCAGTTGAGGAACTAAAACTCTTTGGGTCTTTTTTTTTTCCCCCCTCTGAAAGCATGTTGAGAGAATTCTACCCAGGCCTCCATATTTCACACCAATTCTGGCCTACAGGACTAGAGATGTCCAATCCTTTATAGGGAAAGCCATGAGGTCAGAACATCATCCAACACTCCCAATGGAAGTGATGAGGGATTTTACACACTCCTGCATGTCTTTGCACCTTCTCCACCCACACACATACCTGTAAGCTCACAAACATGTATGATATCAAACACACACTGGCCACTGTTCAGAGTCAATTGAGGCTTAGAGGTCTCGTGTAGCTCACTGTAATTATCATGGAATTCCATGATGGAATACTATGCCAAACCCAATCTTTTCCTACTTTCAAATATGCCCATCAGCAAAGCAATTGTTTTCCCAGCTAATACAGAGAATCAATGAAGATGTCATGCTCTCCCACGTTCCTTCCCATTCTAGCTAACACAGCTGTGAGTTGGGCTTACCTTATCATCCTCATCCTCATCTTCATCCAAGCCCATCAGCTCCTGCAAAAGCAGATGTCCACATTACACAACACTACACTGACTTTTTTCAGTGTTCCAGAAGCTGATGATCCTCCCACAAGGTTTCATTACCCACTTCTAGTGCAAGGCCTCCCAAAACCCCAGCACTTTCCCCTTTCAGAAAGAAACTGTTTATATTCAAGGACTTTGGTATTTTATGCCCTCATGAACAAAGCAGGCACTACCCTATACAAATTTTAAGTCTAAAAGAAAGCATTTAGTGCCTGCCTCCAGGAATTTGAAGGCAAGAGGCTTTCAGATTCATTGCTGGCTTTTACTTGTCTGTAAACAGCTTTGTTCTTAGTCTGACAAATGAACCTGTAGGCTATGTCAAGGCTGAGGACTCTCAACTCCACTTGTTCCATCCTCACTGCTACAATGCCTGCTCCCTCCCTTTAGGGCTATTACTGCAGGGAAATGCATAAGCATGAGCATAATCCATCTCAGGAATCACAGGCAGATCTCTATGTAGCATCTCAGGGAGGGGAGAAAACAAAAGACTTGGCTCAGGCTTGAAATTAGGAGCTCTTGGCTTTTAACAGGATCCTCTGAGCTTTTCCTTGCTTAATAGGTGCATAGGTACTGCAAGGTAAAGGCAGCAAACATACAAAGAATGTGAAGAAACACAATAAATGGATGGATTTGAGGGTTTTGGGTGCTTCCTTAATTCAACCCCCCCCCAAAAAAGCATTTACACTGGTATCCAGAAAGTATAGACTCAATCATTCAGATTGGAAAAAACCCTTGGGATCATGAAGCCAACCATGAACCCTACTCTGCAAAGCTCACCCCTAAATATATCCCCCAACACCACAGCTAAACTCATCCAGGGATGGGGATTGAGATGGTACTGAGAGCTCAGCTACCTAGATTAACTCTTTGGCTCTCTGGAATACCCTGAGCAGCTGAATTAACACTGCTCATGGGTTCCATAGCTAGAGAAGCTCCCCAGCTGTAAACCATCAACTATTTTATCACTATCCACCAATTTAACCTCCTGGCAACTGGATCATGCAGACAAGGTTAATATTGGTACTCTCACTGCTTTTCTGAAGAAAACCTCCTCTCATCTGCAGGGCAGATGTGACTAAAGGGAGCACCTGATTGTCTATTTTTGACCTACAGATGGTTAGAATCATAGCCACCCATAAAAAAAAAGGAATCAGGTAATATGAAAGGCACTTTGACTACTTGTTCCATATGATCCCAATGTGTAACATTGCCAGAAGCAAAATGCATCCCTGAAATTCATGGCATTGCATCGTTGGCAGGATGTGTGAGAGGAAAAAGGCCACTTTCAGGTGGATATTTCTTTATTAGGACTACAAACCTGTGTTTTTAGATCTAGTGGCTTTGTAGCATTCACCTAAATGATGTCCTGGCTTGGCTTTGCTGATTTATGGCAGATTCTCCTCAGTTCAACATGCAATAAGCTCAGCATGGCATGAGGAAGGGATGGAAACTGAACTAGGAGTTGCTTTTCACACTAAAAATCATAAACCAGCTATTGACCTTTTTAATTCTAGGCTATTCAATTTGTTGTATAAAGTTGACTTGATTCACTTGGGTCAAGGTAGTCTTCATGGCTACAAATGTCAATCATCTTGTTATAAAAATAGCTATAATTCAGCCTCTATTTCATTGCTATTATGGGCAATCCATGAATTGACTCTGATTTCTAGCTGGAATTATGCATCTTCAAAGAAGAATTCCTACCCCAGCAGTAGCTCTTGGCTACATATGTTATCATTCATTCTGGATTTGAATTTTGTCTTCTCCCAGATCAAGTTAAAAAAAAAACAGAAGGTTCAATTTCTGGGGGAAAAAAAAAAAAAGCCAAACCAAACCATTTTTCATTTAAAAGTAGGAGGTGGGGACAAGGATTAAGGGGACCTTAAAGTCTCAGCTCACAGGACAAGGTTTAGAAAGAACTAACTTCTCTTTCAGCTTCTATTGGCTTTCCACTTCCATGCCCCAATGTGATGCAAAATGTAAGATCAGCAGGGGTTTTAGGGACTTTGTAGCTATTTAGTAAGTGAAATCCCCCTCTCCTACTCTCTGAGAATGGTTTGCTGCTTGCATCATGAACATGAAGAGCTTGGAGCTTTCTTCTTCAGTAACCTCACAACCACAAGATTGTTCATCTACCCAAGTAGCTCAACACCATCCAAATGGATGACATTGTGCTCAAGGCTAAAATTCAAGCAGAAATGTGATTGCCACTTTACTTGCCTGAGCATCCTGGCTGTTGGTGACCTTCCCTGTTGCAACAAGGGAGAAGTTGTATGCAAAGAGCACCAGGAGAGCCAAGGGCACCATGTACAGCTCCACACTCCAGACAGTGACCACAAACACCTGGGAGAGAGAGAGAGAAAGCAGCAGAAGGGAATGCTTAACAAGTGTTGAAAAAGAGATAAGAAGGCCTTTCAGCCATTCTCCCTATCTACATTCATCCTTGAATCTCTGCTAACCTCATGCCTATTATTATTTTGGCAAAGCAAGCTCTCTTTCAATCCTGTCTGAATCCATTAGGCTGACATTTGTTTGCTTCTGCTCGAAGCACAAGGCTATCAAGGTTAGTGCAAAGGCTTTGTTCACTCCTTCCTGGGACCCCTTCAAGCCTTTTATCCTTAGTGCTGGTGTATAACAGACCCACTGCTCCTCTTCATCAAACCCCAATTGCCAGAGGTCTTTCACAGACAGGCTAGAGGAGAGTTGGAGAGTTTCTTCCTCTTGTGCAACCTGAGCCATCCAGCTCTCTCCTCACTCAACAGGGGATGATCAGGGGATGTCTTTTCACCATTCATCTGCCTATATTCTTGGCATAGCAGCAGAAAGGCTCCCCACCTTCCAGGAGATGGGATGTTGCAAAGGGATGCAGTAAGCTCAGTCTCCATTCTCCAGCCCCTTGCCATTTTCCAGCACATCATATTCTGATTTCACTGCTTGCTGGGAGCCTTTCTGCCCAAAAATGGGATGGATTTGTGCATTTGGAGTGGTATCTGACCAAAATCAACTACTAGCACAACCAGAAGGCAAATGTTGCTGTTCTGCTCTGCAGCTTGGAGCCACAAAACACACAACTAACATGATGGGGATTTCAAAAGCACTTAGGATTTGTCAAAAAAAAAAAGAATGATGCCAAGCCAAACTGCAAATCCTATCTTACAAGGACCAATGATACCTGAACAGACTGCAAACTTGGAGTGATTGGCAAAGGCAAGTCAATAAACTGAATCCAGAACTGCCATAAAATGCATGTTGTGATCCCATTTCCTTTTCTACTCATACACAGTGTTTCCAGAACTGCCTGATGCTGGTAGCAATTTGAAGCTATTTGAAACAATCTCCTTTAAAGACAAGGCACAAACACAATTATCTGATTGGGTTTTTTCCTTCCCCCAAAGGAACCTGGAATGGTCTGAAACAAAAAAAACCACCACATTTTGCTCTCCTTAGAGCCATGGCTTAGTGGGATGGGAGTGCTAGGGATGGTTGGACTGGATGAGCTTAGAGGTTTCTTCTAACCTTCATGATTCTGTGATTCTAAAGACTTCAGAAATTGTCATATTCCAAGCTCAAAATTGTCTTCCATAAAGTTTTAACCTGGACAAGTTCTTTTGGAGCTATTCCAGCTCCTTTGGATGAATCTCTACTTGCTTTATAAGACATAATGAAGGTGATAGCAGCTCCTATCTTACCTCCAATGCCACTCCAAAGAACAAGAAGCTGTTACTGTACATATCTACAGAGATCTCTAAGTTCAGGCATATGTTGACAGATAGAAACAGACACACACATCTAAACTATACATCTGAGCCTTAGGTCAACTCCTTCATGGAAATTCACATTGCCAGGTATGAATTCAAAACATCTGCACCAGTCTGTTGGAGGAGGCTGCATTTACATCATCCCCTGGGGCAGGAGCAAATGTAGTCTTCTCTTAACACAGCAAAAAAAGATTCCTTAGGCAATCAGCTAGGAAAGTCCTCCAGGAGTCAATGAAGCTCTTGAAGAACCTCTCTTCATTCAGTCATTCATTCACTTGCAGGACTTGAAGCAATTTTAGTGCATCTGTCACCATCCTATATGAACATCACTGCTCAGCTGCAAGGATAAGACAACCTTGCAATCACAGGTCATTTAGGCAAGCTACAGAATCAAGACCTTGGTGATTTTAGAGCCAACAGTACATTTTTTTTGTGTGTGTGTGTGTGTACTATTGAGTTGCAGACCTTAAATAAAGCTTAAAACTTCATTACAAAATCTCACTGCACTCTCAACTGACGATTGCTGAGGCATCCTGTGGCTTCCTTTCTAGTGCTGCCTGGTTAATCAGTTGCTGAATTATAAGTCAGGCAGCAATGCTTTGATAGAGCTCCCACATCTCCTTCAGAAGAGTTGCTTCACTGCTAGCACTGAAGTCAAGGGAATTTTCCTTGCTGTGACAACACAGACACAAGACAAATTGATTTAGCTCCTCAGAAACTACTGAGCCTCAGAGGGATGAGGGAATAATTGCTGTGAACATCCAGTATAAATTCAGAGGGGGTTTATAAAGGGAATAGTAATATTTCTGCCTTCTACCAACCTTCTGAGCAGTTCTGCAGCATCAGTTGACAAAGCAGCTCCCAAATATGCCCATGTCCTACTTGACCAGCTCTCCTGTAGAACCCTGACACTCACTATAGCATCAGCAGTCCTGGGATACAGACATCCACTCCTCAAAGGACCAAGTCCTCAATCATGCAGGCTTTTTCTTTCCTCCACAGTGCTATCTTCTGCTTGGGAGAAGCTCCTGCAATCTCCTGCACAAATGATTTTCTTAGCAATACTTTTTGCCAGCATTCAGCAATGGTTCAGCTGCTGAGGTAGGTCATGGCTATGGGAAGGAACAACTTATCCTCTGGATTCCTTCTGTTCTCTAATCTTTCTTTTGCCTAATAATGAATGAAGATATTAACAGGTGCAGATCACTCAATGGCATAGAAATCAGGGACAGAACCCAAGCTCTTGTTCCTTATAATCCAGTTTGAGCAAATGATACTTTTTCTTTCTCTATCACTGTTAGACCAAGCTCTATCAGCTATAATCCAAGTCATCTTTGATGATTTTTCTGCTGGGCTTCCTACTGTGCATGAGAGAAGTTACAGAATCACAGAGTCATTAAGGTTGGAAGAGACCTCCAAGATCATCAAGTCCAACCAAAAGGACAGTTAAAAGANTGTGGAGCTGAGGGGCCCACAACTGGACTACTATTTCAGGACGGTAGCCAGTGTCTAAAATAAAACAAGTGGCAGATAGAGTTGGGATTATTCAATCTGGAGAAGAGAAGGCTCCCAGGAGACCTTCTGGTGACCTTCCAGCATCTGCAGGAGCTCCAAGAGGGCTGGGGAAGGACTTGTTAGGATGTCAGGCAGTGCTAGGAGTAGTGGGAATGGATCCAAAGTAGAGGAGGGGAGATTTCGGTTGGGTGTTAGGCAGAAGTTGTTGGCCAGGAGGGTGCTGAGCCACTGTGCCAGGTTGCCCAGAGAGGTGGTGGCAGCCCCAGCCCTGGCAGTGTTGCAGGCCAGGCTGGCTGGGGCTGGGAGCAAGCTGCTCTAGTGCCAGGTGTCCCTGCCCATGCACCTAGAGGAGCTTGCAGCTCCCTTCCAACCCTCACACTTCTAGGATTCTATAGCTTTCTGCATTATTACTTTGCCTGCAATTTGAGAGTATAAAAGCCTATTAGAGAACTGAGCTATTTAATCCATAGTCTTCTAAAACAATGCTGAAAACAGAATCAGAACTGGGATAAGCAGATCTAGAGAGGGAGGGGCAAAGGAGCTCTTGAAATTAATATGTAGACTAGAGTTGTACCTAGAAGTGAACAGCAGTATCACAGCCTTGGAGAAAGGGCCACTTGATTTCAGCTGATTAATGTGTTGCTGTTTCAAAAGGCCTAATAACTACAAGTTAAAGCTCTGGAGGTTTGGAGGCTGTTTCATCTAAAAAATCCTTGAAGAGGGGTCCAACTGTTCCTGTCAAGAAGCCTGGAGTTTGAACAAGCCTAAGAGTGGTCCTTTTGACAGCAGCACAAAAGATGAGAGAAGGCAGCCTCAGCTGAAAGGAAAAACAAACCCTTAGAAACACGTTTCTCCAAGCTGGGCTTTGCTGCCCCTCTGCTTCCAATTTAGCCTCTGACTATTAAAAGCAGATTTTAGCCTGGTGTCTACTAAAGCATGCCCATAAACCATTTGTCAGCAGCAAAGCCACAGCTAGGAGATAGACTAGTTCTAAGAGGTTGAGAAATCTAGCATTAGAGAGGTTTTCCTGGGTAATTTTTCTACCAAGAAATGATTTTAACTAAAAAAAAACCCAAACAAACAGGTTTTTTCTGACCTGGTGAGAGGCTTTGGGGAAAAAAAAATAAAGAGTAATTGGAAAACCCCAGTGATGGGAGAAAGGAAAGGGATGCATTCCAGGGGCATTTTCAGATGGAAGAAATAAAAGTGAAAGGAGATGAAAAGCATGCAAGGAACTGGTGGAAAAAGGGTGATTTTCTCAGCTCAAAATCCTAATGAAATGCCTCATCAGTGGACCTAGGAAAAATCCTGTTTGAAAGTGAACTTTAAACGACTAACAGCTTCATCAAAAGTTTCCTTGCCATTTATGAACACTGCCTGGGCAATTGATGAAGCCAGGAGGAAAAATCTGGAGTTGTGAATGTCCAAATCATGTTTGGAACTAAACCAAAGCCCTGATTTTTTTTTTTATTTAAGACACAAAGATGTGCTCCCCTTTATTTACTGGGAGAGGAATTCCATACTTGTAGCTTATCTCTGGCTTCTGGAGTCTCAAGGTGCACAAACAGACTCTATAAGAAAAGAGACATTTTTGCAACTGGATATTCAGGGGGGTTTTTGGTATTTTTTTTTTAAAGCTTTCAGTCCCCAGACAAAATACAGGATATAAGCCAATAATATAAGATACTGGTTCCCCAAAAGGGCACTCAAATCCCTTGGAGGCAATAAGCCTGTCGACAGCAAATGATTTCTGACAGATACTTATTGCTGCCCTTAGACAGAGAGAGGAAAAGAGGAGAGAAGGAACACATTCACCTAGATCAGAACATTCATGCATATAGAGATATATACATATAAATATATCTATTCAGAGGTGTCTCCTTCCAGACACAGGCACTAGGGCTGCATGGACACAGTGATGCTAACAAAAATCAGGGGAGGACTCAGGGCAGTAAGGAGGCTGGTGGCTCTTGCCTTGCCTCCTGCATTAGAATAGGAAAAAAAGAGAAGCCTGCATCAATTATGGAAATTACTCTAAGATAGCTCCACCTCAGGGCATGATAAATAAACCTTGAGGCAGTCATGGAGCTTGTTTTTCCAGCTAAAGTCACAGAATCACAAAGGTTGGCAGAGACCTCTAAGCTCATCCAGTCCAAGCATCCCTAGCACTCCCATCCCACTAAGCCATGGCCCTAAGGAGAGCAGCTCAATGTTTCTCCAACCCCTGCAGGGATGGTGACTCCAGCACCTCCCTGGGCAGCCTGGGCCAAGCCTGAACAACGTTTTCAGTGAATAAATTCCTCCTTATATCTAATCTAAACCTCCCCTGCTGCAACTTGAAGCCATTTCCTCTCGTCTTCTCACTGTTCACCCTGGAGAAAAGATCTACCCCAGCTCACTGTGAGCTCCTTGCAGGGAGTTGTAGAGAGAGCTAAGGTCTGCCCTGAGCCTCCTCTTCTCCACACTAACCAACCCCAGTGCCCTCAGCTGCTCCTCAGCACACTTGTGCTCTAAACCCCTCCCTAGCCTCCTTGCCTTTCTCATCCAGATTTTTCTCTTTAAGAACAGATCCTCTTGCAAAGATGCATTCCAGAATCACTCTTCCTAATAGTGTCCCCTCCCCACATCCCTCTGATGCTCTCAGCCCATGCCATGGCCTCCTGAGAGCACTCCTCTGCCACCTCATAGCCTCCCAGCTGGAGCTTGAGGAGGAGTTGGTTCTGAGCAGAGCTGCTCCTTCATTGTGATTCGATAACAAAAGGATGTGGCAGGAAGAGGAATGATACTTAAATAAACAGGCACTATGAGAAGAAATCTATTTAATTAAGATTCAATTTGCTTTCTTGTGTGCCCAGCAAAAGAAGACAGAGCAGCTCAAGGGTGGTAGAAGACATGTCTTGTATTGAACAGCTATGACCAAACTCAGAAGTGACCTGAAGGAAGAGAGATCTTTAAATATTGATGCCACACTACAAATTAGCTCTGCATTGCTCCACACATCATCACCCAACTTACTCACTGATTGGCATAGCCTCAAAGTCATGTCCTGCTGCCAGAGCCACATGGCTCCATCTCTGCTCAGCCCAAACACAGCTTGCTCAGAAAGTGGCCCAAGGATGAGGTTTAAAGGGAAAAGAAAGCCATGACTCCCAAGTTCTGCTTGACAATTTGCCTTACCCATGAGGATGCAACAAGGAAAAAGGAGGAAGAGAAGGAAACCTTCAAAGGAGATGAACTGTGGTCACCAGAGTCACAATTGTAACAGCACTGAGAATGTCCCAAGAGAAAAGAAGAAAACCAATGTCTCCCAACTAAATCAGACATTCAACCACCAAAAAAAACCCCCTGCACAACATATAAAAATATATATGAATATTCATATTCATATATTCATATAAATATTCATATTTATAATCAGTCATCAGAGTCACAATTGTAACATCACTTAGAATGTTCAAAAAGAAAAGAAAACCAATGTCTCCCAACAAAATAAGACATTCAATCACCAAAAAAAGTAATCCCTGCAGAACATATAAAAATATATATAAATATATTTATTATTTATAGTTATATCTATTTTATATAGTTATAAATATGCTCATATTTATTATCTATAATATATATTTTTATTTATTATATTTATTTTATATTATTATTTATACTATTATTTATTTTATATTATATTATTATTTATATAATATTTATA
>VWZO01020256.1:157712-214917 GCA_013396975.1 Bucco capensis | reverse complement strand
AAATAGAAATCATTTCTATTTATTATATAAATATAAATTATTTCTAAATGTATATATTTATATATATACTATATATAATTTATATAAAATACATACAAATATTGTTTTAGTCAATATGTGTTGGGGCTTTTTTTCTCACTCTCTGCTTTAGACTCTGCAAGGGGATCTCATTTGCTTTGCTGCTACTAGGAAGTAGAAACTCAACTTTGTGTTTTAAATGAAAGCTGATCCCTGGGCAATCACTGCACTAAGAAATGGTGCTTTAAGGGGGGAAAAAAAAGGATGTTCTTGTGCAAAAGTCACAGTGCAATCAGAAGAATTGCTAAGATTCCAATCTGTTCTCCACCATCCTCTCTTGGGACAGTGCTGGCAGTAGCTTCAGCAGGGAAGGCTGGGATGCTCTGCTCAAGACACTAAATGTCTGTACTCTGATCCTGAATTACTTTTGTCATGAATATGTTCCAGGCATTCACTCATTATTCATAACAATGCCTGGAAAAGAGAAATGACAACAAAAATCAAAATCCAACTAATTAAAAAGAAGGGGTTTCCTTTGTTTGGATGATTTTTGGTTACATTATTGAGATTAGGCAGCCTAGGAAATTAAAAGCCATGATTCTATGAGATCCTTCTTTAATGAGAGGTCAGGGAGGAGCTGCTTGGTTCAAGTTCATTTCACTGAGCTTATCAGCTGCTAGGTTTATAAGTAAGCTAAGCTTTATCTGCTGCATTGCAGCTCTTTGAAGCTTAGCTGTTACACTGGATAACATTCAACACAAGAAGGTGTGTGAGGAAGGTGTCTTTGTCCTTCAAGACACACACATTTAAACCCCAAAGCCTAAAAAGCAACCACAGCTCCATCCCATTTGCTTGTGGTTGTTTCTTTCTCTTGCAGTTCAGTCTGGAGAAGAGAAGGCTCCAAGGAGACCTTCTGGTGACCTTCCAGCATCTGCAGGAGCTCCAAGAGGGCTGGGGAAGGACTTGTTAGGATGTCAGGCAGTGCTAGGACTAGGGGGAATGGATCCAAATTAAAAGAGGGGAGATTTGGATGTTAGGAGGAAGTTGTTGGCCAGGAGGGTGCTGAGCCACTGTGCCAGGTTACCCAGAGAGGTGGTGGCAGCCCCATCCATCCCTGGCAGTTTGGCAGTTTCAGGTCCCTTCCAACCCTGCCAATTCTGTGATTCTTTATCCCTAACACCCAAAGAAAACCTAACTACACCAGCACAAGCTTTGAGAGTTCTATATTTATGCATATACAACAGTTTTAGAGTCAAAGACATCCAAACCTCCAGCGTCTGCAGCCTAGAAGCGATAGCTGTTTGCTGGCATGCTGACTGGGCTAATTTTTCCCTCATGTTTGTATCTAACATATTCTACATTTCCTGTGCCAAGTAAAATACAGCGAAGACCCTCAAGCAATAAAGCTGAAAACTGAAAAAAAAAAAGCAGGGGGAAAAAATATGACAACAGTTTTCTCTCTTTTGGGGTAATCTGCTGGGAGTGGATCAGGGGAATCAAGCTGCATCTTCTCTCTAAAGGGGTAAGTACCACACAAAAAGGAAGAGCCTCAAAACAAGGCTAGGTGGCATGTCATAAAGAATCACAAATCATCTGTTGTTTCATGTTGTAACTAAATGAAATGGTCATTTTTATCTCTCATGTTTTGGGTTTGTTTCTCAGCAGGGTGATAGTTTGGGAATTGCTGCCCTATAGGAAGTTCTGATCTATTTGCAGAGAGGCAAGTTAAAAGCCTGATCTTACAGTAAATAATTCTTCCACAAAGTGTCAGTGAAAACATCTGTGCTATTTAAAAGGAGGCAAAAGAAATGTAGGTTAATTTTATTTATTCTGGGTAAGGTGAACACCTTAAAAGGGTCAGGAGCAAATTCATCATTAGGGGAGCTGATAAATGTTCACTTACTTTGGAGACATATTTGTTAACACTGTGAGGGTCAGATGGTGATGTAATTGTATAGCACTGGTGGAAATGGTCTTTAACTCTGGGTTTTCAATGTTGCTAGCAAATAGGAGGCATAAAGGATATGTTTAAACTACTTTAATGACTGCCTCCTTCACATTTGTAGTTTGTGTTAGAGCTAAATGAGTAAAGGAAAGAAAAAGGCTCTCTAATAAAGCAAGTATGCTTAATTAGACTTAATTCAGTGGCAGGAGGATAGCACATAAGGTTGTTTTCCTAGCAGTCTTAAGTTATGGCATTAGAAGAAAACCAAAATGAAAATGAAAATCAGGTTGCAGCAAAAAAAATCTGTTTAAACATCACTGAGAAAAAGAGATGCTTGGACACACAGCAGAACTGCTGCAAAACTCTCTTTTTCTAAAACCTCCAGCTATAAAGAGTGCACAAGGAACCAAAAAAATGAAACTGAAAATCCCAGTAAAGCCAGATCAGAAAATGAGAACTCTAAGCCAGCTAGATAGCACATCTAAAGCAGCAAGAAGACATCCTTTCAGGTAGAGAAATTCAGATTATTCTCTTTCCTTATGCTGTGCATGGGATTCCCCAGCACAGCCCCATGCTAGAGCTCACAAGGTCTCCTCACCTACATGAGGGATCCATTTCCCACAGTCAAGAGCAAGGCAAAAATGCTGAGTGACCCTCAGCCCTCCCCACAACTGACACAGGCACCTTGAACATCACTACAGCACACTTCAACAGTGCCAGCAGCCTCCCCAACTGCACTGAGACACAACTGCTGCATTACAGAACAAAGCCANGAGAGGTGGTGGCAGCCCCAGCCCTGGAACCATTCCATGCCAGGCTGGCTGGGGCTGGGAGCAAGCTGCTCTACTGCCAGGTGACTGGGAACCCCCCTGTAATTATACCTTAAATACATTTCCTATTGTAAGCTAGCAGAGACTAAAAAAAAAATATCCCAAGTATTGCTGGCATGACTATGTAATAGAGATTTTCCACTAGCATCTTGCTTTCCAAAACACACAACAAACTAAACAAACCAAGTTGCAGGACTCTTGCAATTGCAGGCAGCTGTTCAGGTAAAAGTAAAGCCAGGAGATTGTTTATTTTAATAAAGCCATTCTATGTGCAGCTCCAAATGAGGCATGGCAGGAGACTAGGGGGATGCCTAAAACCATCACCACCTGTTTGCCCTGAAAAATCAATTAAAGTCACACTATCACAGCAAGCCCTTCCTAGCTAATAAAAGTTCTACAGCTTCAATGTGCTAGGTGGGAATGTGCCTGCAATCTCAATCCTTAGCCTCACTTCACTTTGACACTAAACACAACTCTGAACCAACCACTGTAAAACTGGAAAGGTGTTAAGAGAAAAAAAAAATAAATAAAATAAATAAAAGCTTCCCAAATTGCTGTTGTTTGGATTGAACTAATAGTCAGTAAATCCTAACAATTCAGCCAAGAACATTTCGAGGGAGAGTTTGAAGCAGGAGGAAAAAACTGAAAGTCCTTTATGAGACACATGCCTGCTCGACAGAATTCTGTGCTGCACAACAGATCCAACTTTACAAGTTGAAAGCAAGGGCAGAGTAGAGCCATCCCAAGTGTTTTAGTAATTAAAGGAATCTGCATAATGAACCATATGCCCAAAGGGCCTGTTTCTTCATGGGGGCCAGATTTGGGTTTGAATGTTTCATTTTATTTTATTTATTTTTTTCTTCTCTTTTTTTTTGGGGGGGGGGGGTTAGATACAGATGAAACATTTCATGGCAGATAGCAACAGTGCAAAAGGAACATGTTCTGCAGGAGCTAGCCATGTGAGAACCATCAGAATGCACTTGATGAATTCTGCTCCTCAATTTCCCATTCAGAGCCAAGAGGGCTTTTTTTTTAAAGAGAAAAAAGGAAAAAAACCACATTTTTTTTTGCCTTTGAACAGCTGTATTAGTCATCTGCTCAGAGCCTAGAAAAGAGGCATTAAATACATGTATATTTATCTAGGTCATATTTATCCATTTCTATGTGTGAAATGGATTATATACACCAACACATTTAGATGCTGCAAGACTAGCAGAAATACAGGCACTGGCTCAAATTAAGAAGCTTCTCATCCACCAGGATAAAGCAAAATCACTTCCAGGATGGCTCTGTCTGTTCAGCAGTGACCTGGCAGGGTTCAAGACCTTGGACAACCTGGTCTAGTGTGTAGCATCCCTGCCCATGGCAGGGGAGTTGGAACTAGAGGAGCTTTAAGATCCCTTCCAACCTGGGCAATGGTTTTAAACTGGAGAGGAGGAGATTTAAATTGGACATTAGGAAGAAGTTCCTCAACACAAGGGTGGTGGAACACTGGAACAGGTTGCCTAGGGAGGTGGTTGAGTTGCCATCCCTGGAGGCATTGCAGGTGAGGCTTGCCAGGGCTCTGGGCAAGCTGCTCTAGTTGGGGATGTCCCTGGCCACTGCAGGGGGGTTGGACTAGATGAGCTCCAGAGCTCCCTTCCAACCCTAACAATTCTATGATTCTATGATTTGCCATGGTGCAGGGAAAGAGGAACTGATGTTTATCCAAAGATGGATCAAATTCCACTCTCCTTACATTGATGTTACCCTCCTGTCAATGATAGGATACCATGGTCTTGTAGAAGTATTAAATCTTCCAGATTCTCTGCTGCTTCAAACGGATTTTCACAGAATCATTAAGGTTGGAAGAGACCTCTAAGATCATCAAGTCCAACCATCCCTAGCACTATCATACCAAAGAGTTAGGCTGCACAATAACAATCTGCTTCTTCTAAGTGCTTTGAGCCACTAGACAAAGCAATATCTTGCTTTATGAAAATCAGTGGTGGGGGTCAGGTACTTGTCAGTGTGGACATTCTGGTTAAGCAACAGGTACCTTCCAGGACCTAAAGGGAACTTCCAAGAAGGTTGGAAAGGGCCTGTTTGCAAAGGCCTGCAGGGAAAGGACAAGGGGCAATGGTTTTAAATTAGAGAAGAGTAGATTTAAAGTGGACATTAGAAAGAAGTTCCTCCCCACGAGGCTGGTGGAACACTGGCCCAGGTTGCCCAGGGAGGTGGTTGAGTTGCCATCCCTGGAGGCATTGCAGGTGAGGCTTGCCAGGGCTCTGGGCAAGCTGCTCTAGTTGGGGATGTCCCTGGCCACTGCAGGGGGGTTGGACTAGATGAGCTCCAGAGCTCCCTTCCAACCCAAACCAGTCTAGGATTCTATGAAAAAAACTTGCCTGCCTGAGCTTTAGCAGATCTCTGAGTAGCTTTGTTTTATTTTAAGACATGATTTAGGCTCTATATACCATGGGAAATCAACTCCTTATCAGACTCAGTGATGGGGAAATTAATTGTTGGGGGTAAATAGCAGTATTTAGATCAATAAGCAGTAAAGTAATAAGAGAGACAAGACAACAGAGACAAGAGCAGAGTTATGGTTGGTGGGCAAGCAAAGCCCCAGCCATGCTCCAAGCTCTAAGGGATGCAGACAGCAGAACTAAAAGGGTGACTTGGTGAGTTAAACTTTTCTTGGGACTTAGGGATTTCCCATCAGCCTGTGTTAAGTGACACAGCAAGTAAGAGAGCAATCCTGTCTCTAACCTTGAAAGCATTTCAAAGCTGAACTAAGGAAGTTGTAAATGGCATTGGTTGCTCTCAGCCCTAATGCAGAGGTCAAGCCTTTGACGTCGCTCGCCTGATGTGATCTAGTAGTCTCCCTGGAAAGACAGATAAACTTCCAACAGCTGTCAGAAGACCAAAATTGACAAGGAGCATCACCTTTCCTGCCTGTCTAAATCCTTTAAGGAAGTGTTGGAGCAATTAGAGAGGGGAGTGTAATCTTGGCAGAGTGCATTAACACTCGCCGACCTCCCCGACAATAGATCAGACCTCAGACACAAAATGCTTCCCTAAGGCTTTTTGAGCAGAGCATTTGATCTCAGAGTCACTCTGCATGTGCTACTAGAGGTAGCAGTGGGTAAAGCAGTAGTTACTGGGCACTACAGGACCTCTATCTTTGCTATCATTCCTACAACTTAGCATGGCTTGGCTGTTTGCTCTTTAGAAGTTCTGCTCCCCCCTAAAAGGTTAAAATAATCCAGAGTAGCTCTGCAAAATGTCTTCATTTGTATTAATCTCCTATTTCCTTTCTAGCACCACTGTTTATTTTCCAGCTTTGGAATGTAAATCTATTTGAAAAAAAACCTCATAGATTATTTTTTTATTCACAAAAATAGTTCTTTGCTAATCATTCCCAAATACTTCATTTCTTAATCCCCATGGAGGTACTTGGGGGGAAAAGGTTTATGAAGGAAATTGAAATACATCCTTGCAAATCATTGTCCCAAATGTCTACAGGGAAGTGTCTAGGGAAGTTTTCTTCAATACTAAGAACAAGTCATCATCTCATTCCTGATGGGTATGTTCAGTGAAGAAAAAGAAAAGCTAATATCACTGTCTCACTCCCCATTTAATAGCTTAAATGTTGTCATTTCATATAATAGAGTATCAATAACAATATCATTTAATATCCTAAACATTAAGAACATTCTTTTAGTGCATTTTGTTTTAATGGAATTAAGACTTCTTTGCCATGATGTCTTGACAGAGGTCACTTGAACAATTCTCACATGAAGAATATATATTGGGGTTTTAAGGCAGGGAAACTGGATCCTAAATAGCAGGTGCTATATTCTCACTAAGCAGTGATGGAGTTTCCCCCCCCCTACAATACATTACAATAGCTGAATCTATTCCTCTTTTGGATTAGCTACAGGATGTTGTTTTGCTTTCCTAGCCCTACAGAAAGTGCCTTTGGGTGAAGGAGCTGCTTTACCAAGAGTTTGTGCTGCTGTTTCCATGTGTGTCTCTGCTTTGCCAAGCCAAATGACAAAGAGGTCACACATACCTAGTGTATTTAAAAAACAAACAAGCCTTCAAAGTCAAAGTGTAATGCAGTTATTTCTCATCTGAGCAAACAACAGACTCCATCTAATGCAAGCTGACAATTGGCTTTGAGAGAGAGCTGTGCAGCTCCTCTGCTCCATTAAAAGATGAAAGTACAGAAGACAGTGACTTGTCTCCAAAAAGCAGGTAGAAAGTTGTGAACCTGAGCTGGCAGAGTAAATAAAGGCTGGTTTAGTGGAGACTTTTGCTCTCAAGTGACACTCATCTCCCAGTAAGGATGCTGACTTTACAAGGGGCATGTTAAGGCTACAATAAATCAGCATATTAGGCTAGGAAAAAAAAAAACAAAACACTGCATGTTTTACATATTGATTACCACCTCTCAAAAATGACAGCACTGCCTAGAAAACAACAACCCAGAAACAACCAAGCCAGGCTTGGCTAGAATGTAGATCCCAGAATCAACTGTAATAGGTTTAATTTGAGTGCTGAAGGAAGCACTCAAAACTCTATTGATACCAATGGAATCCTTGACAAACTTATTACTAATTAACAGGACAGATTTGAGCTCAGATTGCTGAGCTTTTGCAGGCATCCTATTGTCCCAGCTTTACTTCTCAATGAAATGAAAATAAGTGGCAGGGACATATCCTGATCTAGGGTATTTTTATATCAATTGCTATCCTTAAACAACCTGAGAACCTCCTGCTTGCCAAAGCCTAACCTTTAAGTCAAAACACATCTGAGCTGCTGGTGAAGAAAAGTAAAACTAAATGAGAACATGCTTTAGAAAAGTATATATATAATTTGCTCTGTAGCTCCTCTACTAAATCCCTTTTATTTCAGGTCTTGTAAAGGATCCAAATCTTGCTTGTTAAATAAGAAAAAAGCCCCACAAGAAGGAGAATGCTTTCAGAGAAACCCCTGGAGGTGCATCCATCTCCATCATAAACCCCAAACCTCGCATTACCTTCCAATAGGGAATTTCTTCCAGTTGTCAAGATTTCTGCAACTAGTGTTAGATTAGGGCTGAATTCAATTAAAAAGCAAAGAGTTCAAGGAAGAGAAAGGAAACCTGCCAGAAAAAAATCCTGACAAAAGCCTGCCTGCTCGAGCTGGCTCATTCCTGAGGCTCCATCGCCATCTACAGGCTTCTCCTTCTCTTCAGCAAAGCTGCAACACTCCTGAACACACAGCATTTGCCCCAAAGGGAGAATGGAGGGGGTTTAAGTGCTGTAAAGTAACATAGGCTTGCTGAAGTTATTGGAGTTAGTGATATAAATCACCTACAGACATAGAATCCTAGAATTGTGAGGGTTGGAAGGGACTTAAAGCTCCTCTAGGTGCATGGGCAGGGACAGCTGGCACTAGAGCAGCTTGCTCCCAGCCCCAGCCAGCCTGGCCTGCAACACTGCCAGGGCTGGGGCTGCCACCACCTCTCTGGCCAACCTGGCACAGTGGCTCAGCACCCTCCTGGCCAACAACTTCTGCCTAACAGCCAACTGAAATCTCCCCTCCTCTACTTTGGATCCATTCCCCTAGTCCTAGCACTGCCTGACATCCTAACAAGTCCTTCCCCAGCCCTCTTGGAGCCCCTGCAGATGCTGGAAGGTCACAAGAAGGTCTCCTGGGAGCCTTCTCTTCTCCAGACTGAATAATCCCAACTCAGCCTGTCCTCATCCTTACTCAAGAAAAATAAAAGCAGCCTGCATGTTTCAAGGGAATTCACTGTTCTAAGATTAAATCTGTGTCAAAAAGAAAGGATTTGTCTGTTTTAAAGTTAATTTAAGAAGAAACAACCCACAAAATACTGAGAGGGTTGATTCCACCACTGATAAGGGAGATAACAGTCAACATCTCCAATCTTCCTGTGAAACTAAGTCCTTTAAAGTACTTTCTAAGAGGTGCCAGGGCAAAGTAATGGGAATAATGAGACAAACCAAAGCAGATCTTGACTGAAAGAAAATCATAGAATCACAGAATCCTAGACTGGTTTGGGTTGGAAGGGAGCTCTGGAGCTCATCTAGTCCAACCCCCCTGCAGTGGCCAGGGACATCCCCAACTACATCAGCTTGCCCAGAGCCCTGGCAAGCCTCACCTGCAATGCCTCCAGGGATGGCAACTCAACCACCTCCCTGGGCAACCTGGGCCAGTGTTCCACCAGCCTCGTGGGGAGGAACTTCTTTCTAATGTCCAATTTAAATCTACTCTTCTCCAATTTCAAACCATTGCCCCTTGTCCTTTCCCTCCAGGCCTTTGCAAACAGGCCCTCTGCAGCCTGCTTGCAAGTTCCTTTAGGAACTGGAAATATCTCTACGTCTAGGCGGGATTCTGACTTAGAGGCGTAGCTGGAGTTCGGGGTGAGGGGGGAACCACATTCTAAATAAAGGAATTTTAACTTCTAACAAGATTTCATTTCCTAAACCATCCTTTTTTTCATAATAGATACCACGGGTTTCCTACTTTTTGGATTTCAGTCTGGGCTGAGCTCTATATCTTTTTCCATCCCATGCCAGACTTGAGGAATTCTACACATAAGCTTCTCAAATTGTGGTATTTCTACTAGTGGTGTTTCAGTAGCTTCTCTCTCATGTTCCTGTGTCAGGAGCCTCACACAGATACAGCACTTAGTACACTTAAAAGCCTATTTTCATCTTTCTTTATGCAATTTCTAATCTAGGAAGAAAGTGAACTTTCCAACAGGCAAATTGGGAGAATAAAAGTGACTTGGATCCTGATATGGGATATGGTCTCTTTAGGCCTAGATAAGCTACCAAATGGCTACAAATAAATCCTCTTGGTTCTCAACCCAGCAATCAATTGCTAGGAATTCCAAATTCCTGCTTCCTCACTAATGTAGGAAATACTCAAGACATTGGATTTGAAGTTCCTCTGCATCTCAACTGAAAAAAGAAAGGCAGCAAGAGAGAAAAGCAATGTCCACTTCAGTCTTTCCCATCATGTTTTTGGGAGCCAATTCCTAATATCAGGGTGTAAGTTTGTAAGAATCATGAGCTAAATTCACCTTTTTGGCATATCTCAGTTCCACTGAGAGTAAAAGAAGCAGGGCAGCAAATGTTATCTTCTATAAAGCAGTTAAAGCATAGTCAAAATGTTAATCTATGATTAGTCTCACAGCTAGGAGAACAGAGCATGTCTGCTAAGGAGTTCAATGTTCAACACACAAATAAACCCAACAACAGGCAGAAGGACTGCCTCACCCTGCCAAAGCAAAATAAAGACAAGATATTAAAAGGAAATAAACAGAAATCATGTACCAAACAGCCTAAGATCAACAATAATCTCTTACAAAACATCAGAACTTTAACCGGCACAAAACGTTATACATCAGGAAAAGAAGAGGGGAGAGCTTCATAAATCAAACAGCTCCAGTACAAAACAACATAGCAAACTCCAGCCAGACCACAAAGAGGATTTTGCTCTTCCTAAACATCAGATCAGGCAGCTAAAATGATTAGCAAAGCTCTCTTGTAACTGTCACCTGTGGTGGGGATAATTACAGGCTACTGCTGCAAGCACGCCCACCTCAGCCAGCAATAAAAGCACCTCCAGCTCTGCCAAGCCCAGGCAGACAATGCACAACACACACATACCACCTGAGGAGAGCCCAACAAGAGCAGCCAGGGAGCCTAATAAAAATGACAGCTTGGAAACAAATGACAACAACCAAAAAAAAAGAGAGAGAGAGAGAGAGAGAAAAAGCAAGTGCTGAGCAGAGTTCTCCAACAGGTTACAACTCGAGCACAAAAGGCAGCCGGAAAGATTGGAGGATGAATTTAGTTCAGAATACAGCTGGAAAGAGCCCTTTTCCTTTTATTCTTGTTATTTTGTTTAGCTAAATAGAATNCCTGCTCCTGCTGCCAACACTGTTCCTGCTCCAGGCCAGGATGCCCTTGGCCTTCTTGGCCCCCTGGGCACACTGCTGGCTCCTGTTCAGCTGTAACTCAGCACCCCTAGGTCCCTGTGTGCCTGGCAGCTCTGCAGCCACTGCTCCCCAAGCCTAGAGCACTGCTGGGGGTTGCTATGGCCAAGGGGCAGCACCTGGCATTTGGCCTTAGGGAACTTCATGGCATTGGCCTTGGCTTTTTGGGGCTGTCATTAGATAGCTACTTTTCCTCTGTTTGCCTATTTCTAACCAGGTTCTGGAGACAGATAGCTAACTAGATATATCTTAACACAGGCACCTTCTAGGGCTACATCTATGTGCTATAAGAAAGCTGCATTTCTTTCTCCTTGCCTTCATTCTCCACTGGATGCCTGCATATACCTTAGAGGCTTATTCTTGGGCAGAATTGGTTTTTTACCTGAATACTTTGTTTAACACACATCACCAGGCTATGAAAAGGCTTTATCACCAACTGAAAACAACATAATACAAATAAAAAGGCAGTGATTTAGAGCTCCCTCTCATTACCAAGGCTGAGGGAATCACTTGCATGCAAGTTTGGAGCACAGAAAGCACTACTATTGCTCAGAAATATGAGCACAGGATAGACTGAAGTGAAGTGGAAGCTCCCCAGCCCCAAAAGCAAGGATCTCTCTAGATAGGGTAAGTGCCTTGTTATAAGCAGGCCTAAAGGAAATGAGTGTTATTCCTTAGAT
This sequence comes from Bucco capensis, assembly GCA_013396975.1. Classification (NCBI taxonomy): domain Eukaryota; kingdom Metazoa; phylum Chordata; class Aves; order Piciformes; family Bucconidae; genus Bucco; species Bucco capensis. The sequence goes on along the minus strand of VWZO01020256.1, from coordinate 203,448 downwards.
GTAAAACAGGTTTGTTCTTATTTTGGAACATTTCACTGGTAAAATGTAAATCCCCAAAACCTCCAAGCTGGAAAAACAGAAGACCATGTATCCTTTTCAATGTTAAAAGGGATATTTGCCCTGGTCTCTACTCAGCTCCATCTCAGCCCCAAACCCAAAGCTTCCAACTTTGCTTTTGAAATCTTGTTTATTGTGTTGTCAAGCTTCTATAAGTGGTTATTTCCCTATTAACTTTGTCCTTGTTTGTTCTTGCATTTCTGAAAGGGCTGGAAATAACATTGTGTTTACTTTGCTGTGTGTCTCTCAGCATCATCAATAGCACTGTTGCTATTCCAGGAATTTTAACTGCTGCAAAGCCAAGCAAAGCCTGGGATCTTAAGCTGAAATCTTATTTCCCTCGACCACAGCAGAATAAATACTGGAAATGTAAAAACTGCTAGGAGAAGGGTAAAAACATTGCCTTTAATTGCCTAGAGAAGCCTGTTTCTCATCTGAGCAGTCACTTGCATGTGTCAGGTAACGTGCTCCTAACAGGAATTTTCACACAGGCACTGCCATCAGCAGGATGGAAATGTTTCCTCCATCATTAGGTAAATGCATTTACTGGGATATACCAAGTGGGAAATAAAAACACACCTCTGATCCAGCCTTTACCCTGGAGTTGGAGACAATCATTTTAAAGCTGTGCCTTTGCCAGGGATTGACAGAAGGGGAAAGGGAAGGAAATGTTAAGGGCTTGGAAGAATTACTTACCAGGTCAAATTCCTGCAACCCTGCCTTTCACTGCTCCTCCAGCACTAGCTTTAGCCTCAAAGATGAACACAGTTTTGATCACAGTGTTAGTTTTCAGCTTCCCTATTTAAACAGGAGCTGCATTTGTCCCTTTGCAGACTGCTGCTTTAAAACTGAAGCAAAACACAAACTGCAAAGGGGATGGAGCTGAAAATAAAAAAAGCCCTTAGCAAAAGCTCTCCAGTAAAGCAGAAGAGCATCTCTTTTGCATTAAAACTTTTTTTTTTTCTTCTTCAAGTTTGTCTTTTTTCAAACTCCCTATTCAGTGTTTGAAGAATACTCATTCTTCTCTCTTTAGGATTACATCTATTCATTTTTAGTTCGCTTTTTCATGTGGAGACATTTTAATCTACCATTACTTTAATGCTATTCCCAAATAGTTTGGGAACAATGATTTATATTTCATCTTCAGCTGTGAGGATGAAAGAAAAAAAGGACAAAAAAACACCCCTATCCATTCCTCATCAGTTACACATGGCATGGCAGCGTGGTTTGGGCTTTGGATCAGGGCACTGCTTGGTCAAAATTAGTGGACAATTCAAGAGGGAAAGCTGATCTGAGAGCACATATTCTTTCCCCACCCTCTAGAAGCCTGAATTATTAGCATCTACAAGCAAAGCCTCCATCAAAATAAACCTCTGTCCTTTGCTTGGTTGGCCAGAGGTCCTAGGAATGCTTGGTGACTTGGTCTCTAGTGGAAGTTGTTTGGATTTCACAAGCTGTTCCTGGTCTCCCTTCTCCATAGATGTTCCCTGGTAAACTTTTGCCCCAAGACTTTTTTTCCCCCCCCCTCTTATTGATCTATAACTGTCCTCCCATCAAGGCAAAAAAATAAATCACTGTGCTGCAAAACAATGCCTAAGTTAAATTGGATTTACCCCTATATTGTTGTCATGTTCAGGGTTGAATTATGCTTTAGTACATACAAGACTAGAACATTGTGTTTTGCTTGGGAAAGCCTAACCATAACAGGCAGGAGACACTTGTCCCCATGCAGAAATGAAAGATTTACCCCAAGTCAACTCCAGCAGGCTTAAATTGAGTTAAACAACTTTCCTGAGAGGGGGGAAAAGAAGAACATTTCCCTCTTACTGATAGGCAATTAGCAAGTTGAGAGGACACTGTCAACAAGCTAATGGCCTTTTGCCTGGAGGTCAGCAGGAGAAATACAGCCCAGCTCAACAGGGATTAGGAATGCTTCATGTCTGAGAAGATGCTTGTTGTCTCCTCAAGGAGATCACTTGAACTGGGCTCAGATCCAGCTCCTATTTCACAAGCTGAAGTGGCAGCATGTTAAACAGCACACTCAGAAGTGTCCAGAAGTTCAGGGGCTGCAGAGCCTAACCTATCTCTGCTCCTATCCCAGATTAGGGCTGAAGCAAACTAGCACAGTTTGCAGCCTCCCTTGCTTTGTCCTGTGACTCCTCAAGGCTTCCAAGTTCTTACAGCCCAGTACCAAAGAAATGGGGCATCCTCCAGCCCTCTCTGGATTGAAAGAGCTTAGGAGATCTTAATGCAAGAGGATACCAAAATCTCCAACTCTGCAGTGAGGACCTCAAAATCCTAGAATCCCAGACTGGTTTGGGTTGGAAGGGACCTCTGGAGCTCATCTAGTCCAACCCCCCTGCAGTGGCCAGGGACATCCCCAACTAGAGCAGCTTGCCCAGAGCCCTGGCAAGCCTCACCTGCAATGCCTCCAGGGATGGCAACTCAACCACCTCCCTGGGCAACCTGGGCCAGTGTTCCACCACCCTCGTGGGAGAAACTTCTTTCTAATGTCCACTTTAAATCTACTCTTCTCCAATTTAAAACCATTGCCCCTTGTCCTTTCCCTGCAGGCCTTTGCAAACAGGCCCTCTGCAGCCTGCTTGCAAGTTCCCTTTAGGTCCTGGAAGGTCACTAGTAGCTCCCCCTGAAGCCTTCTCTTCTCCAGGCTGAACAATCCCAGCTCCCTCAGCCTGTCCTCAGAGCAGAGGTGTTCCAGCCCCTGAGCATTCTCGTGGCCTCCTCTGCACCTGCTCCAGCAGCTCCATGGCCTTTGTGTGTTGAGGGCTCCAGAGCTGGACCCAGTATTGCAGAGGAGGTGTGAGCAGAGCAGAGTGCAGTGGCACAATCACCTCTCTGGATCTGCTGGCCACGCTTCTCTTGCTGCAGCCCAGGATGCCATTGTGCTTCTGGGCTGCCAGCGTGCACTGTTTGCTCATGGCCAGCTTCTCCTCCACCAGCACCCCAAGGCCTTTTCTGCAGGGCTGCTCTCCATCATCTCATCCCCCAGCCTGGATTGATAGTGGGGATTGTTCTGACCCAGGGGCAGGACCCTGCACTTGGTCTTGTTGAAGCTCCTGAGGTTCACCAGGCATCCAGAAACCCCAGGCCTTCCCTAGTCTTGCATCAGCAGGCTTTTTGGGAAGCCCAAATTACAATCCCATGCCTGTCATATTCCCTACTGCTCACCATTAAATAGCTGCAGAGCAGAAACTCCCCATTACCAACCCCTTCTGTTGCATCACCACCTATCCCTTCCTTTCCTCCCAGCTCTAACCCATCACAAAATAATTCTCAGACACACTGCAATGCCACTATAAAATAAATCAACACTGCCTGTGCATGCTGCATTCCTCCTCTGGCTGGGCTAGCCCAAGCTGCCAGCTAAGGCTGAGCCAGAAAAAGAGCTCCCACCTGTCCTCTCAACCCTGGCACAGCAGCTTTGATTAGCAAGAAACCTCAGCCTGATAGAGTGGGACATGCTGCCAGGAAAAATGAAGTCTGTTGGCATAGGTGAGTGTGCAGGGACCCTGAAGCACATCAGTAGTGAGCACTGCTAGTCACAGCAGAGGTGCTAGGGTGGCTGCTTTGCCTGATCCTCTCAATGTCTCTTGCAAACTTAAATATATATCTATATCCATATATATATGAAGGTTAAAAATTCCAGTCAATACATCCTTTTCATTATAGTTTGGGTTTTGTTGCTTGTTTTTTTTAATGCAATTACTGTAATTTCATTAAATGACATAATTAGCATTAATGCAGAGCAAACTGTCAATAGAAGGTGTAATTATGTTGTATAAAAGCACAAGCACAATGTGCAATGATGCAGAATTCCTCGGGCGGGGGGGGGAATCATTCTGGGACTAAAATTAACTTTTAAACTCCTTTTTTTTATTATTATTATTATTCCAATGCATATTGTGCAGGAAGAATGAGTTAGTGATTCAGGACTGAACTTCCATGACCAGGGCAGACAAGGGAGGCTTTGCACATCAAACACTCTCCACCACTCCAACCTTTTCCTAAGCCTAGAAAACTGAACTTCCAAGACTTTCTGTGCAAAATCTCTTCCCTACATGCCTAGAGTCTTTGTGATGTCAGCACTGGGATTGAACACATCCCTCCCTCTCCAGTCCCAGCATGCATGAGCATCTGATTCCCTTGTGCACAACCACAGCCATACCTGCTTCAGTGAGCTAGCAGCTGCTCTGCTTATCCACCAGCTCTTGAACCATTGACTTTAGATAGAACTTAAATAAGCTTTGACCTCCTCTCTAACCTGCAGGGTGAAAGACAGCTCTTGCCTTTGCTCTGGAGCTTCTTTCCATCAGACATGGTTCACTTTACTCCTCTGTAGCCAATACACTGCAAGTTTTTCCTCAAGAGGACCTTTAAGTGAGTTATAATTCACAGACAATAAAAGGGGAAGAAAATCTTGGTGATGTGATTTTGCTTAATAAACAACTCAAAAAATAAAACAAACCCTTTTCTTTCTGTATGCTGGACCACCACAAAAATGATTTTGCAACTTTGAATGGCATGCCAAACATTTCAAGCATGAAGAAAATGTCACACTGCAGAATGAAAAGCAGGCAAAAACCTTTTTGTGTGCTTGAGGGGATTATAAGGAAACTGTAAATGGGGTGTTTAGGAGCAAAAGGAAGAAGAAGAGAGTGGAAAAGTGGGACAAGGCAGGTGGAGAACTTGGCTCTTTGTTTGCAGAGTCACCACACAGGCAGAGACTTTACAGGGCCCAGACATCTTCAGTTGGAGAACCATTGAGCTGCTCTCCTTAGGGCCATGGGTTAGTGGGATGGGAGTGCTAGGGATGCTTGCACTGGATGAGCTTAGAGGATTCTTCCAACCTTTGTCATTGTGTGCTTGGTGAGCACCTCTGCACCAAGGCAAAAAAAAAAAGGCTATTCCTGAAGGTCTAAATCATTCCCAGCAGGCCCAATATGGCCCAAACAGCCTGGAAAGCAGCAGCCCTGCAGCTACAAAATAGCCTCAGAGCAAACACTTCATCTCTGGAGAGGAAGGCATGGGGACACTCTTAGATCTTAGATAGCTCAGCCTCGTGCAAGGAAAGAAGCAATCCACTTACCACAAATGCTATCAGGCTCTTGAGTGTGGACTCCCAAAGGAAGCAGCTCCGAAGGAACTGTATTGTATTCCAGATTGCCATGGTGATTTTCTTCACCCGATCCACATTCCTGGATAAAATCTGATCAATATGGAGTGGGAGGAGGGAAAGAGAAGAGGAGTTTAATCAAACACTAATATCCTCTTCTTGCTTCAGAAAGAGGAATCATTTAAGCTACAAATGCATGCCAGGCCACAGATCACAGAGTCTCTATTTCAGAGGCACACTCCAGCTCCTGTGTGCTTGCTGATTATACCCAAACCTTCCAGATTTTCCTCACCCCTTAAGAAAAAAAGAAAGCAAACAAAAAAGTAGCGTGTCATGATGCCAAAACTAAATCCAAACAGTAACACAAACCTACCTTTATTCCAAAATATAGCAATGTCTCAGGAAAAGGACAAGAGAGAATGTAAGCAAAACACTGAGCCTCCTTCTCTACACGTAGCAGAAAGAGAGAGGGAAATCTTAGCCTTCTTCTAGGGCACCTTTATTTCTAAGCACTGTTCTAAAATCCTATAAACTTTTCTTCCTTCCTAAAGAAGGAAATAAGGCTCTTGGTTCAGCTTTTAGGTGCTGTGAACTGTGCAAACTGTGCAACATCAACAGCTATCATGTTCCCTGCTCTGCACCACGAAGCGGAACTCCTGATGCAAACGAGATCAGAAAGCAATTCCATGTTAACACACAAACCAAAACCACCCCTTTCATATATACAGAAATAAGCAGCATTTACATGTGTTCAGCATTTTATGCATAAGTAGGTTTTGTTCTTGCCACCAGGCTACAGCAATTCAAAACCTTTCGGAAGCAGATGTGACAAATTTCACCTTCTTAGAGAATTTGCGGTTCTCCTCGGTGAAGCGTTTTTCTCTGGGCTTGAATGTTCTGATACTTGCTTTTATCTACCAAAAAAAATCATATAAATAAAAAGAAATGATATTAAAAAGATGGCAGGTAGTTTGAAGTGCATTAATTCAGCTTTAGATCACCAGCATTGATTAGGAAAGTCAGGATCTTTCACTTGTCAGTCTCCAGGAGACTTAAGAGGAGAAATGTGGATGAGATAAATTGGGCAAAGCTAGGCTCCTAATAAATAGGATTTAACTTGCTAAAAGGCTGCAGGGCAGAAACAACTGAGACTGAATCAGCCACCTAAAAACCTAAGTGCCCCCTGTACATGCTTCATTAATTGTCCTGTCAACACCCTGGGAAGAAAACATAGTGGGTCAGCTTTTTGGGGAGGAAGGAGGTGTTAAAAGTAATGTATAGTAAACTAAACATCGTCTTTTTTTTTTGCTGTTGCTGGTGAAACCTTAGTGTACAGTATTTGACACCTCCTTCCTAAAGACACTTGTGGTCAGATCTCAGTCCCAAAATGTCCCTGCATTGTCCTCTCCATCTGGAGGGACAATCAACAGAGCTCTGATGTCCCAGTACGGTGCAACCAGGTCAGGACTTCTCCTGCTTGGCTCCTGGTTTCTAAAGGTTTTTCAAGGATCACAACCTCATCCTTGCAGATTTACATGTTTCTTACAGCAGTGATAAGCAAAGAGAAAATGTTTCAACTCACAGGATTAAAGAGGACATCCAGCTCCAAGTAAATGACTCCCTTTGAAGCATGTTCCAAGTCTTTATTCTTCAGCGTGTAACAACTTTGTTTACCATTTCTAATCTATAGTTTGGAAAAGGGAGAAGAGACAAATAGCATCAATATTTTCCTGCCTGGAATTCACAAGACAATTTAAAGACAAACAAATAAATAAATCCCAAGTACAAAAAAAAAAAACCAACAACCCAACAATCCTCCCCAAACCCTGCTAATATACTCAGAGCCCAAAACACAACATGATGTTGGATTAGAGAACTATAAAATTGCAGATTAAATCTCTTCTGGTCCAATTTTCATTTACAGACCTTGTACTTTATAGGAGAGCAGCACATGCAATAACCAGCTTGAAAATGCTGCCCTGGAAGCCAGTGAGTTGATGGGAAGTAATCAGCCTCCCTTATTACAGGTTTAAAATGGGATTTTTTCCCCTTCCAAAGTTCAGGAAAAGAGCCACAAACAACAGCTTAGCTACCTATTGAACACTCGAGAGCACAAACTCACTTCTTAATGCTCACTTTATTGCAAGGTTGTCAAATGATTACCCAGGAAACAAACCCAATCCAAAGAAATTAATCTCAGCTGAAGTGGAGGGAATGCTAATGTAACAAATGCTCAAAATTAACTAATTGCTATAAGAGTTCTCCCCCCCTACACTAGCCCAGCCCTGAATTTCAATACCATTTTCTATGCTCTAATCTACTGCTTGGCCCTATCTCATTAAACATCTATTAAAAAACAAGCCAAACACCACCAAAAAAAAACCTCCCTCACCATTTTGCAAACTATTTGGCTCCAATCAAAAGCATTCTCTCTTCAGAAAGTGATGGCAGAAAGGTATTTATTGGACACAGTAGGATATGTATTGATTAAACATTTGGCTTTTTAGGAAGCAGACCAGTTAATTCTAAACAGCAGTAACATAAAACAAACCCTGCAGCTTACCCCCCCCCCCCAAAAAAAAAAGCTACATTCAGGGACTATAATGATCAAAGATTAAAGATAAGGGAGGAAATTTGGGGGCATGAAATTGCAACCATATTTAAAGTGGCTATTGCTGCTCTGGCATTCAGAACACGCACGCAGAGAAACCATGGCAGAAATGGGTAAAAAGAACAAAAAAAAAAGGTGTCATGAGGACCAAGTGACCCCCCTCAAGTAAGGGTAAATAATGATATTAATTATATTATAATGATATATTATAATTATAATTATATTATAATGATATTATTAATAATGATATTAAAAACAACCTATAGTTTGGAAATGAAAGATTTTGTACAGTTTCCCAAATAGCTGAAAAATTGATTTATTGATGATAGAGATCCAGGGCTAGAAGGACTTGGTTTGAGGTTGTTATCCCTTTGGGATGTCCCCAGATTGAGCTTTGATTCATCAACTCTCCTGCAACAGGACAGAAGGTATGTTGATGCCAGTGTTTGCAGAGATGGTGTCCAATGCACAGCACAATATCATCATTCTGGACCCTCCACAGTTATTCATTTCAGGGCTGAATTCCCATGTATTTCAGTTACACACATTCCATCCTGTTATCCTAGGAGTAACTAACTAGTGGGAAGTTCTCTTCCCACTCTTTTGGATATCCTTCCTTCTTGAACAGGGCACAAAGGAATGCAGTGCAAATACAGTTTAGCAGTCAGTTTCATTTGGCATCTTTAATTTGACTTGTCTGGGAAAAGATATGCAGTTATAGCTCTGCCTAAGACTAAACATCCATGCAGATATCCTAGCTTTTGACCTTCTTCAGAGGAAATAAAAGCACAAGAGAGAACAACAATTGGCTAGGCAATGGCATGTCTCCATTGCACTTTGATTTGGATTAAGAGGGGAAAAAAAAACATGACAGGATGTCAAACAGAAGTCTCTGAAGTTTTGGCCAAGTGCTAAGCCACTGAGGTTCAACAGAAGGTGCAGGGGAACCCTAACACCCATGGCTGCATGGAGATCATAGAATCATGGAATCCTAGACTGGTTTGGGTTGGAAGGGACCTCTGGAGCTCATCTAGTCCAACCCCCCTGCAGTGGCCAGGGACATCCCCAACTAGAGCAGCTTGCCCAGAGCCCTGGCAAGCCTCACCTGCAATGCCTCCAGGGATGGCAACTCAACCACCTCCCTGGGCAACCTGGGCCAGTGTTCCACCACCCTCGTGGGGAGCAACTTCTTTCTAATGTCCACTTTAAATCTACTCTTCTCCAATTTAAAACCATTGCCCCTTGTCCTTTCACTGCAGGCCTTTGCAAACAGGCCCTCTGCAGCCTGCTTGGAAGTTCCCTTTAGGTCCTGGAAGGTCACTAGTAGTTCCCCTGAAGCCTTCTCTTCTCCAGGCTGAACAATCCCAGCTCCCTCAGCCTGTCCTCAGAGCAGAGGTGTTCCAGCCCCTGAGCATTCTCGTGGCCTCCTCTGCACCTGCTCCATCAGCTCCATGTCCTTTCTGTGTTGAGGGCTCCAGAACTGGACCCAGTATTGCAGAGGAGGTGTGAGCAGAGCAGAGTGCAGTGGCAGAATCACCTCTCTGGCTCTGCTGGCCACGCTTCTCTTGCTGCAGCCCAGGATGCCATTGTGCTTCTGGGCTGCCAGCGTGCACTGTTTGCTCATGGCCAGCTTCTCAGCCACCAGCACCCCAAGGCCTTTTCTGCAGGGCTGCTCTCCATCATCTCATCCCCAGCCTGGATTGATAGTGGGGATTGTTCTGACCCAGGGGCAGGACCCTGCACTTGGTCTTGTTGAAGCTCCTGAGGTTCACCTAGGCCCAGCTCTCCAGCTTGTCCAGCTCCTTCTGGATGACATCTCACTGTCTCAACTGTGCCCAGAAGAAAACATACAAAAGAGCTTTTCACATTCCACCTCTTCCTTGCATGCTGTTCTTGGAGCAGAGTTCAGCTTCTGTTCCATGTCTCCCTCCATCTCCAGAGGTATCCAGCGGTATCAGTTTCTTTTGGGATCTCTTTCTTGCTCCTCTCTGGGTACTTTTCCCCTGTCTCTTCTGTTCACAAAGGCTGCTGAAATGCTCTCTCCAGCTGTGGAAAAGATGAGCAACCACAGCTGGGATCCTAGGCTGAACCTCCAAGTCACAAAGAGCAGATTTCTTCTAGCACCCAAACACCTTTTGCTACGTAGCTGATGATCTCCCACAGATCTCACTCAGTGAATATTCCTGAGAGTTGTGTCTAAAATAAGTTAAAAGTGCAGCAGGTTCCTTTCAGACTTGCTCAACTCTTCTCCCAGATGTCCCCAGTAAAACAAACATGACTAAAGACACTATTGATGTAGCCAGCCAATGCTAAATCTATTAAGCAACAACCTTCTGACCACTTGGGAATTCTAATGCAATAGTGAAAGCTAAGATTGATATGACACACAACATGGAGAAGACAGGACCCTTACACAGCAAAGGGGGGTTTTTCATTGCTGTTGTCTCAAAGAAATATGGTTTAGTGGCTATATATATATATATATACACACACATACATTGATTTGAAAGCAAATTTCCCTCTGTATCCAGCTTTGATGCAGATTCAATGTCATCTCTTGATGAGCTGACAGAAGTACTCTGGGTTCAAGCTCTCTCCATCAACACCCATGATGTGTGGAAAGGCTAATGGTTACTCTCCAAGGGTAATCCATCTAAAGCATTGGGGACCTCTGCTATTCCTGCTGGAGCTCATTGCTGATGCACAATGTCATCCCATTTACCTCAAATAACAGAAAGCTCTCTTGTAATAAACACACAGCTACCCTTACCAAAAGGCATAGAAAGAGGAAAGCAAGCCACATATATGATCCCCTGGATTTGGGATTATTCAGTCTAGAGAAGAGAAGTCTCCCATGAGACCTTCTGGTGGCCTTCCAGCATCTGCAGGGGCTCCAAGAGGGCTGGGGAAGGACTTGTTAGGATGTCAGGCAGTGCTAGGACTAGGGGAATGGATCCAAAGTAGAGGAGGAGAGATTGAGGTTGGGTGTTAGGCAGAAGTTGTTGGCCAGGAGGGTGCTGAGCCACTGTGCCAGGTTGGCCAGAGAGGTGGTGGCAGCCCCAGCCCTGGCAGTGTTGCAGGCCAGGCTGGCTGGGGCTGGGAGCAAGCTGCTCTAGTGCCAGCTGTCCCTGCCCATGGACCTAGAGGAGCTTGCAGCTCCCTTCCAACCCTCACAATGCTCTGATTCTGTGACATGACTAAAGAGATTTTTTTACTGCCCCAAACATTCTATTTTTAACAACCTTCTTTGTGATCCAAAATTGAATGGAAATGTAGGGTTTTGGCAGAGGATTGATATCCTGGTGGTCTGAAAGAAAGCAAGCAGCCCTATGAGGACTTCTAGGGAGTCTGAGCAGGAGCTGAAAACCCTGGGAACACAAGGTCTCCAAGTGGTACTCAAAGAAAAAAACATTCCTATTGATACCATTTGAGTGAGTAGTGCACGGTCAGGGAAGAAATTTATTTCCAAATCAAGGTGTGGGGTTTTTTTTCCTCATTCTAAAATTTCTGGTTCATGCTAGGGATCAAAGTCAGAACAGAGCATCCACTTCACAGCTGCCTCGAGCCCATAAATGCAACTTTTTCACTTTCCTCAAACTCTGAAGCTTTCTCATGGACAAGGCTGTGCACTTCTGGTCAAGTGCTAAGTAATTGCAATCATTAGATGTCTGCTCTCTGAGTCCAGGCTGTGTTTTAGACAATTAAAGCTTGTGAAAAGCATACTACTTGTTTGCAGTCTATCTCTGGCTACCAACCTTGCACTTGAAAACATTTCCTCCTTGCTGGGAAAAAAAAAAAAGGCTGCAGATGAAGTCTACTCTGAGCAGATAAAAAACCATTCCATGGCCATGATACCACTTCCCTCAAAGATCTTTCTGCACAAGGCTATTTGATACAGTCTGCTTTCAAATTCATTGAAGCACACTATAGGCTCCCATCTCTCTCATAACTTGCAACCTTCTAGGAGACAGGAGTCTCTTGAAGCAAAACAAAAAAAGACAGCCCTTGACAAAGTGAAACACCATTGCTTTTGCTAAGATCTAGGGCACAAAGGAACACAGAGATGGAAAGGACTTGTTTGATCATTACCTTCAAGTCCCCCCCCAAAACCTACAAAACTTCTAAACCTAGCAAACTCCTTTAAGTTTTGTGCCCTAGTTCTTCATTCCCCAAGATGATCTGCAGTTTCTAGCACAAAACTGCATTCCCTTTCATTGTCCAGGCTCTGAGAAAGCAATTTTCCCTCTCAGTCCATCTTAGGCAAGGTAGACTCTATAGGTCACCTCCAGCAAGAGAGTGATCCATTTTGTTCAATATCCTGGTAGCACTAAACTGTGTCTTTTCCAGGTTAAATTCTGCTTTCTCTTCCTCCAACATACACTTTATTCAAGGCAATTTTTCCTTAAGAAGCTAGTCATCCATGAACAATTCCTGAAATAAACTTCCTTCATGTGCTGACAGCTCACAAGTCAAACTTTGGCTTATTTTTAACAGGAGAAAAAAAAAAAAGATAAAATAAATGGCAAACACACTGTTTTCCAAAGAGAATGTCATGCAAGGCAAATATTACCTAGGAAAAAAATCAAGCAGTGTGATTTGCAAAGCTTCCTTGAGTCTGTAACTTTTGTTCTCTTCCAGCATATTTATCTCAATGGTTCAAAAGAGACATTCAGATTGGGAGTCAGAATGACAACAGCCATCCACCTCCTCACTGCAAGGAAAAGAGCTTAGAAAACTGCACTCCTCTGGGCAGACTGAGCTAAGAGATGAAAAATGGTTTTTAATCAGAAGCAGAGATGAATCTATTTACATGAGATCTGCCTGAACCAGGAGGCAGAGAAGTTTGGATGGGAAGGAAGAAGATCAGTTGGCAAGGGAAAAACCTGACACTGTCTAGTTACCACACACATGCACACCTCCTCCCCTCTGCCTTGTTTCCATGCTTCCTAAGGGATACTTGACCAATGCCTATAAAATCAACAGCAAATCCAACTCTCCCATCTTCTCCCTGGGAGCCCACACAGCCTGCTGCCGATCACGCAAGAGCATTTGGCAAGCACTGGGCTCTGCAGGAGAGCAGCTGCTCCAGCCACTCTCTTCCAGGAACATCAGAGAGATGAGGACTTGGGGAAAAATTAACCAAGTGATCCAAAATGGAATAAAAGATGTTAAGAGGGTTGTTGGTTGTTTATTTTTTAACTCCCTGTAAACATCAAATCATCCTCCATGCCCAATGGACTCTAATGTCGGTCTAAAACTGGAGATATTGACAGCTCAGCTCACTCAGATAGACAAACAAGCTCCAGAACTTGCAGTCTGAGTCACAGAGGGAAAGATGATTTTGGTGTGGGACACCAAAAGCTCAGCATTTACTCCTCAGCTTCAACAGCTTAGTCTCTCTATATTGCTGTAGTTCCCCTGATCTTGGTGCAGAAAAACAAACACTTGTGTGAAGAGATTCAGAAGCCACACTGCTCTTCAATGCACATATACACTGAAAACACTTATTTAGATGAAATGCTAACAAAACTAGAGCACCCTGCTCTATTTCTTTACCACTAGAAAGCATTCCTTAGGCTGGGATCATATCCTCTAAGCCAGTTCAAGAGTTTTCTGGGCAGATGGTTATTTCTATGGAAGCATCAAATGTTTGCAGTTGCTCCTCTCTAATCTTGATTGTTCCCTTCCCTAAACCATGCTGAGGCTGTGGAGGCTTACATGGCTCACTTGGATCAGATGGAACCTTTCTTTTCCCTCTAGAAACCTCCCATGTGTCCAGTCCCTGCTAGGACAGAGCCCCATTAAGCCCTTAACTGCCTTCCCTGCAGCAGCCCATCACCTCCAAAACTCAAAGACAAACTTAACCAGGAAAAGATGTGTGCCAGCCTTCCTGCAGAGGTCAATATGTTTTCACAGGGATGGTTCAAAACAACACTGCAATTTTACACTCCATAATTTCCATCAGGACCCACCATCTGCCTATTTTAAGGCTGCTATTAGCCATGGTACCACACTCTGCATTACCAAAAGCAGCTCACTACTGCCTGCATCACTTGAATCATGCTCTCCAGTGCAAGCAGGAATGTTTGCACAGAGCTCACTGCACTCTCCTCTGCATAGAAAGCCTCCTGCAAACCATCAGGGCCTCAAAACTCAAGGAAAAACCCATGCTTACAGTTAAATGGGTCTACATGCTTTGACTGATATGAGCACAAGAGTCCCAGGATGATTCAAGCCTCACCTACCAATTGACTTCAAAGTCACAGTCTAGAAAGCTCTTTCTCAACATTACTGTCAAAGTTACTAGAATCTTCTATGATGCTGCTGATCCACTGTTTACATCCTCTTAGTCAGGTTTATTCACTCTGTTATTAACAGCCTTGTTCCAAAATTAAGTCAGTCTTACCAAACAACACACAAAGCTGCTTTTCCTCCTCACTTCTCTATTAATATCTTTTAATAACCCTTTGATGTTCCACTATCTTTAGGTAGGCATTTTTAATCACTGNGGCACAGTGGCTCAGCACCCTCCTGACCAACAACTTCCTCCTAACATCCAAATCTCCCCTCTTTTCATTTGGATCCATTCCCACTACTCCTATCCCTGCCTGACATCCTAACAAGTCCTTCCCCAGCCCTCTTGGAGCTCCTGCAGATGCTGGAAGGCCACCAGAAGGTCTCCTGGGAGCCTTCTCTTCTCCAGACTGAACAATCCCATCTCTCTCAGCCTGTCCTCAGAGGAGAGGTGCTCCAGCCTCTGAGCATCCTTTTTGGTCATTGTTGAGAAAACTTCAACTCTCCTTCATCTCCAGAGCAAGCACTTTCCTCTGCAGCTCACTGTGTTTCCAGTTTTAAGTTTCTACTCCCATGGTAGCACTCCCTCTTCACAGACTTGTTTACAGAACAAAAAGCCACTAGTCTTTAACAGCAACTAAGGAGTAGCAAACACCCCTTGTAGGTAATTTTATTCAGCTGTGCCAATAACAACAGCTATCACTAGTCAATCCCACTGTGAGGTGCAATTAGTTTCTTGGAGGAAAAAAGAAGCAAGAGAGAACAAAGACATGCTTAAAATGTTACTTTCAGAAGATGGTGTGGAAACACACACCAAACAACTCCATTCTGCTTTCAGACCTTCCTGGCATCTAGCATTGATGAAGTACAGACACTTGTGCAATTTTCCTTCCAGTCAGCCAAATTTGTACTCAAATGGATTGGCAATGCTAAGGAGAACTATAAACACTGCCAACTAAGGCATATATAGATCACAAAACCTGTTTATCTCTACATCTGTGGTGCTTTGTGCTATGGGGAAAAGAAACACAACTCAACCCTAGCAAAACCATCAATGGTTGAATAACAGAATGGCAAAGGTAACTTACAGACAGCAAAGGGATGGCAACTTTTCCAAGGAAATCGGGGGGCTTATCTCCATCTTCATCAAACACTGTCACTTCCAGAACATCATGGATATCTTTAATGGGGCTGGAACAAAAAGTGCAGAGGCATAAAAAGCTGACACTCGATACACATGCACACAATCTCCTCCACAAAGATCTGAGAACACTCTTTGACTAATTAAGTTTGTATTCCCTTGGGGTATCAAACTAGCATTTAATTAAATTCCCCCTCAAAATGAATCCAATGATGGATATTCCCCAAGCTTTTCCCCTTATGTTTCAGTCCCATAACTAGGTGAAGAAAATAACTGCCAGAGAGTGACGTATTTTTTGTGCACTCAAGATGCTACTAACAGTGTAAAACTCAGAGTAAAGCTGGTGACTGGGCAAAGGTCAAGGGCTGAACTCAAAACCAGGCTTCAGGACACTTCAGAAATAACCCAGGAATCAAAACTTACATCACTTCATTGGACTTGAACAATTATTCCAACATTACCTCCCTTTTTTCCTGGATCTTCGTTCGCGAAGCCTAGCCATGCAACAACCTCCCTTTTAAAGGTTCTAAGTGCAGCTCCTCTGCCCAAGAGAAGGTTGGTTCAGAACAGTCCTGCTCCTGGAACCTCTGCCTGCAGCACAGTGGAGTTGTTCCTTATGGAGCAGAGCCTGAACATGAGCTTCAACAAGACCAAGTGCAGGGTCCTGCCCCTGGGTCAGAANAGGGTGGTGGAACACTGGCCCAGGTTGCCCAGGGAGGTGGTTGAGTTGCCATCCCTGGAGGCATTGCAGGTGAGGCTTGCCAGGGCTCTGGGCAAGCTGCTCTAGTTGGGGATGTCCCTGGCCACTGCAGGGGGGTTGGACTAGATGAGCTCCAGAGGTCCCTTCCAACCCAAATCATTCTGGGATTCTATGATTCTAAAAGCCACCTGGGTTGCTTCTCCAGCTAGGAACTGGAGGCATGCTCTGGGATGTGACCCAGTGGCAGCCAAACCACCACTGTTTGCAAGACATGAAAGTTTCCAAATACATTGAAATCTGCCACTACACTTCCAGATCCTTCTCCAAGACAGAATCATGTTCCATATGCTAGAGCTGCAATGAGAAAGTTAGAGCTGACCTGCAGCTGAGACCCACAGGAAGGGCAGACACAAACTTTCTGTTCAAATAAGAACAATTTGGATCCTAACTAGGTTTATTTTGTTGGCTGAACATCCAAGAAGCCTCATCTGCTGGCATCATCTCAGAATAAACAGAGAGGAGTGGAAGCTTCTTGAGAACAGAGCAAGAGAAAGAACTCCAAGAGACAAGCACTCAGCTGCAGCCAGGAATTCAAGAGAAAGCCAGCAAGGTACTTGTAGGAAAGAGATCAGAAGCTTTTTTTCTGGGGTTCCCATCCAGCCCAGTATTTATCAGGGTTGCTTTTGTAAGGAGTTCATCATTCTCAAACTATTCTTTCCTGTGGGAAGGAGCAAATATCTTAAGTGCTCCATTCCCTTCCTCGCCACAGATTGAGTCTTGGAGAGGTTTAGCTCACTCAGTTCTTAACAAAAACCTTTGTGTGAATAAAGCAAGATTTAAAGAAGTTGTACTGCCTAAAGCAATACCAAAACTACCACCCTTTTTTTATTATTATTATTAATAAAGTCACCAGGAAAAAGAATACTTCCATTTCCATACAAATCTAAGCTTCTAATCTGGAGTAAGCTATGTTCGAGTAGTTTAAACTCAGAAGATATACCAGAAACAACACATGCTCTAATTTTTCTGCTTGCTTACACAATTAAAGAAGGATTCTACCCTGGTTCAATGAAATATTTGATTTGAAACTCCAGAAAATGCAGGGGTGACTAGCTGCTCTCTCCTTTCTGTTCTCTTATCTCTTGGATCCAGCTAGGACTCCATTATCTCTAGGCATGCTTCTTCCTATAAATACCACAGTCATTTTTCTTTTAATGACTTCTATTAATAAACTCCATGCCAGAAGTAGGAAAAGGCAAAAAGGCTTTAATTGAGTTATAGTTGATATTTCTCCAACATCCTCCCCTGACTCTGAGAAAATGACAGATCTTCCACATGACCTTTGTATTTTCCCCAAAGTCAATAGCTTTGAGAGTTAAGCTGCTAACTGTTTGGTGCTGCAGCATCTTTCCCAGAGCAAGCCACTTACAATGTGAACACTTTGTTCCACTCTGGGTTGAGATTCTTGTAAACAGTGTGTGTTTGAAGGCTGTCATTTCCCAGCTCTAAGACACAGAAAGGATCACTTTTACCTAGGGAAAGATAAATTAGATTAAACAATAGACATTAAAATAAACCTACGAAGTGGACCAGGCTGCAAAAGGATACCAGCCACTCCTCCAAGCTTGGGATCATCCCCAAACTTGCTGAGGGAACACTCTACCCTCACACTGCTCCTCTATTAACCCTTGGAAATCCTTGTACTACTTGTCTCTGTGATTTTTTTTCCCTTGATCAGATATTTTTTTAGCTGGACTTGGCATTTGCTTGCCTCAATCCCAATCCATCTGAGCAGTGTCCTTGGCAATGCAGGAGCTATGGCACTGCTCTAGGAGGGCTCTATTATGGAAGCCTAGCACTAATCATTTATGAATGGCTCAGAACAGCTAATTAATCTGTATGCCTCTCATTTCCCCATCAGAAATGATGCTATTTTTTACCTCAAATGGCTGCATCCTTTTTTGCAATTTGGTGGCTCCATTCCATCAGAATACCAGGATATTTTCAGCACTGCCATTGAAAAACAATTTGTCATTTGCTTCATGAATCAGGCTCCAAAGCCTGAGTTATTTTGAATATAATGACAGACTGAGGAACCTTTTAGTTCAGCAGAATCTCATGTGTTTCACATGGGCTTGCAGAATCAAGAACCTGCTTGTCTCTTCCAATGTTCATCATCCACCCACATGCTCCTGGTTGAGTGTTGAGGGGGGAAAAAGGGCCAAATCCATCACTGCATTAGCATCAGTGACATTTTGCAAAGGGGAAATCAGCTCTTTCCCTGGACACATTATCCATATTAAAACCTCCTGTCTTTCTAGACAGCCTCAGCCTTGCTCAAGGTTCTGCTTTGGCTGTGGTGCATTTATTTCTTAGTAAGGTGCAGCTCCACTCCTAATTCCATGGAAACAAATACACGACATCCATTTTTGGAATGCATTCCTGTACAAGCTACTTTTCCTTAATGGCAAGGATTGTTGTTTGCTTTCAAAGGAAGTTCTTCAGTTCTTTCAAGTCCTGCTCTCTGCACTAACCATTGTTTCCACTCCAAGGTTAAGCAGTGAGTAGAAACTGAAATAGTATCATGATTAATCACAGGATGATAGAGGTTGGAAGAGATCTCTAAGCTCATCCAGTCCAAGCATCCCTAGCACTGCCATCCCACTAACCCATGGCCCTAAGAAGAGCATCCCAATGTTTCTTCAACCTCTACAGGGATGGTGACTCCAGAACCTCCCTGGGTAGCCTATTCCAATCTTGGCCTTTCTCCTTTGGTCTTAATTTAGGAGCAACATTGGCTTATTTTACAATGTCTTCATGACATTGATTTTGCTCTCTAGCAATCTTTCCTACTTTCATCATCAAGTCATCTTACTAAATCCACTCTTTTCTTGGAGGAAGACCCACAAGGCACCTGATAAAAGATGCAGAGGCTGCTTTGCAGGAACCAACATTTGATATCAACTCTTATTTTACATGTTGCTGCTGGACCATACAACAGCAACCACATCAAGGGTTAAGTTATTGCTCACACTGCTGAGATCTCAAAGGGAAATTAGATCTCCAATCCACTCGACTTTTCCACATACTTTTTGGAATCAAGAACATTCCCTGAGCAGGTTTCAGCACTCTGGAGCAATGATAGGAAGGTTTCCTTTCCCTTGGTCAACTGCCAGTGCTGCCCAAAGTCTAAGTAGCACTCACAACTCTCATCATATGCTGCAAAAGAGAAAGAAAATACCTGAAAAATCTGCTGCCATCAAGTCCACTGCCTTTAAAACTTTGACTTGTAAGAAGCCAATGTCCTTTAGGTCCCGAAAGGAATTCTTGATACACTGCAAGGAGGAAAGCATAAAGACATATTTCATTTGTAACGCAGTAAGAAATGGACATTATTGAACTGCTCAGTGATTTCCATTCTTATATCCACTGCTACTTCTGTGGGGTTACAGTCCAGCAGATGCTCTACCCATAACTACAGGGCCACTATCCCAGCCTCACTCAATCAGGAGCCTGAGGTTCATGACATCCCAGGCCACCTGCTCCTAAGAGGGTGCTGGAACACTGGCCCAGGTTGCCCAGGGAGGTGGTTGAGTTCCCATCCCTGGAGGCATTCCAGGTGAGGCTTGCTAGGGCTCTGGGCAAGCTGCTCTAGTTGGGGATGTCCCTGCCCACTGCAGGGGGGTTGGACTAGATGAGCTCCAGAGCTCCCTTCCAACCCAAACCAGTCTAGGATTCTATGATAAACACAACTATCCTGTGTAATGATGTCCTCTGCTAGGAGACATTATTATGACTGATATGGAAAGATCTGGAGGTGCTGGAAGGTGTCCAGAGCAGGGCCATGAGGATGCTCAGAGGCTGGAGCACCTCTCCTCTGAGGACAGACTGAGACAGTTGGGATTGTTCAGTCTGGAGAAGAGAAGGCTCCCAGGAGACCTTCTGGTGACCTTCCAGCATCTGCAGGGGCTCCAAGAGGGCTGGGGAAGGACTTGTTAGGATGTCAGGCAGTGCTAGGACTAGGGGAATGGATCCAAAGTAGAGGAGGGCAGGTTGAGGTTAGCTGTTAGGCAGAAGTTGTTGGCCAGGAGGGTGCTGAGCCACTGTGCCAGGTTGGCCAGAGAGGTGGTGGCAGCCCCAGCCCTGGCAGTGTTGCAAGCCAGGCTGGCTGGGGCTGGGAGCAAGCTGCTCTAGCACCTAGAGGAGGTTTCAGCTCCCTTCCAACCCTGACAATTCTGTGATTCTATGATTGGACATTTTTTTTCCTGGTGATTCTGCCAACTTTCAAAACCAAAGGAAAAAGAAAGCTAGAAGAAGAACTGGCAACTCACGTATCGCCGCGCGATCTGCTGCCGCTCCCGGGGCTCTCCCAAAGGGCAGACACACAGATCAGAGATAGACACTCCTGCACATGGGGCAACAGCAACCAACATGAGCAAGGAGCCTGAGTGTTTTTCCAGAGGCAGCTCTAAGCAATTGGTCTGCTTCATTGGCAGGGCAGTGATGTCAACTTGGCACCTAGAAGGATATAGTCAAGGATTAATAAGAGGGGGGAAAAAAAGAAAGTGATGCTTGTATTTTCAGTAGCAAGCAGGCGACCAAAGTTATTGCTTGTTCAGGATGGAAAGAATGCAAAAGAAAAGCAACTGAAAATTAAACATGAGAAACCAATTAGTTTCTATTTCTTTACTTACTATAAAGCATGGCTTTCTGGTTCACCTGCTAGTAGAGTAGAAGTAAAAGGGTTGAGCTGCAAGGAAAACTTAACTCTGGCCTGCCTGACTTTCCCTCTCAAATCCCCTTGTGTTTTGTGATGGACTTGAAACAATTTTATTTTACTTGAGGGGAAAAGAAAAGGGCTAAACGCAAAATTTAAAACATTAGCCTAAAATAGATGAGTTTCTTTAAAGCCACATCCTCCATTTTATGCTACATTATACTGTATGCCCCAATCTCTTTTACAAGCCTTACTAGAGCTACATTTTCAGCCTACTCTTATATTTCCCAAAGGGAAGGATTGTCTTCAAAGTTCCCTCTCATCCTCTGCACATAAGATGTATCATTAACCTGATACTTAGACCCAAAATAAGAGGTGGTGTGTGGGAGCATTCATAGAGATAATCACAAAAGATGAGTAGGGGCTACAACAGAAAGAAATCACTATACAAGCAACAGAAAGCCTAATCACTTGGCTTGGCTAAATACATTTTAAAGAGAAGTCCAGGAAATGGAGTGGAACTTTTTTTTTTTGAACCTCTGTGGGCCTTGGGCTTTTAAGAAGAGTCTGAATAAAAGTTCCAGATTAAAAAGGGGGGAAAGACCAGAAATAAGGAACGAGAAGCTTTGTTGCCACAGTGCAAGGGGAGTCCCATTTCTCCAAGGATGATGGAGAGCAAGACCTTAATGCCTGCCGACAAGTTGGGATTGAAGCTAAACTTGTTAAGGTGTTGGCTTAATAGGCTCAAATTCCACCAGGTTTCCCCCAGGTGGGTTTCTTCTAGGGAAATGGTGCATGTAGTGTTCCTGATTGATCCCATTCCAGTAGTAGAGCTGGAGTAGTTTCTACCCATCTGCTATAAATTGCGTGCTTTCCGCTTCTTAACAGCCTATTTTCTGTGAATGCTGAGGGACAAGGGGGGGAAATCCCAAAACCTTTCAGCCTGAAACCCCACAAAGCTATGTTATGAAGTAAAAGGCATGGCTCTGATGAGTTTGTAAGTCGTGCAGTAGCTCTATGTATCAAAATCAATGGGGATGGCTTTGCCTTACGTGTGCTCTTTACTATTCGCCACACTGAACGTACAACAGGTTGGAAATTTGCTCTTAGGAACTGCTTTCAAGTGCTTTGAAAGAGAAAGAAAGTAAACCAGGAAGAGTACCAACACTGTTCAGCATGTAGGCTGCCTCTCAACACAGTTTCCAAGTGTGAGAGGTTGTATTTAAAGCACATTGCTACACCTAAAGTCTTTAGAAAGAGATGACAAGCCAAGTTAGAGCAGAAAGGAAAACCAACAGCAGCAGCAAGTATTGGAGAAAGACCTTATCACTTCTACACTGGAGGTCAACATCACCTTGGCTGCATTAAGACAGCTGCATCTCAGACTTGAGCAGTTTTACTGATACTGAAGGTATCAGTGCAAAAAGGGGGAATGCATCCTTATCTTAGGGTTGTTGTTTTTTTTTAAGAGATGAAGAACTGAAGGAAAAGGGAAAAGTCAAGGTCACCCAGCTGGGCTGTGGCTCAGCTGGCAATAGTAGGCTATGTCTCCCACATCAGCATTTCATACACCACCCACTCAACACTGTCCACACCTGGCAAAAGCTGCATTGGCTTTCTTTATATGAAGAACTTTCCATGGGGTAAGAGGGAAAACACAACTCGTTCAGCCAACGGTGCATCTCCCACCAATAGATAACCTCCAAAGTCTCTCCTATCTTAAAGGCAAAGTTAAAAGTAATTCTTGCTTCTTTTAACAGATTGGAATTGTTTCTCTTATTCAAAGAATTTGATTAGCCAAAGGTCAAGGAAAAGATCAAGTGTAAGGTGTGGAGGGAGGAGGGATGCACATATGGAGGGGAAAACAGCAGGAGGTGGAGTACAAGCATTTCTTCCTCAAATCCTGTCTGATTCCCATGCAAACTAACTTCCTTCCAACATCTGTGTTCACTCAAGGTGATGGTGTGCCTCTGTGTTTTCTGCTGAGGAACTGAGAAAGGACAAATCTGGTTCATTTAGGTGATAGAACAGAACTGATCAGACTGCAAAGAATGCAGCTTGGTCAAACTATTAGACACTCCATTTCCAATGGAAGTTCACAGTTTCCACACAAATGCTGCTACACTATTAAAAGGAGCCTAATGATTTCCAAACTACTTCCTCCCTCTTCCTGAAATAGAAATTCTTCCTTTCCTTCCCTCTCAGCTTATTACAGATAATTATTTCACAGGGAATTAGTAAGAGACTCTTGTGAGGTCAGAGCATAAAACTGATGGAGGCAAACCACTTTTTACTCAAAATGTGCTTGATCTAAATGCCAAGGGAAAGAAGCCTCAGGTTATTTGTATTTCAGGTGATGCAAATGATCTCCTAAGTTGAGATTCTATCTCAGAATAGGCTAGCTCTGCTCTGATAACAACAGATTTTGTAATCTTTTGCTACTTTACAGAGCATTTTTTTCCTCTTGAAAGGCCTTCACAAAAGAGGTCAGAATCATTACCACAGCATACAGGAAGATGTATCTATGATTAATACTTGAAAAAGAACTTCAAATGCCACAGGTGTCATGGAGACAATTAGGAAGCTCTTATTTGGACTTAGCTACAGATACGTTTTTGGTTGTTTGATTTTTTTTTTCCTACAGCTTGGTGAATTTTCAAGGAAAGGTTAGGACATTAGCATCGTAGATTTTACTGCTCCATTCCAACAAGTATGGCCTTTAAAAGTAAGGATTGTTTCTTGTTGCAAAGACACTGTTTCCTGGAGGCATTCATCATCAAGATATTGGATGAGCTCCAATCTCACAGCTCATGGTCTCAAGTCTAGCAATTTTCATCAAACCTCTTTGTGGAGATAAATATATGAAGGGAAAAAAAAAAACAACCCTGCAACATTCTGCAGCATCTCTCTTTCTTTCCAAACATACCCCTTTAATGTACAAAGGCTCTCTAACAACCTGGCATAAACAAGGTAACTCTGCCTGGCCAAATCCTGCACACCTTAACACTTTTGTTTATTAATATACATTAACATCCTCTCCTGTTTATAGCATTCCTGTTACCCCAAAGGACACAAAAAGCACTCCATAAATGTTACTAACAGTTCTGTGCAGACTAAATAGAGGGATTATTTCATCCAGCACCAAATGCAGCCAACCCCTGAGGGTCAGACCCTGGCAGCTGAACCACCCAAGGCTGGAATATTTTAAGCAAGGAGGAGAAATTGGACCCTGTTGGAAATCTAGAGGAGAGTGCAGAGAGGCTGAATGTAATAATTTAAGCTTGCAGTGTGCAACTGACAGGGAAGGTTTGTTTTGTGACAGAAGGGTGACATGAAATTGCACCCAATGTTTCCTCACTAATTCAGAGGCAGACAAGTTGCCCAGGTGTTAGTGTTTAGGATCAGAGGGCCAAGGCATTGCTTGTTGTGCATGTGTCACAGACACTTCAGGTCCTACCTCAAGAACAGAATCTTATACTGAAACCAAATTCTGCCTGGGGCTTAAGGCATCCATCCTACATGAAATCCTGGGGGTGCTGGTGGCTGAGAAGCTGCACATGAGCAAACAGTGCATGCTGGCAGCCCAGAAGCACAATGGCATCCTGGGCTGCAGCAAGAGAAGCGTGGCCAGCAGAGCCAGAGAGGTGATTGTGCCACTGCACTCTGCTCTGCTCACACCTCCTCTGCAATACTGGGGCCAGCTCTGGAGCCCTCAACACACAAAGGACATGGAGCTGATGGAGCAGGTGCAGAGGAGGCCACGAGAATGCTCAGGGGCTGGAACACCTCTGCTCTGAGGACAGGCTGAGGGAGCTGGGATTGTTCAGCCTGGAGAAGAGAAGGCTTCAGGGGAACTCCTAGTGACCTTCCAGGACCTAAAGGGAACTTCCAAGCAGGCTGCAGAGGGCCTGTTTGCAAAGGCCTGCAGGGAAAGGACAAGGGGCAATGGTTTTAAACTGGAGAATAGTCAATCTAAAGTGGACATTAGAAAGAAGTTCCTCAGCATGAGGGTGGTGGAACACTGGCCCAGGTTGCCCAGGGAGGTGGTTGAGTTGCCATCCCTGGAGGCATTGCAGGTGAGGCTTGCCAGGGCTCTGGGCAAGCTGCTCTAGTTGGGGATGTCCCTGGCCACTGCAGGGGGGTTGGACTAGATGAGCTCCAGAGGTCCCTTCCAACCCAATCCATTCTGGGATTCTAAGTGTGTGGGACGCTAAACCCACAAACAGAGCAAACCCAGGTAACAGGACCCAGGTGTAAACAAGAATAAAGTGCAAACAGAAGAAAGGGACACTACTGTCATTCTCCAAATGAGCACAGACACCAGTCTGAGGCCACAGAGCAGCCCTGCAGAGAGCAACAGATCCAGAGCTACATTGCCAAAGAGACAAGTAGTGCTCCAGCTGCCACTGAACTCCTGAGGTAGTTTGGATTTTAAAGTCAGCATATGCAGAGTCAGCTTGGGGTGTCTCTGCATTCAGGTTGTGCCTAATCACAGAATCACAAAGGTTGGAAGAGACCTCTAAGCTCATCAAGCCCAACCATCCCTAGCACTGCCATACCACTAAGCCATGGCCCTAAGGAGAGCAGCTCAATGTTTCTTCAACCCCTGCAGGGATGGTGACTCCAGCACCTCCCTAAGCAGCCTGGGCCAACACTTAACAACCCTTTCAGGGAAGAAATTCCTCCTTATATCCTTAACAACCTTTTCAGTAAAGGAATTCCTCCTTATATTCAATCTAAACCTTCCCTGGTGCAACTTGAAGCCATAATGTTCAAATGGACTGCACATGACCAGAAGGACAGAAACTTACAGTATGATAGCAGTAATGAAAAGAAATTGAGTAATTTAAAGAAATAATGATAAAACCCACAATTTTTTTATACTTATCCCACCATCCCCTCAAAAAAAAAAGGCCAAAACACAAACCACAACTTACGTTCCCAAAAGCTCCTCATGCTTTTTGTTATCCTTTCTCCACACCTCAATGTCCAACATATCCTTCCTGTCAGAGAAGTAGTGAAAATCAAACTGTTCCCTCCACTGAGGATTTGCACTCTTACACAGTGTCTAGAAAACATGCAGTTATAGTATTTACTTTTCTTAAACAGCACTTATTTTCACAGTAAATTACAGAGCAATTCTTCTACAAGAACAAGGCTGGATATTAGGGCAGGAAATACTAAAGTCATTCCAAAAAGCTCTGCAGCTCATCAGGCACAGTCTCATCTTTCCTCTCTCCAAATAATACCTAAGTAGGACATGAATGGCTGGACTAACTCTGAAAGGCAAGGTGGATCTACCAGCTCCACTTTTAGTGGACTCTGCTCATGATTCAACATCACACAAGACATCAAGAACAAACCTTTTGAGGACAATCACTTGAAAACAAGCTTGAATGATTTAAGGAACCCAACCTAGTGGTTTTTTTTTTTTAACCCTTCTGTGTTAAAGCAAAGAAGGAGTAGCCCTGAGATTAGGAACATCCAGGTAATGTGATCTCTGTAAATTGTCCCTCTGAGTTCACCAAGGTGTTCAGATGAGAGCACTCACTAGATTGGGACTTAAATCACTTGCAACTCCTATCACACTACACTACCCACCATGACTATCAGCATGGTCACTAAGAGGAGATAGGATTAGCTGGACCATGACTGAGATTTCTCCTGTTTGTCTCTGCTTTTCTGGACCAAGAGAGTTCATACTTCACAAAGTTGAATAAACTCCAGGAAAGAACACGAAGCACTGTCCATTTGAAGTCTTATTAGGGTATAAAAGCAGCACTTCCCAACTTTTGCTGGACTCCAGGCAGAAATATTAAGCAATTAACTCACTGCAGACAACATTGCACTTGACTCCTCACTTTAAGCAGTTGTTATTTTTCTGGGACTGCAAACAGTGCAGCCTTGCAGATTCATGACACAGGCTATGGACCATTAAAAAGCAACATAAAAAGGGATCTTAACTGGAATAACACAGAGTTATTCTAAAATAATGAACCCATTTGTTATTTTTAAAAGCTGCTTTTCTAACTAAAGCCATTCTCTCCTGACCTTGGTTTGAGGTCCAATATAGGGGACAGGGCAGGTTTCAGATGTGGCTACATCTGAACGTTGTGTTCTGTGAACTTGCTCTGGACATTTTATACAGGAGAAGGTTGGTTTGCTTCCTCCTCCCTCCACACATCCAGTTCATGACATGGAGAGCTCTTGCTTTCTCAATGGAATTCAATCAATTATAGCCCCTCTCCTTTTGAGATTTTGGAGATGAAACTTGTATCTTTGGGCACCCCCCATTCATTTCTTAGATTCCCATGAAACAGGGCTGTCTACATGTAAACACAGCATAAAGGAATCCAAATCTAAATCACAACCATAGAATATTCACCCTATTGAAATTCCCTTGCACTAGGAAGCATTTCAGGTCTGCTTTTCCAGCATCCCTATCATTGCAAAGCTAGCTTCTGTATTGGCAGAGAACAAACCACATGTGTGATGCATGGAGCTTTGTTTCATTTCATGTTAATGTTAAACATCCTTCAATATGATGAGTAAGATAAATACACATAAAAAACCAGATACACACTATGTTCCTAACCTTCAATTTCTGTACTGGCATGTAAAACATAAGTTAAATGTTAATGTCCCTGATCTGGTGTCCTGGTTTTGATCTTACTTATAGAAGAGAGGTAGCAAGGTCATTAAAGGAAACATCAAGTACCTTACTGGCTTCAACAAACTTAAGGAAATCCTTAATACTTACCTTACTCTTGTATCTTTGATCTCCCAGTTTAAGGAGAATAAAAATCTCTGCCAAGCCCCCTCCAGGGATGTTCTTGCCCTCCAAGAGTGTGATGGTGACCAGGCCATTCCACAACTGGTTCTTGCGTAAAGCATCAGAGAGTCGCACGCTCCTCAGGAAAACTGACTGCAAAGCAAAACCAGCAACAGGAAACATTTACACACCCCAGACCCACATTTTTATCACAGAATCATTAAGGTTGCAAGAGACCTCTAAGCTCATCCACTCCAACCATCCCTAGCACTCCCATACAGCTAACCCATGGCCCTAAGGAGAGCAACTCAATGTTTCTTCAACCCCTGCAGGGATGGTGACTCCAGCACCTCCCTGGGCAGCCTGGGCCAATCCTTAACAACCCTTACAGGAAAGAAATTCCTCCTTATATCCAATCTAAACCTCCCCTGCTGCAACTTGAGGCCATAACGTTCAAATTGAGTTCAAAGGAAAGCACTAGAAGTGAGAGAAGTACCACAATCCCCTACGAGCAAGCAGGGAATGAAGGGCTGGAGGATGCTGGAGATTTTCTGCCTGGTCCTGTGAAGGGATGGTGCTCAGCATCAGAGCAAAATCACAACAAGGTTAGTTTGAACCAGCAGAGAAATCAACTTCACCTATCTTGGCTGACCTTTGGCAAGAGTCCACCTTGAGCATTGAGAGCCATCTGTTACTTTGGCTCAGGAAGAGACACAGGAGAGCGATGGGGAGGAAAGGTGGAAGATTAAAAAAAACCCTAAAGTAAACTCTTAAATGTCTCTAGCTACATCCATAAAACATAGGTCTGTCCTTTCTGGGGAGACAGCCCACAATCATAAAGTCTATGGCCAGGTGAAGGGCTGAACACTCATCTTCCACCTCCTCAATCACTCAACCTCCTGTCATCCGTAGTCACTCTTTGCTTCCTGCCTTGGCAGCTCCTGCTTCCAGCAACTGAGCTCACGAATCAAAAATACTGATGCCTGCTGAAAAAACCACTGACACCACCAGGCTCTTTAGCTGGAGTTATGGTTCCTTGCTAGCTACATTTGTTACCTTTGCAGCTTCATCCTCCAGAGCACGGCTGTGCTAACAGTTTGCTAACTGGCAATATTTTATTGGGCAGAGGATGATTAAATAGGCCTTTGTTTGGGAGGAGGGGGGGGGGAAGTGAGCTAGAAACATTACAACCTAAGGCTATACTTCTCCCAGTAAAAATCCTGCCATGTTATGTTCTCCTGAAGCAACTTTTAACTCGCCACACTTTGGAGCTTCAATCATGTCACATACAGGTGGGAGCAAGACGGAGGAGATGATTTCACAAGTCACTTTAAGGCAGGATGTGTTAGCTTTAAAAGCAAGGAAGAAATGTTGTTGCTAAATAAAATGACTGCAAAAGCACCTGATGGCTGAAGATTACTTTTTATGGATCAATTACCCAGCAACTAAATTCTTAAATCATGGATGGTGAACTCACAATATATATTTTATTTTTTTTTTTGCTTGCTTTTTCCTGGTTGAAATACCCAAAAACTCTTTGAAACGCACAAGCATATTAAAATACTTCTATTTAAACACCCTGTTTTGCTTTCCTGGCACATTGGGTTTAAAAAGTCCTAGCTTGAAAAAGAAAAGGAGATTTTGATTCACAAATTTCAGCTGTGCTACAATATTTTTTGTTGTTGTTGTTGAAACTTGTCTTTTAGGCCAAAAAGCTACAGCATGACTGTTCCCATGGCCATACTTCAAAGTCCCAGCAGATATATTCCTCCCTAAACACTGCAACTATTTCAAAATCCTTTTTATATATATAAAAAGAAAAAGGGGAGTAATGTCCAGAAGGGATCAAAGGGCATTCTACAGTCTGGCAATCGCCTCAGTAAAATGGCAATGCTTCCATGAAATATGCCCTAAAATAATTCTGCAGCTTGGTATGTCCTCATTTCGAATTGGATGTTTATCTTGGAAAGGCTTCTATCTAACTTGTCCATAAAACAGCTCCACTTAGCTCTGTGAGCCCTGTGAAAATGGAATCCAAAGCTGGCTATTAAAGGGGCCTGGAGATTGCTTCCATATGGCGGAACAGCATGGGAGTGGAGGGCTAAGGCCTACAGCAGGCACTGCTTGGCTGGAGCTCCACATCTATCCATGGACACTCGTTGCATTACACCAGAACATCTGGATTATTGCTTGTAATGTCCCTGGGAAATATCCACTTCCCATCAAAGCCTTTATCTATCTCAGTTGTACTTTGAACATTTTGGTATTTAACACAGTCATGTCTGATGGGATGGACTTGCTGCTTTAGGACCAAGGATTTTCCCTCCTCACTCCTCCCTTCCTCAGAGGAGGAAGAGGTATTTGATGTTAGTTCACAAAAAAAAAAACCACCCCAAAACTTCCAAAACCAGACAATTTATTATCTACATTACAATTTCTTTTAATAAAAAGAAAGCATCCAGTTCTCTTCAAAGTTTCCAAGCTTAACTCAGCAGACAGTTGTTATCACAAATCAAACTTGGATCCTTTCCATTTTTTACCTGGTCAGTCTTTTAGAGAATCACTCATTGTTGGGGGGTCTTCCTACCCAAGTTCTGTAGCATACATAACCCATCCTTTTAGCCACTGCCTTAACAGTTCAAAGGAGTGCTGGGAAGCACCCAAAATCAGCACCTGCAGCTCAGTACTACTAGAGAACATTGCAATGCATCAACCCTGACCTTCTAAACAGGTGTCCCCTAACAAAAGGGCCTCCTGTACCCCCTTTCTGAATGGCTTTGCAGCTGCAAAAGCACTCTCTGCTCATCTTAGAAGAGGGATGTGCTGGTCTCCAGCTAACAGCACCTGGCTACTTTCTGGATGAGATATTTAAAAGCATTAATCTTTCATTCATTGGACAGAAAAGCAAGATGTTCACAAGTGGTTTAGGTTATAGTATTTATCTACACTATGGAAAATGCCTCCCAGGTGACAAGAAAAGGATACTGTATTATTCATTTTCAAACCCTTACTTTCTCTCTCTGATACCCCACACCTCCTTGTTTCAAACTGATTTACACAGAGTTAATTGACTAAACTTCACAGCCTTCCTCTGAGTTAGCAAAGCTCTTACAGAGCAGAGCAAGGATTACTCCAAAGTTACTCAGAGGCAAAACAAGCACTGGAAAAAAAAAAAAATCACACCCCAAGCACTTCTCTCCTTCTAGGCAGCACTACACTAACCTGCCTTCACAGGGAGACCAGCAAAGGCAAAGCCCTTTTCATCTCTTCAGCTCATCCCTTTGCCTGTCACCTCCTCCACACTTAGATACTTCAGCTCCTCCTGCTGCTGAACCCAAGCTCTTTCTAGCTCTGCTCCCAGGTCCTTCAGGCTTCTCCTGCTATGTTTTCCTGTGTATCCTTCTGCAGTCAGCCAGCTCACACTCTGCCTACATCCCAGACCAAAGCAAAGGTGCCTTGCAGAGGAGTAGAAAAGTCAGCTGAAGCTAGAAAACACATGCTTTATGGCACACATCCCAAGCACAAGACATTGGGCAAGTTTGCTTACACCTCTCTTCTGAAATCAAGATAGCCTTGAGACCATAATTCCAGGGGTTGTCTCCAGACACAGCTCCAATTCTGGCTGGGATCTATGTGCAAATCACCAGTGATACCCTAAAGATCATCTTTAAGAGCAGTATACTGCTGTAAAAATGGATAACAACTTGAACAAAAAGCATTTCTCCAACAAGCCAGCCAGAAAGGAAACAATAAGCACAAGAATATCCAAGAAAGGTTTACTCTTAAAAACAAATTAGATGTTTTTAAAGTCTAAAAGTGCAGATTTATGGACTGTGCAAGATCAGGTAAGGAAGGAGTAATCCTCTCTGAGGCAAAAGTAGGGCTCTGGCCATAGAGATGAGAAACAGAAGATGGTTCTTCTCCCTACTGCTTAGAAAGAACACTTGCTCAGAAGATTTCCCACATCTCTGAATAGAAAGATTAAAACTCAGAGCTCACAAGCCCCTTTTCAGAATCTAGATCTGGGTTTCATAAATGAATACAGAAGTTTTTTCTCCCCACCTTTCAATTTGTTATGACTTCCTAGTGCTGGTTTAAAGAAGAAAGCTACACGAGGATGTGCAGGTGGACCATAGTCTGACTTCACAGAGCCAAACACATGAAGTGAACAAAAATGATGGCTCTTTGGAGAGGAAAGAACCAGCTCACTGACCCAGCTTCACAAAGCCCTTTAGGAGCTTGAGTGTCCCTGCTAACACCATTTGTAGTTAATCTCCCTCTCTAGGCACCCAGTGAATCCCCTCTGGTGCATCAGGGCTGCTTGGAAACCTGTCACTTTTCCTGACACACACACAGCCATGCCCCAAGTTCAAACTTGTTTTTGAAGCAATAAAGAGATGCAGAGAAACTGTACATTTAAATGACACACTGAGGTGGCCAAGTGTGAAGCCAGCCCCATCTCTCCCATCCTTCATTTAAAAGGATCAGACAGGACCACAGCAATCCCTGTGAAGAGGTCAACTTCAAAACTGGGCCACGTAATTTGCCATTTGAGGAAAAAAAGCTAACAACAAGAGGCAAATAGGAAGACTCTTTGGCCCTTTCCTCATTAGGCCAGGAAACTATTTTGCAGAGGCAGTCTCCCCTTGGGAAAGAGGGGAAAGCAGCCAGAAAGGCAAGTGAACCAACACGAGATTGCGTGACCCCATGGCCAAGAGCATCGCTGCCCACGGGGTATTGTGGGAGAAAGCCAAATACAATGAGGCAGGCAAAAATGAAACCTAACAGCCCACACATTAAAAAAAAAAAGAAGGAGAGAGGGGGAATTTTCCCCTGCAATGAGATGCTGAGGAGCACTTCAGTCCAGTCAGCCTTTCAGCCAATTTATTCAATCAGCTTTGGCTATCGAGGTGGCAATTGTGTCGCTTTTGTTTCAGGCCTGAACTGCTGTGGGTCAATCCACCCCAAGCAAACCTGCTTATTTGCTTCAGAGATGTTCAACATTTAAAAGTTATTGAGCTGTACAAATGCTGGCAAAAAATAGCATGCAGGGCACTCAGGGTAAGACTCAAGCCACCCAGGACAAACAAGGCTACTGAGCATCAGCGTGTTGGGTTCCAGTGGAGATAGCTACCAACTCCCTCTGTGCCCTAGAAAGGAAAACAGAAAAGAGGGGAGAGCTTGCCAATAGACAGATATGAGTTAATATATTAGTAAGAGCATCCTCTTCCCCTTGTAATGCCACCCTCCATGAGAGAAAGCAGCAAGCTGCACTCTTGGAGACAGCCCCCACAGAGGACAATGCTGTTTTCAGCTCCCATGAAACATGAGGGATCTGGATGAGTCTTGGGAGAGTGCCCAAATGTGCAGTGATTCCCTTCTAGCAGCAGTGAACAAGACATCCTGCATTATCAACAGACAGCTAAATCATCCATTCCAAGTGCTCTTGCATCAAAAATGGTTTAAAAAGACAATATTCAGTTGCTGAAATCCTTCCTGCATACAATCTGTAACAACTGTGAGCCAACCCCTGGAGATCTTGCCCTGCTGCTGGGTTTGTTGTTCTCTGAAAGGTAGCTTGTGGTTCATTTCAGAAGGCAAGGGAGCTCAGAGAACACACATGAAGGGTGCATGGTAACCCCAAGAGTCCACATGAAGCCCTCCATCAGTCTGACAGAGCTGCATCAGTTATAAATGCCATCAACAGGGCGATGAGAGTTTGGGAAGCCAGCAAGAATCTCCTCATGAAGAGGAAAAGACTCACTGATGTGCCCAAATCTGCACTCAGATAACACAAAATGGTTCACACAGAATTTAGCTAAATTTCTTTCATATAGGCTGTGAAAGTTATATTCCTTTTTTTTCCCCATCCTTAAAATAAGTCATTTTGCCTGTATTTGTAGAAAAAAAGGTTAATATTACAAGAGAGGTCAACTATAGTTCAGCCCAGAAAAAAAAAAACAACAACCTAGGAATACTATTTCAAATACAAAGCTTTTATTTGCCTGAGTCTACAGAGATGAAATTTAGCCCTGTCTCAGTTCAGCTGCTCAAATGGAGACTACATGGCCTTTTTTCTCCTGCAACAAGCAGAGTCAGCTCAGGAGCCAAAAAATAAATGAGTGTGTGCATCCATTCCAGAGCTCTCCCCATTTCCTCTATCCTCCTCACTCCTGTGTCTTTATCTCATCCAGCAACATTGTTTTCTACCCTATCATACTCTCTGGCTATTCTTCCCTAACCTCTTGTGCCTTCCCTAGACACCTGTGTTCCCCATGCACACCATTTTTCTTCCTAGCCTTTATGTTCTGCCACAAACTGCTAGGAGTGCTTCCACAGCCCAGAGTTTCCTAACTAAAGATGGTTATTGATGTACAGTACTAGTGTTTTAGTGCAGCAGCAGAATCAATAAACTAGGAAATACTGCTTTGTCAGATTTTTCCAGGGCATGCTGGGAAAGATTTTTACTGCCTTTGGATGGTCACAGAGCTTTTCTTTAGAGATCACACTGGAGCATGAACTGTGTCTTCCCTGGGAAGAACTGAAGCTCTTCTACCCTCTAGTGACTGGAACAGAATAGAGCACAGGCTTGTTACTCTTTTTTTTACTCCTCTTTTAAACACTTTGACTTCTCCTAACTCAGTGCCATGCTTCAGCATCTCTTCATTTCAAGAGATGCTAAGGCACAAGCCAGAGTCTCACAGCATCACAGAAGGTTAGGGGTTGGAAGGGACCTCTGGAGCTCATCTAGTCCAACCCCCACCCCCACAAAAGCAGGATAATCTGGAGGTTCAGGAACTGAACTTGCCACTATGTCTTACAGCTAAAAGTCTAAAAACCTATATGTAAAAAAACCAATGATTCAAAATGCAATGAGATCTAGCACACTACCAAAATCAGAACCCCAGAATCACAAAGGCTGGCAGAGACCTCTAAGCTCATCCAGTCCAAGCATCCCTAGCACTCCCATGCCACTAGGCCATGGCCCTAAGGAGAGCAGCTCAATGTTTCTTCAACCCCTGCAGGGATGGTGACTCCAGCACCTCCCTGGGCCAAGCCTTAACAACCCTTGCAGGGAAGAAATTTCTCCTTATGGCTAATCTAAACCTCCCCTGCTGCAACTTGAGACTTTGCACTGCTCTTCAATATACTTGCTGGCACAACACCTGAGAGGGTTGGCTCCTCTCCATCCCAAAACCAGAAGGAATTTCCCAGCTCACAGGAGCAAACCAAAAGAAACACTGCCTCACAAATTCCCTTCCCAGTGACAAGCAACCCAAACCATTAGACTGGGAATAAGAAGATTCACATGCAACTCCAGTACCAACTACTGGCCACCTTTTGGGTATCCTTAAGCAAGTCTGATCTCTCACAGCTCCTTTTCTTGCCTACATTTTCACCAATTTCCTTAGCACAGACAGTTTCTCTCTAGCTAAAGCTCTTTGCTGAGTAAGCACTATAATGGCATCTCCAGCTAGGGAACAGCAACAATTTCTCATTGCATTAAAAAGCAATGGAAGAAAGGAATCCTAGACTGGTTTGGGTTGGAAGGGACCTCTGGAGCTCATCTAGTCCAACCCCCCTGCAGTGGCCAGGGACATCCCCAACTAGAGCAGCTTGCCCAGAGCCCTGGCAAGCCTCACCTGCAATGCCTCCAGGGATGGCAACTCAACCACCTCCCTGGGCAACCTGGGCCAGTGTTCCACCACCCTCGTGGGGAGGAACTTCTTTCTAATGTCCACTTTAAATCTCCTCTTCTCCAATTTAAAACCATTGCCCCTTGTCCTTTCCCTGCAGGCCTTTGCAAACAGGCCCTCTGCAGCCTGCTTGCAAGTTCCTTTATGTACTGGAAGGTCACTAGTAGTTCCCCTGAAGCCACTGCCATTGCTTTCAGACAGGTTACAGCTAGACTTCAGAGTTTTCATATATTTTGTACATTTTATTTCAGAGTAGGGCACAAAGATTTTAGGAGGGGACTTTTGTTTGAAGAGGTAAAAATGGATTACCTTGGATGAAGTTCTCTTCTTCCGACTTGACCATCTCTACTCATAAGTCCCCACCATGGTAACCAAAGAGAATCCCAAAGAGAGGAAAAAAGAGAAGGAGTAAAAATGGAGAAAGTGGTTAGTAAAATAATTCAAACAGCAGTTTGTCAAATGGTTTAGAAAAACTCAAGTAGGGGGCTGGATCTACTACTGTGTTCACCTACCTCCCCTCTCTCCCAAAACATGACCATCAACAAACTCACAATACCTTCATTACACCAAAAAGGAGGAAATTAAAAGAAGAGAAATCAAGAATAAAAAGTGGAGGGAGCCAGAGGCATTACTAAGAAACATGGTTTATACTTTTGGTGCCATCTGGTCCTACAGCAAGCTAATTCAACAAGAAAAAAAACCAACAAACCACCTTGCTGTTAAGTGCTAATGGGGACAGAGTCATTCCACTGTTGTGATGCTGAGCAATTTGCATCTGAACTAGGAGGGCTGAAAACATCATCTTTATAAAACATGACAGTGTGTACCAACTCTATCAGCTGCCCTCTGAATGTTAAGCACCCCAGAGTACCAAAAGCTGCTACTTGAAACCCATTTTCTGTCTCATTGCCTTGGGTCCACTTTAGCCCATGCCTTCCTAAAAATCCCTGAGGTTCTTCTGGCTCAGTTGCTTTATTTTTTTTGCTGAAGAAACTTTCTTTCTTTGCTTTCCTCCATCCTGCAAACCAGTAACACGTGTGCCAGCAACACTCTTGGATAAGTTAGAGGGGGAATTCACATCTCAGCTCAAAGCCATCTCTTAATATAAAGATATAAATATGGCAACTGTGTTTTGAGTGACATTACACTTTTAAGTAACCACTCACTGAGGGAGAAATAACTCAACAGGTAGCTTAATATTAATGGAGGTTTGAACAGCAGACATCCCCTCCAGGAGTTTTTTTCTTGTTTTGCTTTCCAACCACTTGAAACATTTCCCTTTTTATCCATAATCCCACTCAGTCCAACAATATCTATCACTCTCACACCACTAAGCCATGGCCCTAAGGAGAGCATCTTGAACCTCTCCAGGGATTGTAGCTCCACCACCTCCTTTCCTTGGGCAGCCTGGGCCAACACTTCACTATGTATTTTATCTTTGTATTTTAGAGTTATGATCTCTCTCCATTTCAATGTTGAGTCTTGAAAGATGAAAATGAAGTTGGCATTTCCTGGTAGCTCTTTTCCATTCCCCCTACACATTCCAGCTATGAATTTGATTACCTAAGCCACTTACATTTCTCTTGAAGTCTCCTTGCTTGACTGCTAGACTCAAGTTTAATATAATCACTCCCATGTCATCTTCTAAACTGTTGGGATCTTCCAGTTTTAAAACCTGTTCAGTTGTTCTACCAGGAAAATAAATAAATAAAGAAGATGATGTGCATTTATTGACTCCAGTTAACTTGAGTTTATTACTAAAGGTCACCCTGCACTGTGCAAATTTCAGCTGCTTGTCTGAAATTCCCAATATTGAGTTTAAATGTTAACATGGGAAAACCTGGAAGGTTCCTTACTTAGTGCTGACAAAATACAACCCCCCCCCTCCCTTTTAATATTGCAGCCTAGCAGCTATCTAGCATCACTTCAAACTCATCACTCCTTGTATGCAGATGCACAATGAATTGAGTTACTCCTACCTCCATCTTGCAGGGAAGAAGAGAGGCAGGGAAACTTATCCAAGTGAATTTTCTAACATAAATGGGTTGGATTCAACTGTGTCCTGCTAGCATTTCATCTCCCTCCATAACTCAGTTCCCTCACTGGAAACAGGACATCCTACCAGGTGGCATTTATCTGACAGATAAATTCAGATACAACAGCCATGGGAGTTGCAATATGCTCACACAGGGAAAACTCATTTTCTACCCCCCCTCCCCAAAAAAACCCAAAAGTCACACAGCAAGGGAATATAAAATAGAGAACTAAAGCTTGAATTCCTGGTTTCCAGTACCACATTGGGACCAAGCACCAGCAGCAGCAGCAGACAAAAGGCACAGGGCTTGCCTCTGCACTAAATCAGGGCCAGATGAGCTGCCATGGGAAGCTGGAAATGGGATGTGCTTGCAGCCAGCCAGGAAAACAACTCCCCAGCCCAATTACAGACAGCATGGCATCCCATGCTATGTGGAGCTAAAAGGGGTGACAGGCTTCTCCCTCATTTTTTTTTTCCACCTCTCTAAATTATTCTGGTGTAGCTCCTCCTAAGCAATGCCACATAGAAAAACTCTTATTGCTAGACAAGAGGAGGAATGGGCACCTTCTGCTAAGCTGGGTTCACACAATCATTAAGGTTGGAAAAGACCTCAAAGCTCATCAATCCCAAGCATCCCTAGCACTCCCATACCACTAACCCATAGCCCTAAGGAGAGCATCCTAATGTTCCTTCAACCCCTGCAGGGATGGTGACTCCAGCACCTCCCTGGGCAGCCTGGGCCAAGCCTTAATAACCCTTTCAGTGCACAAATTCCTCCTTATATCCTTAATAACCCTTTCAGTGCACAAATTCCTCCTTATATCCTTAATAACCCTTTCAGCAAAGAAATTTCTCCTTATATCTCCCCTGCTGCAACTTGAAGCCATTTCCTCTTGTCCTCTCACTGTTAACCCTGGAACTCTGTTAACTCTTCCATCCCAGTTGGATTTGAATCCAATATCTAACACTGGATAAAAGATTCATCTTAAGTGATTTCCTTTTAACATGTGCTCCCCACCCTTCTAGCTAAGAACATTTTCATGACTAGACAAATCCCAAGCTACAGTAAAAGCATTTCATTCTTTTCCTGTGTTTCTCAATTAAGCTGCATTCATAACCTTTAATTAAGTAGAGGTATTACCTATTGAGTCCAAGTTCAGTGAGTGCTACAAAAGCTGAGCCCATGAAGTCTGAGGAGGTCAAATCTCGATCGTATACCTGAAAACAAACATTGCTAATGTGGGTTTGTATTTGAAAGATCAAAGCTTAGATCTAATTCAGGGGTAATTTTCCATCTCCCTGCTTTCATTTTCTCTTATTTTTTTTTTTCACTCAATATTCCAACAGCATTTGGAAAGTATCTTCTTACTATGATGTAAACAGAGTCATGTGTGCTGCTCGAGATTGTGCCTGCTCCTTTACGCAAGAGCAGAATGAAATGCTGCCCAAAAATCAGGTCCTTCTGGCTCCAGATGTTTTAGCAATTAGTGCTCACAACTGGTAGCTTGCATTTCTGGTAACTCATAATGAGAAAAGGCTTTGCTACTTGTCACAGCTGCATCCCAGGTAATAATTCTGTTCCAGCCAGCCAAATTACCCTCTTAAAAGCTGCTTATGAAACCACTCTTGGTTTCACTGAGTTTGCACAAGCAGGAGCAGAATTTAGCTCCACATAGCTTTAAACAGAGCCAGGCAAGGAGTTTTATTTCAACTTGGGTTTGTGCAGACAGAAAGCAAAACACAGGAGTAAAATGTGGGAAAGACATATGTGCACTTTAATGTGAAATTGCTGAAGCTCTTAAAGCAGATTGTGGTTTATGTCAGGCTGCTCCAGTGAATAAAAATCAATACCTTCCTGAAGTTGAAAACAATGCTTAAAACAAAAATACTGAGCCATCTTTCAAATATCTAAAGCCCAAACTTACCTTGATCCAGAGTTTTTGATCAAGGGTCTGCACAGGCAGCACCACAGTTTCATCCCAAACTGGGTTGAGGTTCTTATAGACGACTTTGCTTTTGTATAGAGTTTTCCCATTCAGTTGAAACTTCACATAGGGGTCACTTGTACCTGTGATAATTGATGAAGAAATAAAGATTAACCTGGCCTCACATAACCCCACAACCTTAAATTATTATTATTTTATTAAAATATAATCAATGGTAATGACTTACTTTATATATGCAAAGAGCTACTTAATTACCTAGGTAAAAACTGCCAGTTCCTCCAGGAAATCTAGAGCATTAGAAGCAGAATGCAGGCAACAAACATTCTGCATAGCTTGCTTGACCTCTGCTGGGTTGTTCCTAAAGAACATTAATTATTCTTGAGTAACTTTAGCTAACATTTTAATCTGGCCAAAGAGCAAACAGAAGCAGGCATGAAGGAATATTTACAGGCCAACTAACACCATAGACAGGAGAAGAGAGGAAATGTCATCCTATGACTGTAAATATATAAAAAGACCAACATTCCAAAGCATCCTAAACTTGGATAGGAGCTCCAAGGAAAGGAATAACAATAGCTAAAACACCCCTCAGGATTTCATCACTGCTGTCACTTGCCAATTGACCTAAAACTAAGTCTGAAGTTTCAGTGAAAAAATACTGCCATCATCCACCAGCTCAGGAGAAAAACCACACAGAAGGTAGACCCTATAAAGACAACAAACAATATTCAGGTAACACATCTTTTTTTTAATCCAAATGGCACAATTTGCCATGGCAATAATATCCCATATTTTTATGGAGCAGATGTCCATGGGCAGAACATGAAGCATGTGCCACTCGGCAGCAATAGAAAGACTTGCAGCTGTCAAAGGAAAATAGAAGAGGAAATCAAGGTGTTTTTCTTATTGTTATTGAACCAGTGCCATCTGCACTAACAGCAAGCACTGTACAGGATACCATACAGCAGGGGCAACAAGGTAGAGGAAGGATTTAAGGAGATGGTTGACTTAGGAATGCATACAAACCTTGCAAGCTTCAAATAAGGGAAAGAATACAACTGAAGTGCAGCAGTATAGAAAGTTAACTTATCCCACGTGTTGTTCATCTGTCAGATTCAATATTAGCTGTATTTTATTTTGTGTTTGGAATTCAACTTCACTCCTAACAGTCCCATTTCTATAGAGGAATGATGGCTGTGCCCCAGCCTGCAGCGTGGGCTGTCAGCAGGGAAAGAACAACTCTCACACCTGACTTCACAGTCAGAAGGAAACTGAACCTGTCCTCCCTGCTCCCACTGAGATAAAGAGCAACAAATGCATGACAGCTCAGGCTAACCCAGCAGAAGACCATCATCAAACTACTTGTGAGTAGCCTGGTGAAACAATAAGGTAGAAAATCCATCTTTAAACAGCCAAAGCTCTCATCAGTGTTAGGCAAAGAAAGCCTCAGCCTCAAGATAGAGCTATGTGCAGGCATCTATTTGCAATCACCTAGTAAAGAACTGAGCTTCTGGAGCATGCAGAGCTTCAATTGATAAAGAACTAGCAACTGGCCAAGGCAAGGAAAGCAACTGATGAAAGCATGAAAAGGCTGTTGGAGGCAGGTGCTCTCCAACCATAACTCAGCTGCTTTGGGCACAGAAAACTCCTAAACAAGGGCAAACCCTGAAAACTGAGAGAGAGAGGACAGAGAAAGCAAACAAGTTCAGTATCTGCAGGGATAAAACTCCTTCCTCCAAGAATGGGAAGGGGAGAAAAAGGGGCAGGGGAGAAAAAGGGGCAGGGGAGAAAAAGGGGCAGGGGCTGCCCAGCACTGCTGATATAAGCCAGGCTATAGCAATCACTCACATATATATATATATATATATGTATGTATATATAAGAATTTCTTTATGTTGATGTGTTTACACACATTTTTCTATCTAAAACCATATCTCTATATATAACAGGAATATCTATTCAGATCAAAATACAGATCTCTAGAAATAGATCTATTTGAAAAGAGCAAGGAGGAGGGTAAAGCAGCTGTAATAAAACAAGGCCTTTTAATTAAATCAGATTGCCACTCTGGGCTCAGGCCTTCATGCTTGTCAGCTTCCTCTCCAAACAAACATCTCAAAAGCAAGGCCTCAGTGGTGTCACTGACTCAGGCAAGGCAGCCT
Source organism: Bucco capensis (assembly GCA_013396975.1). Classification (NCBI taxonomy): domain Eukaryota; kingdom Metazoa; phylum Chordata; class Aves; order Piciformes; family Bucconidae; genus Bucco; species Bucco capensis. The sequence continues at coordinate 162,182 of VWZO01020256.1, read as the reverse complement.
GGGTAATCCCTCTCTGCCTTGACAGCTCCAGAACGTTCACCCTGGGTCATGGGTGAGCGGCAGCACTCGTGTGAAAGAAAATATTAATGCTGGGAATTAGTGGGGAAAGGGATGATGCTTTACAAAAGGCAAACAAGGAGAAGGTGTCAAGTTAGTAGCAGTGTTAATTGTGAAGGAAAGGAATTAGGGAGGGGGAGTGGGTTTCTGCCTGTCAGAGGGGGAACATCTCAACTAGGCAGGGGAGGGAATGCAGTGGATGGCTCCTGGATCGTACAAATGATGAGCTGACACCAGCAGGCAGATGGACTTGTACCTCTGTGGCATTTGCTGGGGTATCACAGTATGTCAGGGGTTGGAAGGGATCTAGAAAGATCATCTAGTGCAACCCCCCTGCCAGAGCAGGATCAGCTAGACAAGATGGATGGACAGGAAAGGAATGATGNCCCCCCTGCCAGAGCAGGATCACCTAGACAGGAAAGGAATGATGGGGGGCATAGGAAAGAATGTTAGGGGTTGGAAGAGACCTCTGGAGATCAGCTAGTCCAATCCCCTGCCAGAGCAGGAGAAGCTAGAGCAGCTTGCACAGTGTCTAGTTGGGCTTGGAATCTCTGCAGAGATGGAGACTCCAGCACCTCCCTGGGCAGCCTGGGCCTGTGCTCCACCACCCTCACAGGAAAAAAGCTCCTCCTCATGTTCAGATGGAACTTGCTGGGCGCTAGTTTTCTCCCATTACCTTTAGTCCTGTCACTGGGTACCACAGAACAAAGCCTGGCCCCATCCTCCTGACCCCCACCCTTCAAATCTTGCTAAGCATTGCTCAGATCTCCCTCAGGCTGCTCTGCTCCATACTAAGCAGCCCCAGCTCTCTCTCAGCCTCTCCTGAGAGGTGCTCAAGTCTCCTCATCATCTTAGTGTCCCTTCTCTGTTCCCTCTCCACAAGTTCCCTCTCTCTCTGAAGCAGGGGAGCCCAGAACTGACCACAATCCTCCAGCTGTGTCCTCCCTAGGGCAGAGGAGAGGGGAAGGAGAACCTCCCTCAACCTCCTGGCCACACTCTTCTTGCTGCAGATGGGGGCATATGGTACCACAAGCATTTTTGGGGCTGCCAAAGCTCCCCTCAAGTTGCTCTGGGGGTGTTTGTGAAGTTCCTATACCTCCCAGGGTCATTTTGTCCATTTTTGTCTTTCAGATACCACCCCAGATTGCATCCAGGTAATCAAAATAGGTTAAAAAAAAGGAGACAGGCAATGAGAATTAAATAAGCTCCATCTGAGGGGATAAACAGCACAGACTGTAAATTATTAACTGTATTTGTATTCAAGGCTTGAAGACTTCTGGATTCAAGCTTAGAAAGACATCTGGATCTATTAAAAGCTATTTCATAGAGACAATCTACAAAGTTACAGAGTAACTTTTGAAAGAANTTTTTATCATTTGCATTTAGACTTGACAAGATCCTACTAATTTTCTTAAGAAGCTTCGAGGTGAATGTAACTGTTCCATAAGGACAAAAAGATCCTCACACAGTAATATATAAACCAAATAGGATTATCTGCCTAACAAAAAAACAACTCAGGAAAAAAAAAGGATGACCTCTAAATAACAAAATATATCATTCCATCAGCTGACCTTCTCTTCCCACTAGAGAAAGAATATGCACTTGGAATTTATTTGCTTAATATTCATTGTATTTCTCTTTTCTTCTACTAACACTAAAAAGCAGCGAGTGCAAGCAGACTAAACATCAACTAAAATCCAAGCGAAAAAAAAAACAAACAACAACAAAACAACTTCAGGGAGTCAAAGTAGNACCACAAGGGATTGTCAGACTGTGCCTTGAAGAGAGGGTTTAGTAGCCCAAGAAATTGTTAATGGTGTTTTTCAATGGATCCTGCTGCCCTCTAGCAGCTACAGCATCCCATCAGCTGAGCTGAATACTCCTACACACTTGCTTTATAACTAGAGGAATAAACCCCAAACTAAAAGACTTGGTAGAATTTCAAGCCATACACTATTTTATAAGAGTAAACTTACTGGAAATGTAGCATATGAAACAAGTCTCCTTCTAGAAAGAAATAAATAAATATTACCACCAAGTTGCCTTAAAAAGCTGGGGGGGGGGAATAAATCAAAGAACAGTGTGAAATATAAGCTTAAGTTTTAGTTAAAAACCTCAATGTTCATCTGAAGGAGGAAATGAAGGATCTATTTTATATGCACATAAAAAGTAATGTCTTCAAGTCTTCCTAGAAATAGAATTACTGGAGTTATTTACAAGAAGGAGTAGAGTGTTTTCAAATGGAACACACACTTTTTTTAAGTGGAAAACCACTTTATTTCTTGCAGTGAAATGGCTGAAGGGGGAAATCAGAAAAAAAAAAAGAAATATTCTACTGGCAGGAAATTCAGGTAATTTGGGAAAGTTTTGTGCCCAGCTAGTTTTACATTGCCAGATGGAAATGAAACATTGCCTAGAAAAAAACAAAAAGCCTCACCAACAGATTCCAAGGGAAAATAAATCAACAAAAACAAGGAAAAAAAGCCCAAATCCTCCTTATAGAGGTCCCCAAAAGATGAAGTGTGGGCTGTTAACTTTCTAGTACTCTATAGGCCTCACATATACTGAAAGGGAACCTATAGAAAAGATGGGGAAGGACTTCTTTATCAGGGAGTGTAGTGACAGGACAAGGGGTAATGGTTTGCAACTGAAAGAGGGTAAATTTAGATAAGGTATTATGAAAAATTTCTTTTCTGTGAGGCTGGTGAGGCACTGGAACAGGTTGTTCTGAGAAGATGTGGATGCTCCATCCTTGGAAGTGTCCAAGGCTAGGCTGGATGAGGCTTTGAACAACCTGGTCTAGTGGAAGGTGTCATGCCCATGGCAGAGGTCTTGGAACTAGATGATCTCCAAAGATGACCCAAATAATTCTGGGTCAGGGTGTCACCTGTTAGCATGACAACCCCCCCAGGAGCTAGCTCTGACAACTGAGAACAGTTTAAGAAACCTGTTATCTAAAGCACAATTATCTACAAAAGAAGAATCCCAGGGGATTCTCTGGGCTCTACATCTCTTCCAGTGCTGCCATCCCCTATCTTTCTTAATTTAACATTAATTTACCAAAGATGGCTATGCATATAATGGATTAATTGCTGTTGTTTGAACTCAGTTATTTTTTTCTTGAGGCTGCTTTCTCTGTGCATTCATTTCTTAAGGCAAATCCCAGAGGGATGCCCACAGGGATCACTGTAAGGGTAAAGTTTCAGCCACACAAGTTGCACTTGGCACAAACACTTGCAGCACAAGCCCTTGTCTGCAGAGCTATACAGGATCCAGAAAGCATTCAAATAAGTGCCCAGCTTCATTCAACTTGTTAGTAGCAGTTGTAAATTAGCCATGATTATGCCTTTGAAACACAAGTGTGAAATGCTGCCTAATACATCTCAATAATTAATAAATCTGAAGGACTAATGATCTAATTGCAAATACCCTGAAAACAGAGCAAGTCTGAATTCATCAGCATGTTTGCAGGGAGCAATTCAGCCTAATTACTCTCAGCATTTGCTTTCCAAACAATGGACTTGCTCTAAGCTGACAAACCCCCAGCAGAGCACAAACATATCCCTTCCAGTGGTGGGATGCTGCAGACTCATCACTGCTTAAAAGGACACAGTACTCTGTCCTCTTCCATGTTATTTTGCCCTTGGGAGACAGCTTTGGCACAGCTCACAGTGATGTTAGGAACTACTAATGCAGCATGGCCCCTCTGCAAGTTCCAGGAGCCCCCCCAGGACCCTCTGCTAGCAGACACTTAGATGTGAGATAGTTAGATGCAAGCCATCCTGCTCCCTTCAGGTGTTCTAGGAAAGAACAGAAGTGAAAACAAAACCCAAGTGCAGTAACAGGAAACAACCATGAAAACCTGAAAGGAAAAGGAAGATCTTGTAAAAACCTAGAAAACACAAAACCATGCAGAAAAGAGACAACAAATTCAGGCTGGAGTAACACAGCTAAAGGGGAAATTAAAAGAGATGAGGGCAAGCAGAGCCACTCACCAGCTGACATTGCTTCTGAGAACTGTATTTCTTGTAACCACACCATTTGACAGCTGAAAAAGTATACTCAGACTTTGAAAGTAGAGGAGTTAGAAGCAGGAGGAGCCTCTCATCCTTCCAGGCATTCAAACCCTAGTTTGTTTTCTTTCTTACAGCTGCGTTTGTCAACTCAAGGAAGGTAACACTTCCTCCTCACAGCTCTGGCATGGCATTGCTGCTTGCTGTCACAGCATCACTGTTATGCAAAGGTGACTTGTAGAGGTAGCAATGTACTCAGTCAGAGCATCTCAGAGCCATAAGGGACCAGCAGACTTCAGATTTCATTTCCCTGCCCTCTGAGAGTAAATTAGCAAGCAGAACTGGGCTCCAGCCTCTCAGTTTAAAGCATGTGGAGCTGAAAGTTGTAGGCTTTCTACCC
>VWZO01020256.1:146346-157685 GCA_013396975.1 Bucco capensis | reverse complement strand
GGCTCCCCCCCCCCCCCAAAAAAAAGCTCAAGGAGACTATAAAACCACTAAGGGTGCAACAAAATGACAACATTGAAGAGCACTGGTTAATATTTTAAGCCAGATAAGAGATAATTCTCTTCTTTTCTGCAGAACTACCAGTACTCCACTAGCATTTCATTAATAAAATGCATTTTTGCTTGCTTACTCCCTACAGTATCAAAACCACAGAGATCATCCCCCTCCAGGAACAGTGATTCCACCACTTCCCTGGGCAGACTATTCCAACGCTTAACAATTCTTTCTGCAAAGCAAATATTCCTAATATCCAACCTAAACCTCTCTTGGTGCAATTTGAGGAGATTTCCTCTTGTCCTGTCACTGCTAACCCTGGAGAAGAGATGACTCCAACCTCCTTTCAGGGAGTTGTAGAGAGAGGTGAGATCTCCCCTGAGCCTCCTTCTCTTCGATTTGTTTGTTGCTATAAAGCTGAAACGTATAATAGTGGATAGAGATGGAGCTGGGGGGACAGTAGGAGAGGCGGTGGATGGATCAAACCTCTCCCGGGCCAGCGGAGCTAGGGTCGGTTCCCGGTCCGGAGCTCTGCCGGTTGCGGTCGGCGCTGGGAATCGCCACGAGAGGGCAACCGGTGCCCACGGTGTGGGGCCATATCCTTTCATCCTGAGCTCATGAACCAGTTGTAAATCAATATTAACTATTCTTTTCAGAGGCTGAGGGAAATGGGGTGGTTTAGCCTGGAGAAGAAACAGCGCAGGGGAGACTTTAGCTGGAGCCACCAGTACAGGAAGGATATAGGCATGCTCCCTTCCAACCCTCACAATTCTAGGATTCTATCTCTCTCTACAACTACCTGAAATGATGTTGGAGTGAGTGTCAGTGCTGGGGTGTGGGAGGGTAGAGAAGAGGGAAGTCACATTCTTCTGGCCCACAAGTTTCCTCTGATGTTTCTCACACACAAAGCTTACAACTTCCTGCTTTCTCAAGCATGTTGCAAAAAGCCCAGTGATGGCAAGTCACACAACCAAGTTCCTAAGTAACCAGTACAACAGAGACCTATAAAGCTGTGCTTTAAAACAGTGACCCAAGTCCCTGTTCCCCCTCTCCCACTGCCTGAGCATACACTTGGCCAAGAGTTACTGTTTGCTGAAGACATGAAAAACTGACAGGGAAAAAGTTAACTGAGATAACAGATAAGGAAAATCCTATCAAGCACCTCATGCAAGAAAGGTTCTAAATCCAGAGGTCCCCTTAGATGCAAACCTTCTGAGGCCTTCAAGCTGTGCAAGCTTATTTTCTTTCAATCTCGACAAGAACTGCTCCTACAGCTTGCAATGCAAAAGTATTTGAACCGTTTCCATCTATATAAACATATGAAATAAAGAATAAACCTTAAAATGCAGAAAGATTGGAGATGTGGAAGAGCTCTCTGATAGATCTAGACCTAAGGTGCTGGAGCAGCTGCTGCAGCAGAACTCTACAAACCATGGCAAGACAGAGAAACTACTAACTAGCTCTTTATGAACAGTTTTACTCCTTGTTGCAACAGCCTGCAGAAGAGCCAGACTAGCAGCAGTTTTATACAGGTTTTTCCAGGAATTCCCTAAATTTGTTTGATACTGTCTTCTTTTTTTCCATGTTATCCTCCTTCAGTTGCATTCCAGATCAAGACAGAGGATTGTTGGCTTGCAGCCCTGCTCCTATGGTTCCCCTTCTGTGACAACCCAAAAAGCACTCCTAGAGCAGCTTCATCATTCAAACAAAGTTCAAGATATTATTTTGGCTATTTTTGTGGTTTTTTTAAGCTCAAACAGAATTTCTCAAGATCAATCACTCAGCAGTTCCTCAACAGGCACAGAGGTTAAGTCCAGTCAGAGACAGAAGGAGCAGCAAGCAGAAGGCAACACCCTCCCCTTGTGTACCTAAGGTGGATGATCCAAAGCACTGAGGGCTCTGACCTTGCAAGGGACCCAAGGCAACAGCTTCTTGCACCAGAGATAAGCAAAGAAGCTAAGTGCTGCCCAGCTAAAGCCAGTGAAAGGAAAGTGGTGTGGATTTGAAAGGGAATCAGCTGAAAAGTGGGGTGAGCTCACCACAGCGATCTCTGATAACCAGGTTCCGGCCTTCCTTCAGGTGGATGGTCAGCAGGTAGGCAAAGGGGCTGGGCAAGTTACTCAAGCCATCATTTCCTTCCTCTAGAGCCTAAGGAGGACAAAGAAATCAGTCAGCACTGCACAGCTCCTGAAGAAGCCATTGAATGAAGCATGACCTGGACAGGCTAAAGAGATGGGCAGGGAAAAACTTAATGACATTTAACAAGGGGAAGTGTGAAGTACTGCATGTGGGAAAGAACAAGCCCATGGATCAGTCCAGACTGGGAACTGATCTGTTGGAGAACAGCCCTGGGGAAGAAGCTCTCGGAGTGCTGGTGGCTAGGAGGATGCCCATGAGGCAGCAATGTGCCCTTGTGGCCAAGAGGCCAATGGCATCCTAGGATGCATGAAGAGGAGCGTGGCCAGCAGAGCCAGAGAGGTTCTTCTCCCCTCTCCTGTGTCCTGGGGAGGCCTCCCCTGGAATCCTGTGTCCAGTTGTGGGCCCCTCAGCTCCACAAGGATAGGGAGCTGCTGGAGAGAGTCCAGCCCAGGGNACTGTGATACTGGTCTTGGTTTTACCAGAGACAAAAAGATTTCTTTCCCAGGCTTGCTTTCATGATGCAAAGAGCTAACCATCAGCAATCAAGCAAGGTGTAGTTGTACTTGAAAATGAGGGGCAAGGTTAAGCTTAAATGCATGTGCAGGCTTTCCAAACCCTACCAACTTGTTTTTATCTAGCTCTTTCTGGTATATTCATAGACTACCTCAAGCTGGAAGGGACTCATAAGGACTATTGAGTCCCTTCATGTTCATTTGATGACCTCAGGAGGAGATGTTCCCCATGGCTACTGAGGAGAGCATTTCTTTACATGGTTCTAAGAGAAATGCAGCAGTGAGCAATGTTAGTTGTGAGGCTTTGCAGGGGCAAACTTGAGAGGATTCCTGTTACTAGCAGGGTTACATATCTCAACCCCCAAAAAACACACCACACACTGGAGGAATCTATAGAAAGCTTCTTCATCTGCTGGGGTTTTCAACTTATATGAAAGCAAAGAAGTTACTCCGCAAATAAATTGTGCTTCTGATCAAGTTTTCAAAGCTTTCAAAAGAAAGGACTTACCATCTGCTCATCAAAAATTTGAGATGATATGGAAGAGTCTAGATCCATTTCTCCACAGGGGTACTATAAAAAAAAAAGACACAATGAATTAGACAATGGTAATAGAAGGATCAAGAAAATCCTCCTAGTGGCAGTTATTTTATTTGCTGAATCTCAAAGTATCCTCATCAAGATGAAACAAAGAATGCCAGGAGTGGTGGCACCAGCAGCAGCAATATCTGCTCTCTCCCATCACAATTTGTCCTTCAACACCTAAAAGACCATATCCAGGAAAACCACATAATCCAAGGGAAAAGTTGGAAAGAAATAGTTAAAAGGGGGGGGGGAAATATGTTAGACATACTACAGAAAGTTGGAGGAAGTAACTGGAAGATCTAAAGGGTTTTTTTTCTACTGCCCAGCATAGGAGAGGAAGTCAAACATTTCTTCCTAAATACTGAGTCATCTAAAAATGTGAGGCCAGACTGGCAAAGCATTGAGACCGTGTGGATGCACACAAGGGATTTATCACTCAAGACAACTCTGACTGCTACAACAGTCCTTGATCATCATGTCTGGGTCAGGGCAATCCCAAGCACTGATCTAGGCTGGGCACTGACTAGAGGCTCAGAGGCTGGAGCTCCTCTCCTCTGAGGACAGGCTGAGAGAGTTGGGATTGTTCAGTCTGGACAAGAGAAGGCTCCCTGGAGAGCTTCTGGTGACCTTCCAGCATCTGCAGGAGCTCCAAGAGGGCTGGGGAAGGACTTGTTAGGATGTCAGGCAGTGCTAGGAGTAGGGGAATGGATCCAAAGTAGAGGAGGGGAGATTTCGGTTGGATGCTAGGCAGAAGTTGTTGGCCAGGAGGGTGCTGAGCCACTGTGCCAGGTTGGCCAGAGAGGTGGTGGCAGCCCCAGCCCTGGCAGTGTTGCAGGCCAGGCTGGCTGGGGCTGGGAGCAAGCTGCTCTAGTGCCAGCTGTCCCTGCCCATGCACCTAGAGGAGTTTGCAGCTCCCTTCCAACCCTCACAATGCTCTGATTCTATTATAGCTGATGAAGATCCTACCTGTCTGAGCAAGCCTTTTGGTCCAAGGCAAGGCAACCAGAGCCCATTCAAAGACAAAGCTTTAGGCTCAGAAGAACCACAGCCTAGAGAAATGTACACAAGGTGGAATTTGATCCTCCTGTGAAAAATCTCATTATGTGCAGTGTGGGAACATCCTCAAGCTCTCAGATGAGAGCTGCATTGTGTGGGGCAGTACACAAACAGCACCAGCTCCTGCACTCAAAGTCATAAGTCTTAGAGATGCTGATAGGCTGAAAGAAATATAAATATGCTTTTGTGTACCTCTCCTCCTCCCAAATACACATATTATATAGCAGGAAGCACAATAACCCAGCATTGCAAGTCAAATTTCTCTTACATGACAGAGGAAATTAAAGATTATGCTTCCCACAGTAACCATAACTTGGCCACATTGCAGAAAGACAGTAAAAGTAGAAAAATTATCATCATAAAGAGCAGCAGAAGAGTTTACTTGAACCACAGAACTGAGTTACAGTTGCTAGGGGAACCCTAAACTTTGAATTTCCTGACTAGTATGTGTAAAATCTGACTTGTGTGCCTTAAACTTAGCCTTTCTGCTAGTCTCTAGCTGCAGAGGAAACTCCTCTAGTGCATCACTGGCACTGTTAATGCTGTCTCTTTACAGCTTCTTTTCCATGGCACACAGAACCAAAGAACTATTGAAATGCTAATAACAAAAGCATCCTTTCTACCAGCTGGGTATCATTTCTAATAAAATTATGCTCAAAGTTCTGGTTTTGTCTTTATTCTGCCTTTTGTTTACTTGTGTTCCATCAACAGATTTTGAGCCACTTTAAAACAAAGCTTGGAGGTTTTATTTCATTTTAGCTCCATAGAGTGTAAATTGCTCTTCTTCTAGGCAGCTAACTGCAAAGAGATCATTGAGTATAGACAAGAGGATGGAGAGAGGATGGAGAGAGGATGGAGAGAGGATGGAGAGAGGATGGAGAGAGGATGGAGAGAGGATGGAGAGAGGATGGAGAGAGGATGGAGAGAGGATGGAGAGAGAGCTGAATCCTCCAGCCAAGACTGGTAACCTCTATTTCCTCATCTTTTCTGTGGAACAATGATTCAAAACACAAGGTGACTGAGTGCCCCAGCAATAGGACAAAGCTCTGGGTTGCCAGTAACTCATTGTAAAGTGTTGGTCAGACAACACTGAAGTGATGTTAGAGCCCATGGAAAAAACCCAACTGCACAAAGTGGCCTTAACAGTGCCCTTTGCAACCTGAATCAATCATGGAGCAACTTCTTCACCCTTCAGATTTGCCTAGCTGGGCTGCAATAGAGACCAGATAAAGGAAATCTCTTAGCAAATGGAAATATGGTGCCTGTGGCCAACACCTTAACTGAAACTGGGACTCTCTGAGCACTCCCAGCTCTGTGCTGAGAGTTTAGACGAGCGTAAAAACCACAAGGCCACACTAAGCTTGAGGCCTGGAAGGTATCTGATGATACTGGGAGACCAAAGACAAGCAGGAAATGAGTAGGTGGCATGTGACAAGCAATTCAAGGGGAAAAAAAAAAGCTCAACCTACATTTCTGCCTTTATTTAGTTTGTTTTGCTCCAAGGATCTGCCTTCCTTCTGATTGATTCTCCCTGCTCAGTGAATAATGATGCTCACAAAAGGATGAGGCAAGCTCTTGTGGTGTTCTCTACAGCAACCCCACACAGCATTTGGAGACCAAGAACCTCTGCAAGAAACTGTCACCATCTGGGGCACACAGTACAAATTCTGTAGCTGTTCAATAAGGTACAATTAGTAGGTGATAAGTAGCTCTCTCAGCCTCTCCCTGTAACAGAGGTGCTCAAGTCCCCTAATCATTTTAGTGTCCCTTCTCTCTAGCCTCTCCAGAAGTTCCCTCTCTCTCTTAAACAAGGAAGACAAGAAATAAATACAATACTCCAGCTGTGGCCTCACCAGGGCAGAGGAGAGGGGAAGGAGAACCTCCCTCAACCTAATGGTCACACTCTTCTTGCTGCACCCCAGGATGCCATTAGCCTTTTTGGCTCCAAGGGCACATTGCTGGCTCATAGGCATCCTGCCAGTCACCAGGACACCCGGGGCTTTTTCCACTGAATTGCTTTTGAGCAGATCAGGCCCTAACCTGTCCTGCTGCATGGGGTTATTCCTCTTTAGGTACATCACAGGGGGGTTTTTTCCACCAGCTCCTCCTCCCCTTGACACCCCAAACAATTCAGGAGAAGCAGAATGAGCCCAATGCAGGCACTGAGCCTGGTTGATGGCCAAACACCCACCTCTGCCCCATCCTCCATCAGAGTGGTGCTCAGCCGAGTGCTCTGCAGCAGCTCCAAGAAGCCATCACTGGACTTCCTCTTCCCCTCAGCCATGGGGCTGCCCACATCCTGCATGTCCGGCTGGGTGACTGTCACCTCCGTGTGTGTCACCTGCTGCGATGCCCACAGCCAATCCTCTCCATCCTTTGGTCTCACGGAAGCACTTCTACTTTTGAGGGCCATCACAGACCTGGAGAAGTTCTTAGGGGAGCAGCTCAACAACCCCTGAGTACTCGAATAAGTTGTTTCTTCTTCCATAAGAGTCTCCACCTCCAGCATATCAGGTACTGACAAGCTGAGGCGTCGGTCCAAGGAGTGGACCTTCCTCTCCATCATTTTGCTAGACCTCTTCTTGGTCTTCTTCACACTTAGGTTCTGCAGGAAGGGTCTAGTTTTCTGCTTCAGAGAGCCCCAGACAGATGGTTTCTCCAAGTCCATTGCTGCAAGGCGATTCTCAGCGATGGCTCCTGCACCCAACAGCTTCAGCGATTCCCAGGGAGACTAAAAGGAATGTAGGAAGGAGGCAAAGTCAATCAAGAAAGTGAACAGCTGCTGAAGATTCTGATTCATGTTGTCTCATCTTAAGACTTTTAGTCATTTCTCTAAGCAGTTCAAACCAAGCCTGCCACCTCAAGAAGTGCTTCCAAATACGAGCTGGTGGGTAGGTTGGATTATTTAGGAGGAAGGCAGCCAGAACAAGCATTGAATCCTACACTAAACTGCAATGTCTGCCCACTACTTTATGATTGTTAAGAAGAAACATGCTATTGCTTCTGCCAAATCCCTGATTGGCAAAAAAAACAACTGAGATCTATTCAATTTGAAAGTGTTTCTGTACAAAAGTCACCAACAGGAGTTAAAGCATGATCATGCTAGCACAGGAAAAATGCTGGCACAGCTGGCATTGTCACCTTATCTCTCTCTACAGCTACCTGCAAGGAGGTTGGAGTGAGATGGAGTAAGTCTCTTCTCCACAGTTAACAGTGAAGGGATGAGAGGAAATGGCTTCAAGTTGCAACAGGAGAGGTTTAGATTAGATATAAGGAGGAATTTATTTCCTGAAAGGATTGTTAAGGCTTGGCCTAGGCTGCCCAGGGAGGTGCTGGAGTCACCATCCCTGCAGGGGTTAAGAAACATTGAGCTGCTCTCCTTAGGGCCATGGCTTAGTGGTACAATAGTTCTAGGTATGGTTGGACTTGACGAGCTTAAAGGTCTCTTCCAACCTTCAAGCTTCTGTTATTTCTGGCAACACCCTTCCAGCCTATGGAGGTTGGTTTTTTCCTGGCTGTTTGCTAAGCTATCTAAATTGTTGCATGATGGGTTAGTGGACAAGCACAAAACAAAGAGCAGCTCCACAAAGTAAGAGACTGAAGAGGACATTCAAGACGAGGAGGAGAAGAGGAGGGGACATTCAAGACGAGGAGGAGAAGAGGAGGGGACATTCAAGACGAGGAGGAGAAGAGGAGGGGACATTCAAGACGAGGAGGAGAAGAGCCAAACCAAAATCACCTACTGTATGTGCATGGCAAGGGAGCAGTGGAATGGCCACCTCTGTGCACATGGATATCCTCACCGGCAGCGTCGTTCCCGGTTAACAGCTCAGCAACCATCCTCATGCTGTGAAGCACAGAGCCAAATCAACCTCTACTGTACCCTTGACAGCCCCAAAGACACACACATACAAAGGTTACACTAGATCCTTATGTCCACACCAATGTATGCCCAGAAGTGCTGCTCCCAAAACTCACAGCGCATTGACGTTCCAACAATTGCATCCTTGACCAAAAATGACTTAACCTACACTTTTCCTGCTCACTAGGGAAAACAGCAAAACAGGCAACAGAAATACAGTGGATTCATAATGAACCCAGATAGAAAAATCACTGCCTCCTATCAAAGAAATCTACTCCTGCATGGATTCAGTTGAGGAAGATTGTAAGGCCAGTTACTTAATAACTTACTTAAATGATTTTAGGACTAACCTGAGTGTTCAGGCACCTACAAAATGTGCTTTCACTGCATTAATATGCAACTAAAGCTACACAAGCCTCCCTCCCTTGATATTGGTATATAGAAGATTAATATTAGCATTGGTATAGGGCTATATGGGCCCTATACATAAGCGTATAGGGCTATATGGGCCCTATATATGTATTTATGAACCCTATATATAAGCAAATATGGGTACATGAGCCATAGATATGTATTTATGAGCCCTATACATAAGCATATATGGATATATGAGCGCTATATATAAACATATATGGATATATGAGCCATAGATATGTATTTATGAGCCCTATACATAAGCATATATGGATATATGAGCCCTATTTATGGATATATGAGCCCTATATATAAGCATATATATATATATGAGCTCTCTATATAAGCATATATATATTTATAAGCTTTTATATAGATAGATAAATAAATAGATATATAAGCTTTCTCTTAGGTTCTTCCCTCTTTAAACAACTTGACAAGTCAGCCACCAGCTTCCCTGGTAGAGCTCCATCACATGCCCATTTGTTGTGCTAAACACAGTTGCACCAAACCTTATGAAACACACTGTTGGGACTCGTTCAAACATTCATCTACTGCATGCTCAGAAAGCTGCTGGAGTAAAGGCATTGTAAATAACTGCAGAACACAGCTCCACATCTACTTCCCAAGGCTCTTTACTGCTTCCTATTCCCTTCCTGTGATTCTCTCCTTCTGACGACCTGCTGCTACTGTTTGGGGTTTGTTTGCTTTCAGATTTTGTTCCCTAGCAGCAGCCTTGTTCCTGTAGTTTTTCCCAGGTGCTTTCCCCAAGTTGATTTCTCTTTTTCCAGCTACATTCCCTCAGTTGCTGAATAGAAAGGATGTAAGGATGTGGTAAGGATCATACTGTGTGTGATCAAGTCCAACCATACCTAGCACTACTATACCACTAAACCATAGCTCTAAGCACCAATATCAACTTAGATTGGGAGAGAAATCCTCCCTTGCTTGTCTAAAAGTGTGTTCTCAGAACCAAGATATTGTTGACATACTCCTTATCCTCCACAAGCCAGAAGTTTTCCTCCCTCTTCCTTCCACAGCCTCAGAAGTTCAGTGCCAACCAGATAGCCAAATATTCCCTAAGCAACCACAAATATACTTTGCCAAGCCCTTGGTCTAAGCTTGGCCTCTTTATTCTTTCCCTACATCAATGGCACATTGTAGCTTTCAAAAGAGAAACATTTCCTGTTATCAAAACTAACTTTGTTGAGTTTAATTTTATGGTTTCTTGTTCTTATGTAATAATAATAATAAATCTTTCCAGCCTATCTTCTTCAGTCTCCTCTTTAATATGCTTCTCAATCTCAAATGCTCTGAAGAATCCATGGAGCTTCATTTCTTCCTTCAGAGACACACCACTTTGGATTGCACTTGTCATTTTTATGATAGCCTTTTCTTTCCCTGTCTCCTCCTTTTATAGGGGCAAGAAGAAAAGGATTGGGGTCCAAAATTGCTCACAGCTCCCCCTCTTACTGATAGAAAATATCATAGCACTTTATCCTCCCTTAAGCATCTTCTAATTACAGTTCTTTGGTTTCTCTCATTAAAATACTCCCCATACACACCCTTCAATTGTTATAATACTTAGAATTAAATGATTTTTTTTTAAGCAGGTGCCTACAAGAGATGTTTCCAATGCCACTGAAAGCCCAGAGTCATCATTCTGCAGCTTAACCTCACTTACTCTCTTGTCAAGCCAGCAGTGAGAAATCCTCCAAAACACACTGAAAACACTCTAAAAGTACCCAATATAATCAAACCAACCCAACTTGATTGACAGATTCTGGACTACATTGTGTTTCTTCACTAAGGAACCATTCCCTGCCCACCTAGGAGCACACAATGCTCACTGAAGCACCTCCCCAGATATTCCCCCTCCTGCTCATGCTTTTTAGAAGTAGCCAGCAAGAAGATAAAACTGCATCTGAGCACAGCACCAGAGCTCTCACAACTGCCATAAATCTAGTGCTCATTGGCTTCAATTTGCTTATCTAATAAAGGTGAAAATATTGGGTCAGCCTCTGTGCCATCCATCTTCATAATGCCTGAGCCACTCACTCTCTTTTCAGCTAAATGCTCCTCAACATTGAAAGCCAGAGTGGCTGAAAACATGCATTAAAGGCTTTTAGGAAGATATTCTTCACTTGTATGCATCTCAGCATCAGTTCAGACTGGAAGGAACTACTGAAACAACTCCCTCCTTGTAAAAATCCCTCTTGATTCTGGCTGTTCTGGCATAGGATACTCACCTCTGCCTCCTGGCTGAAAACCTAGGGAGTGAGGCATTGTGCAAGGAACAAGCCAAGCAAATGACACTTCTGCTCTGCAACAGAGTATTTGGCTGCTGAAAGTTGTAATAAGAGTGTAATTTCTCATTTCTGAAGCCAGTGTACTGAGAAAAGAGGCTGACATCACAAAAGAGAGCAGGGGAGGAAAGAGACTGGGATCCTCTTTTCACACAGCTTTTTGCTCTGAATTCCACTCCCTGGGCCTAGGAGCCATAAATTAAACCATTCCTCCTTGGGAAAAGAAGGGAAAATAAAAAAATCAGGAAAACAGCTCTCAGCTGGCTAACCAACTACATAACATCCTAAGGAGTCATAGAATAGAATCCTAGAACAGTTCCAGCAGGAAGAGCCCTTGAAGATCATGAGTGCAGCCTTTGTCCTAGCCCTAGCAACCTGCTAAATGATGCTCCCCAATGCAATATCTCCCTGGCTCT
>VWZO01020256.1:128699-146305 GCA_013396975.1 Bucco capensis | reverse complement strand
ATCCAGCCTATCCAGATCCCTCTGGAAAGCCTCTCTGCCCTCAAGCAGATCCACACTGCCACCCAGCTTGGTGTCACCTGCACACTTGCTACGGGTGCACTCCATCCCCTGGGCCAAATCATTGCTGAAGATGTTAAACAGGAGTGGCCCCAGCACTGAGCCTTGTGGCACCCCACTCGTGGCTGGCTGCCAGCTGGCTGTCCTTCCCCAATGTCTTCTGAAGCATCTAAACCCCAGCACCAGTTACACCCATAGATGATATTCAAACCACATATCTCACCAGGGTTGGATTATCAACACCTTCCAGCACTCTGCTTCCTTTGCAGAGAAAAGTCCAAATCCAAAGGCTAGCCCAGGTGGGCCTGAGGCCATTCCTTCTCTGCCTATGATCACAGAAGCTCCCAGGAGACACTGAATGACACACAAGCAGCACAGCATCAAGAACCTGAGGCAATCTCTGCTTCCTGCAGCTGTCTCTTACAGCATATGGTAAATACCTGATCTTGAAGTTGATAAGGCACCAGCAAAAATAATAAAGTCTCATCTCAATCTGATTCTCTACTAGCTAATTGCCCTGGGGAAATCAGCCCTGTGGATTATTTTTAGTGCTAACAAGCATCAAAGGGAGAACACACTGCTCAAGTGGAGCTAACCTCTCCATTGCTGCAAATCCAGGGTCATGCCTTGGCTACCTTCCAGATCCTGAGTTCCAACCTCAAGCTTGTAAGGCTCCAAATGATGCCAATCTCTTGATGCACATCCTGCTCTTGTTCCAGACTTGTTTGCAAAGCATAAGGGGGGTGGTAAACTTCAATATAAAGTAAAATATAACATTGACCTGTTGCTGCCAACCAAATTAGTACCAGACACTTTTGTATGCTTGAATGGAAACAAGGAGGCCAAAAGAACACCAAGAAATTCAAGCTGGTTAGGCTGAAAGGAGCCTACAGCCCTTGCAAAAGAGCACAGATATTATCTAAGGTAAATACAAAGCTTAGGAAAAGCATATTTAGATGCTGATAATATAGACACCTTAAATAAGACTTCTGGGTTTAGGTTTGGGGGTTGTTGGGCTTGGGGAGGAGGTGGTTTCCAGGTCCCTGGGTTTCTAGTCTCTCCTATGTGCTGGGCTCCATCTTTCCCAACCAGGTGAAACAAGCCACATCTCCATCCCTTTTCTCAGCTCAAACTCCTTAAGAGATTCTTTTTGCACAATCTGGAGAGCTTTTTTTCTCTCAGTATTTAACAGCAGACAGTAACTTATGAAAAGGAACAGAAGGGACCAGCTGCTACAAGCATCTTAAAATAGCATCTGTAGTGAAAGTTACTGAGAAAAAACCTGCACCTGCCTCCAGCTTACAGAAGTGTTGCTTTGGGTTTGTGTCTGTCTGTTGTAAAACAGAAGAGAAATGATGAGTAGGTATAGGGGAAATGCAGGAGGAAGTTTTGGGTGTATTTTTACCCTCATATTTCACAAGTTCCTTCCACTTTTTCAGCTTCCTTCAACATCTTTTGGCTTGTAATTGTATCTGTGCAAGCCAGAAAGGCTCCTTCAGGCTTTTCCCATCTAATTGATGGGACTGTACCAAGCTGAGAGCATCACATTTGATCTTTAGAGTGCAATCACACCTGGCTGAGCATCAAACCTCTGCTTCCTGCAGCCCTGGACCCACAAGCCAGAAAGACCCTGGAATGCCAGCTCTTGCCTTTGGAAAGCATTGTGCCATGTGCTGAGCTCATGCCCAGCAATCAGGACATTTCCTTACCATGGCCTAAATCTCTTTTCTAATTGCCTCCTTGTTCCCAATCACATCAAGGTGATCCCTTGGGAAAAGTGGTACCTAGAGCAGGACACCTTCCAGGAGCAGGGGAAGAGGGAAAGCTGATGGGGAAGAACAGAAGGAGAGATGCAGGTAACAAGCAGAGTGAGCTGAGGAGAGCTCTACAATAAATAGAGAAACAAGAGATTTCTTGAGGTTCCCATGAGGAGCAACACAAGATCAGGAGACAGGCTGAGCTCCAGATGCAATCCAGCCCTGCAGCCTCCTTCCTCTTCATTCTCTCCTCCTTCACCTCCCTCATCACAAAAGGTATATTTTTGTAGCCAAGGGGTGCACAGAAATAGATCCTCCTTGCTCATAACTCCCAGGCAAAAACAAACCTAGGAAGGAAATGAAGAGACTCATTTCCACTGGAGGCCAAACCAGCCAGGGCCTTTTACTAGCACTGAAGTCACAGAGTTAAAGAAAAGGTGATGGTTTCTATGCAAATCACTTGAGCATGTGCCAGCACTGCTCCCTAAATAACTCTTCTACTCTCACACCACTTATCAAACTAGTAAAAGCTCTGTGTGATTCTTTACTGAGCAGCAGTATAGAAATAGCCTGATGCTAACCCTGAGCAGGACAACAAGCTGTGCTAAACCAGGTTGTTCTCATTTGTCCTCTTTTCTTCCTTTCTACAGTCTATTCCCTCTCCCAACAGCACCAAGGCATGTGCCAGAGCTCAGGGTGAAAAGTTGGATACACAACAGAGTTCAGATGACTGACCTGTGTGATTAAATGTCCTTTCCCATTTAACATCTCCACACAATCTGGAGGTAAAATGAGCCAGTGTTTTCACAGTCTCTTCATTCCCAAAGGCAGAAGGCAAGTGTCCTTAAAGAAAAGAGTTGGTGTCTTGGAATCACACCAGTAACAAGTCTCATTCTCTGCCAGAAACACTGGGAAAGTTGAAAGAGACTGGAAAACCACATAAAGCTCTTGGAAAGTCCTGGTGAAGCCAAATATTTGAGGGTTTCAGTGCCATCTCCTGTGCTTGCACACAGTCATCAGCACAACTAACTTGTACCTAGTTAAGAGGGCAGAGAACAGCACTGATGGACAGAGGCCACATCCACAAGGGAAAGGGAAAGCCTGGGAGAAGCATTAGCAGTTTAAACAGAGAACAAAGCAGCTATTTAGCACTCAAAAGCAGTCACCAGATTCAAAGCAGCACAACGAATCTCTGCCTACCCTCCAGGCTCTAACTGCTAACTAAGTGTTTCTTTGGGGAGAGACCAAAACTCCTCCTGTCCCTGGTGTGTTTTTCTAGGGAAGTACTGCTGGAAGACACAGATTGGATTGCTGAAACAGCATCCCTCAATCCCAATGCCTGCCTCACCTCAGCACCTGCAGCACAACACATTCCTCCTGCATACCTCCCTTGAAAGCATTTTGGGAGCAGAGGGAAGAAGGAAACACCTCCTGCTTTGAGGAACACTGTTATGGAGCAGTGATTTATGGCATCCATCTTTCAAGGCATTATTCATTCCCACTGTTCACCATTCAAATGACAAGGTGATTATCTTACCTGTTGCCATGAAGCACTCAAACCTCAACACAGAGGTGTTTTAAAGAGATGCTCCATTTAGATCCAGAGTCTGATGGATTTTGTGCCATTTTAAGTCTGCTTCAAACAGAGACCTCCTGGCATACTACATCCCAATTACAGACCCATGAAGACCTTCATTTCTGCCCAAATCAAACCACTCTTACTGTGAACAGCTGCAGGCACATTGCACAGTCCTTCAAAACACGTTAGTCCTGATTCATCTTGGGTAAATTTGCCATAGGCAGGGTGGGGTAAAGTTTGCTAGAGTTTAAATCCCTTCCTTAAGCATATCTCATGCTGCCCAGCCAATCTGGCTGCTCATGTGTACACTGTTACCACAATAGGTTGGTTTATTTTTTTTGTGGGGAGGGTTTTAATTCTCTTTTCATGCATCCATAGCTCCAAGCAGGATAGTTTAGAACAGATCCCACTGACCATTTCACTTGTCATTCCCATGCCTCCTTCACTTATCCTCAAAGAAAGTTTTAAGTGTGTAAATTATGACCATTTAGCCCCTAATGAACAAAGCAAAAAGGAGAGTTTATTAATCATGGATGGTTAGTTCTGGCTAACACTTAACTAAAAGGCATCTTTATCTTCTTGAGCTTTTATTTGCTTAATATCAGAGGCTGGAAAGATTCTACCAACTCCACTACAATCCATAACTGGAATGAGATGTTTGTGCTTAAAAAAGACAAAACAAAACAAAACTCTCCAGTTCATTGTTTCCAAGTCCAAGCTTCTGGGAAGAAAGCCTGCAATTGAATGAGTATTAATGATTTGTCATTGGCTTCTGCAGATATTTCCCATGAGGGATGAGAGTAAAAAAACATTCCACTTGAAACTCAGGGGAGCAAGGACAAGGAGCTGAGTGATGTTACTTCATTCAGAGGTTTTTTTGCTTGAAATGCTCAAAAACACTAAGTGCAATAGGATTTGACTTTGAGGGGAGTTTGTGTCCACTCACATTTCGGAGAACTGAGCTCCCTTCACTTAAATCCAAATGAGCCAAGCTTCAAAATTCTCAGCTATGATCAATAAGAGCTCAGAGAGTCTGCCCCATCCTCACTGTCACCTCCAGATCATCACCACCTCCACCTCAATGGCAAAAGCCTGGCTGAATAAATCAGGATTGCTATCTCATCTCCATTAAGAGATTATCAAACTCTATTGACTGTCTTGGCTAGAATTTACACCTAGAGTAGGCCTTACCTAGTTAGGAACAGCACACACTCCTAGATCCTAAAAAGCATCCTGACTGAGGGTGTTCCACAGAGCTTCTTGTTCCCAATTAGCTCTTATCTCTGATCTTAAGGCAAAACAGTTATACAATTGCAAAAACTTCCAAAAACAATGAACCTAACTTTCCAGTAAATCAGAATTAACTTTGCAGACTACAAATGGAGTTCTTAGGAGTAGGCAGCAGGAAGAGCTCTCAAGGGTACAAGTATTTCCACAAAGGAAGGATATGATTAAGATGTCTTCCCCCCCCCCTTTTAATTCCAAAAGATAAACAAAACAAAGCTCTCCAAACCTACATTACTATTTTGCTTGTATTTTAGCAAGTTGGTTTTTGTGGGAAAATGAAAACAAGCTAGTGAAGGAGCATCTGTGTAAATAGATTAAGAACCAGGCACACACCACAGCAGGCAGAGAAGTTATCCTGCAGGTCCCTTTTGCTCCAAACTCTCACCATTCACTAACCAAGGAACCAGAAGCAAGCCAACTTGTTAATTAGGGACCATCAGAAAGTGTCACCAAAAGGTTCTCTCCTCTAAGAGCAAAGCTGGTCACACTACCCATCCCACCTACCCATGGAAGTCTCCTCTCTGGAGCCAGGGGAGAGTGCACACACCTCCATCATCAAACTGGAAATGATCCAGCAGGAATTCCACAAGTAGCCTTGAAGGCTCCCAGCTCAAGAGTCTGCTTTCCTTAGCAGCTGAAGCCAACAGGAAAGCACAGACACACACGAGCTGTCACCATCAGAGCTGCTGTAGGCTGGCACAGGAGGCAATGGAAGGGTTAAAAAGAAAGGATCCAAAAAAAAATGATCTAGGGTAGGCTTGCAAAGTGTCAGATCAATTATCTGTGTTCTTAATAGAAGGTTACCAAGAGCCACTTCATCAAAACTTAAGGAAATATAGCATTAATCACACTATTTACCCCCATGTCCCCACCATTCATTTACCCCTTTTACAGTTATTCCTTACACATGAAAATTGAAGTTAAAACTAATTTTCACCTGCTTGGAACTGTGTTGGACCAAGTAGTAGTGATCTGAAAATATATATACAGGTGTATATAGCAGATCTATACACCTATATACATATACACATATGTGTGTGTATCTCTCTCTCATTATATTATATATATGTGTATATATATATCATATTATCTATATGTGTATATATATCGCATTATCTATATATGTATGCATCATATTATATTATATATGTGTATACACCCCCACACACCCCATTCACTTCTTCAGCACATACAGCACCTAAGTGGACTACATCAGCCCAACTACTGATTTAGCCCCCAGAGCTGCCTCTAACTCTGACCAAAATCAGATGCTGAGGGAAAGAATGTAAAGTCAGGAAATGATAGAGTGATTCTGTCTGCAAAAGAATCCTCTCAATTCCAGGAATCTGTGGTTTAGAGGCTGCTTCAGCTAGGAATTCTACCTGCAGCCTTGTGATTTACAGTCCCTGACATACTTTTTCCTCTATTCCTTTGCCTTACAACTTCTAATAGCCATTTATATCTTCAGCAACAGGAAAACATTGCAGTAATGAGTTCCCCAGATCAGTTTTGCCTGTGTGGAACAATATCTCCTTTTACTGAAAAGTACTTCATAGGAGGAAAAAAAAAAAAACACCACCAAACCACAACACATTGAATTTTGCTCATTTATCCTCATCTTTAACATGTTTAGTTCTGGGAAACAAAGAGGAATTGGTCTGTGTTCACTCCATCTCACTCAGATTTTGCCCTTAACTTCTGCATTATCCTCTCTTAATCAAAGAGTCTGCAGTAACAAGGTTTCCTTACTCCTGATCCCTAAACAGGACCAAAACCATCTGCCCACACAGTGATCACCCTGCTCCATGGCAATGCTGGAGAACCTGTAGTTACACCCAAGCTAATTCCTTCAAGGGAGAAACTGCCAAGCATATAATAATGTGATATAATAATTTGATCTAACCCAGCAGACTTGGCTCAGATTCTCTTATCATACTTAGTCTTCCTTAGACCTTTACACACAAGGACATGGGGAGCTAATCCTTAGGCAGCATAAAGTCTTATGAGGAGCAGCTGAAGGAACTGGGGTTGGTTAGGCTGGAGAAAAGGAGGCTCAGGAGAGACCTTCTTGCTCTCTACAACTACCTGAAAGTAGTAGCAAGGTGGCAGTTGGTCTCTTCTCCCAGGTGAGTAAGCAATAGGACAAGAGGGAATGGCCTCAAGCCATGCAACAGGAGGTTCAGGTAAGGTATTAGGAAAAATTTCTTCCCAGAAAGAGAGGTTAAACATTGGCCCAGGGAAGTGCTGGAGTCACCATCCCTGGAGGGGTTCAGAAAACATCTAGACATGGCACTTCACAACATGGTTTAGTGGCCATGAGGGTGTGGGGTCAGCAGTTGGACTTGATGGTCTTAGAGGTCTTGTCCAACCTTAATGAGTCTATGATTGTAATCTAGCCTTGAGAAACAGCACTTCCAGACCCAGGGAATGTTTCTCTGCTTAGCTTGGGTAGGAACACACTAAGGAAAAAATGTTCCTTTTGCTTTAAACAAGCCTTTATGCAAGTGTGTTAGGTCATAACTACAACAGGAAGTAAAATGGGAATGTGGGAAAGGTGCCAATGTCAATCCTCCAATTCTGAGGAAATGGGGAGCAATTTTCCACTCAAGGATGGAAAGAGCACAGAGGAAATGCAGAGCATATTTAGCATACTTTGCTCTCTTCAGTTAAAGCTTCCCTCCCTCTCTCTCTCCCCTAAGCCACCATGGAGATGAGAGACCCCAACCAGCACGGGGATGAGAGACCCCAACCAGCACGGGGATGAGAGACCCCAACCAGCACGGGGATGAGAGACCCCAACCAGCACGGGGATGAGAGACCCCATCCTCTGCACCTTGGGAGACTGGAATGCAAATCCCTGTACTAAAATCAATTCACCTAGAGGAGTGGGTGACCCAAATGGATAAAACCTGAGGAACTTTCCCTTTGAGGATGGTGGAGCACTGCTGCCCAGGGAGGTGCTGGACTCATTCCAAACCCAACTAGACACTATGCAAGCTGCTCTAGATTCTCCTGCTCTTACAGGGGAGTTGGACTAGCTGACCTCCAGAGGTCCTTTCCAACCTCTAACATGCTGTGAAGTGACTGTGCCAGCTGGGACATTTGTTGTGCATGTATTTCACAGCCATTGGTGAAGTTGTCTCATGGCATCCTTCAGCTACCAATAAGGAGTTTTAGAGATAAGATTGGCAAATCAGCACAAGGTAGATTAAAGCAGCAGAAGCAGACACTCAATATTGCCTGGAAATCTCACTTGGAGGAAGCAAGAGGCTTCTGGGATGAGTTTTATCCCTTGTCCCAAGTCACACAGCCTAACCAGCCCAGCTTCATCACAGGCAGACCCAAAGCCAGGTGAACTTCAAGATTCAGGGCACAACAACTATTTCTCAGAAGCCTTTCTGGTCTAAGCAGGTACATTCTGAATCATTACCTATTGAAGTAAGAGGCATTTCATCAGTGCAGTTAGCTGGAAAGCAAGCAGCTGCTTATATTACTAAATGCAAAAGCCACTGGGGAGGAAAAAGAAAGCATCTTGCAGTGCAATTGATCCAGTTATAGCAGTAAATACCTCAAAAAACATGACAAGCAGCACTTGCAGCCCTCTGTGATGGTGTTATGCTGTGGCCAGAGAGAGGATGATTACAGGAACCCACCAAGTGTCAAACCAGCAGTGCCTCTCCTCCTGAACACCTCAGATTATTCTACCACTTCTTGAATAGAATCAGAGTTAAACATTACTTAAGAGCAAAAAATTGATCATCTCTATTAAAAAAAAAATAATAATGGACTAGCTGACTTCTAAGAAATCAAATGAACATTTCTTCTCTGCACTGTTTTGTTCAAATGATTCTTCCCACAGCTACTGCAAAGTGAGACTGCACTTACTCAACCCATCTTCAGGCTACATTGCATTAAAGTCTGTTTGCTTTACAGCAAGCTATTTTATGATGGTATTGAACAGCAGCAAGAAATCAAACGAGATTATTACTCAGATACATCCTGACAGCTAAATCTACTTACTCAACAGTGTCATCTTCAGCAAAGGAACCAAAACCACTGCAAAACACATGGCAAATTCTACAGCTTCATCACAGAAAATGAATACAAAGGTATTTTGAGGCAACAATTTCTGTTTTCTTAATGCCACAGAGTAGTGATTGAGCTTCCAGGGAACTTTGAGCAATTGACTGTCATAAAACTAAGGGGCACCAGCTGGTCTCTTGCCATTTGCCACAGCTGTGCTATGCTAACATCCCTGAAAAATTAAACTCTCTCTCATTACAAGCACATGAGCAGGGTTTGGTTTGTTGTTTTTTTTGTTTACCTTATGCCTTCATTTTCCCTCAAAGCAACTTTGCTTTACTGAATATGCACTTGTGTGAATCTTCTCCTTTGTTTGTTATTTTGGTTTATGATGTGGCTGATTTCTGTAACTAAAAGTCAATAAAGATTAGGGATTGGTTTAGGATGGTGATGTGGCTTCTTTCTGTAACTAAAGTCAAGAAAGAAACCAACTCCAATTTCAGTAAGCAAGTACACACAGCAATGAATCAATTCAGGGAAAGGAGAGGATTTCTCCAGCAGGATTTTCTTATACAGATTAAAATGTATAAATATAGATATTCAACCAAGGTCCAAGCATCTCATGCAGCATCACTAAAGCAATACACAGCAAGAGCAACCTCCAGCCTCTCACCACAAAAGTTACTTCTCTTGGCTACCTGAGCAAAGAGGAATAATAATCGCACAAAACAGGCAAAACCCAAGAAAAAACACCTAACCTCCACCACTTCTACCACCAGCAAAGAGTCTTTTAGAGTGGATTGGCTCTGTTTCCAGCCCCGGGAAGTGGCACTAAGCACCGAAGCAGCCAAGGGTGGGATGCAGAGCCGCAGCGCCGGCAGCGCACTGGGGATTCCCGCGGAGAGCGAGCCGGGAGGTACCGGCTCAGAGCCTAGCAGCTTCTAGCGTGGAGGTTTACCTGTCCGCAGCTTCCACCACCACCCATCTCGGTCTGCTTCGCTCAGCAAACGCGGTCCCGGGGCGGGCACGTGTGGCTGTCACCGCCCGTTCCCCCCCGGAGCCTCCCCGGGGCGGTGCCGCCACCGGTACCTCCCTGCGCGCTTCCAGCCTCCGCCCTAACAGCCGGGGCTCAGCCCCCAGTATCTCACCCCTGGCCTTGCAGCACCACCCCCTCTCCCTGGACCATTTCCCTCAAGGCATCCCCAGATCTTTACCTCTCCATGCCCACTCCCTCACATTATCTCACCCAAAGCATTCCCCGAGCAAATGCAAAACCCTGCGAGTTTGGCCCAAAAGCACAGCAGAGGGCAAGGGTTGCTGGCAGCATTCCCCTGGAGAGCCCTGGCTGAGGTGGAGCTAGAAAGGAAACTACGTGAATGACTACAGGCAAAGGGAAACCAACTCAACAGCAGCCCTGCCACGGAACACTTTCTTGGCTCCAGCTCCTAACACTTTTCTTGGCTGCATCTCCAGGTGCCTCAGAAGGGAGCCAAGTGGCACAGGCAAGGAAACTGAGGCAGGAATGAGGAGGATGACTTGTTTACCAAGCATGCCTGCAGCTGAAACAAGATCCCACACGTGTGGCTTCATGAGTTTGCCACAGCACAGGAAGGGAGATGCTACCCAGCAGCACTTTCAACACTAGGCTGCTTCTGGAGCACTCTGGGTCTCACTTTCCACCACACAGCTTCTCATGCATGTCACACATCACCTCTCCCACCTGTGATGTTTTAACTGCTGGTGAGTGTAAAAGCACTACAGGAGGTGCAGAGATGAGAAGGCAAAAATAAAAATGCTTAGTGATGGAATCTATTTACATTCCACACCTATCATTTTGAGCTACAGATTACCTAAGAGCATAGCTGAGGTAGTGCCACTCACCTCATCTACAGAAACTTGGTGATGCAACCATGTGATGCCATTGCAAAAGAGAAGTTGTCATGCCCATTTGGTAAGGGTTTGTCAGAGTGCAAAGCTCACCACTCTAATAAAAACATGAGGAAAACCTTCTAAAAGCCATTAGTCCAAATCTGGAGAGGGGGAATTCACATGTGTCCACTCCCACATCAAACCACAAGGATCAGGAGCACATCAGCAAGATTATTGCTTGCCTCTTGACTTAAAGGTCGTTTTGGTTGGCCAAATCTTAATGCTCCAGCACAACCTCACCCAGAGCATCTGTTACTGGAATCAATATAACATCCAGAAGTATGCAGCTACTCCTAGAGTGCATGGTTAGTTTTACTCAGCTCATGCATGCAAAAAATTGAAGGGGAAGTTGGGTGAGAAAGGAAAAACTAATCAACCACCTCAGCTGCAAACAAAGAAGAAAACTCGTGCCACTACTATTTTTGTCATCCTTTCACCTAAAACAGGAAAAGTATCAGCCTCAGGCAATTAGGGGAGTTTGCAATAAGAAAACAGAGCCTTTCAAATAGTTTTCTGCTACTTCTGACATTCTACAAAATATGTATCATAAAAAGAAATCCGTTAGCTGTAACAAGACTAGCCAAATATGGACTCTTAAAGAGATGAACTGAGAAATGTTCTTCTCTTGGACATGCCCCATCCCTGGCAGTGTTCAAGGCCAGGCTGGATGTGACCCTGGACAACCTGGTCCAGTGTGTAGCATCCCTACCCATGGCAGTGGGGTTGGAACTACATGATCTTTAAGGTCCCTTCCAACCTGGCCATTCTATGTTTCTATGA
This sequence comes from Bucco capensis, assembly GCA_013396975.1. Taxonomy (NCBI): domain Eukaryota; kingdom Metazoa; phylum Chordata; class Aves; order Piciformes; family Bucconidae; genus Bucco; species Bucco capensis. Next base: position 134,893 of record VWZO01020256.1, on the reverse strand, counting down.
TCATATAAGTTCTGAGTAAATCTGAAGGTGAGAAGTGCAGCAGCTGCCTCAGAACATGCCACTTAGCAGGACTATGTTTTATCCCATCAGGAGGACCACATCACTCCTCCTATTTCTCCTCCCACAGTGCATATGCAACAGGTGGGAAAGAAGCACATATTCACTGTGGGAAAAGAAGAGAATGAGGAGACTGAAAAGATTAAGGAGGTGCTGACAGAGATGAAAAATAACTTGTTTTAGGGCAGTGTTGGTTTTGCTTGTTCACTGCAGACATGCCACTGCAAAGATGCTCAGAGTGAGAAGCCACAGTTGGTTTCTGTTTCCTGTCAAGGCTGGGGGATGTGGTGACTCAAAACTACTCTCCAGCTCCTGTAGATGCTTTCCTTGGTTGATCTGTTCATGGTCCTCTTTAATATAGTCATAATAATGGAAACCTTCTTTTTTTTTTCCCTAGAATACCCAATTATAGCAAATTGTGAGTGCTTGAGATGGAAACATCACCAAAACCCTAGTGAATGGATAAGATGAGGGAAGCCAATGTGAATGTATCCAAATTACTGTACCAAGAGCCAAGATACTCATCACTATAACTCATTAAGTATAGAGCTTAGAGATAACCACTAATTAAAGCCCACTGTAAAACATGCCATCAAAAAAAGAACCCCAAATATGCAGCTAAACCCACAGCAAACAACAACATCTCCACAGGAGAAATGTGTATATCTGAAGAAGATTCCTTCCTACCTTTCCAGGAATACTCCCAAAGCCACTACACACCTTCCCTTCATGTGATTCTTCTAGATTTCATTAGCAATGGTATTGTCCATTCCTTTGAGGGAAGAAAAGGGAAAAACAGGTAATTGAGAGCCACCAGTGAGTGGCATGAGGAAATCCTACTCCTGTGTGAAGGTCTCATTTTTCTCCTAATGGAAAGAAAAGCTCTCCTCTCAAAGGAAAGAAAAAAAGGTAAAGAAAAGAAAATGACCTCATCAGCCCTTATCCAAACCTGGTCAAGGTAGAGTAAGGTGAGCTGCTTAAGACACTGCTTTTAGCTCCATTCCTAATCACAGGTTCAGCTGCAACCCTTCAGAGAGATGCACTGAGTGAGCTCACCCTGGGCCTGGAGCACAGCTTCAAGCCTTGGGAAGCAATTCCTCCTGCTGGCTCCTAGCTCACCTCCAGTTAGAGGTGAAGTGTTTCCCCTGGAAACACCACCAGAAGCTTAGAAGATACCTGATGTAGTTGGGGATGTCCCTGGCCACTGCAGAGGGGTTGGACTAGATGAGCTCCAGAGGTCTCTTCCAACCCAAACCAGTCTAGGATTCTAGGATTCCAAGCAATTCTGGTTGCATCCAACCCTTCACCAGCACCGTTTTGCCTCAGAGATTGCTTCTGACCTTTGTCAGGCTAAGGCACAAAGCCTCAAGTATCTAACTGAGAAAAGGCTTTTCAAAAGCCCAAGGTGCAATCACCTGCAAGAGTTGTGTTGTATTTCTTCCATTCTCAAGTTAGACAACTGGATCCCAGGAGTTCTGATGACACCAAGCCAAAGAATTCCAAGTGTCTGAGATGCAGCAACTTTTCCTTGCAGCTAAGCACCTGGTTTGCAGGCAGAATTTGGAGCAGGACCAAGGCTGTGTTTCCTCTCCAGGTCTGGCAGCATTAAGCCATTCTCAGAATAAAACCCAAGCTAGCTGCAAGGTTCATTCTGTGCACCTACACAAATAAATGAAGACCTTAGGAGACTTAAGCATGTCAGCAGTCTAGGATTAAGACATCAGTGATGATAATTAGACTGGTCACTTTTAACTCCAGCAGATTACACTGTGAAAAAAAACAAACACCACATTTTTATCTCACTAAACATCATTCTGATCTACTTTCTATATACTGTTTGGAGCTGGAGCCTCTACTCTGAAATGTCCCTGACCATTTTTGGTCTGAAGAGAGGAAATGCTGAAACCTGAGCTGAAACCTCCAAGAAATGAAACTCTCACAGCCTCACATTTCCTCTGCTCTCTTTTTCAATCAACTTACCCCAAAAGTTTGTGTGCAGCTGAGCCATTTCAAGCCCTTCAGTGCTGACTCCCTTTGGAGTATACAGGGAGAGGGAATGAAGATAGGAGACAATTGTTTCAATCCCTCAGGGTTTATTAATAGCTTTTCAAAGCTCTGGAAGCAGGCTTCATTTGGTGACAGATCTTACAGTTGAGTACTAGCTAGTCATTTTCCTGCCACAATTCATTGAGCAGCAATGCAGAAGATAAAGTTCATTGTTTGCAGTTGAAACTAAGAAGTTCATTCCAAAACTCAGCTTCTAAGGAGTGCAGAGCTGTACTGGGTGCTCCTGACACCTGCTACAACAAAGATCTAATCAGGGAGCTGAAGAAGGAACTGTATCCAAGAATCTCCAAGGAATTTACCAGCATTCATCAATTCATCCTCCTACATCCCAGAAGGATTGTCATAAAGATGCTGAGTTTGTTTCATGGTTGACTGAAGGTTCTATAGGAAACCAGGGGCAGTCAGGAGTTGCATATGAAGTTTTGATCCTTCTAGTAACACACAGAAGGCTTTGGTAGGGAAGGAAAAAAATGAGTGAGTTAGCCTAGATTTGGGTTTTCTTCTTGTACTACTTGAAAAGGGAAAATTGGCTCCCTGGACTTTACAGCTTCCAGCCCTATGCTCCTGCCAGGGAGGCATTTGATCCCTGAAATAGGGGAGACTGACACCCTTGCCCCTTCCCTGCCCCTTTTGGCTGCTCTGTAGGGGCTCCAAGCAAAGGTGAGATCTTGCTGAGGGAAAAAGGAGGAGATCCCAGCTCCTGCTGAGCATCCAACACAGGAGCCCAGAGCCAAAAGTTTGCATCTCCCATATTGAATCCACTTTTGCTTTGACCTCAACTCAACTGCTTTGCACATATTCCTCATTCCTCTTCATCAGCTTTAAACATCAAGCCAAAAAGTAACAGAGGTGAAAACAAACCCAACACAGCATTAATTGCACTAGGACAGAATCCCAAAGGCTCTGGGCAGGGACACGTTAAGATTTTATTGGTTTTAAACCTTCCAGCAATCTCTTGCCTGGCTGACTTCTCCTTCCATCCTCAAATTGACTTTTCCTGTGGCACTGAGAAAGAAACCAGCAGGATGATTTGAACATAGCTACTCAAGTTCACTCTTTAGAGCCATGATTTTCTTTATCTTCTCTTTCTGTTCTTTTGAAGTGTTTCAAGATGAATTCCAGCTACAGCACTCCAGACTTTACCAAGGAAATTATCCTTTCTTTATGTCTATTTCCTACCTTGCACTATTGTCTGTGGGAATTGCTATTTGCTCCCAAATTGTAATCTGGGCTAGCTGAAGAAAGGAAAAGCTACAGAGGAGGTTTTAGCATAGGAAAAGTTTCACCTGTGTTAAGGAGCAAGCTTTACATTCCTCAGCACTGACTTGAATGAGGACAAATAGCTATTTGCTTTCATTTCTGCTAATGTTAATGGGTTTTTTCCCCCCCCCCATCACAGCATTTAACACTTCACTACAGCACAAAAACCTCATTAAGCCTAAATCCCAAGGCCAAACCTGGGAGCACAGCAGCCTCCATCCATGTTAATAATGCATATTCCCAGGGTTGTGTTTAATCAGACTAACAAGACCTGTTGACTCTGCTATTATTCCTGCACCTACTTCCAGTTGTTGAATGCATTAGACAAGATGAAGGATCCTGGAGCAGAACTACATTGTAGAGATGGCCACAAGTCTACTTAGAGCCTCACTTCGTGTGGCTTTCCAAGGGTTAACAAAGAGAAAGGCTCCCTTCTAAAAACCACTGACCTATGGACTCTTTAGTCTTTTCATTTCAGTTGCTTTTTAGTGTTTTAGACACAGAAATGATCAAAGGGGAGCTGAAAACTACCAGAACTAAGCTTAACAAGCTCAAGGTAACCAGTGCTCAAAGGCAGGCCAAGTGTCCTATACATCCTTAGAGCCAGGAGTATCTCCATCCCTAAGGGTCATGATGGGGATATTAAAGGTTATCATGCTCAGGACAGTTGTTCAAGAGGTTCCCAATTCCATCTGCTCACTCCCATCTCATGCCAGGCATTATCTCACCCAGATCTGTCAGGAGAGCTGCAGCTGCCAGGTCTCCTTAATCCTCTTCTGCCCAAAGAAACTGCACTAGCAGAACCTTCTTAAACCAGTTCATGTCTGCTCCAGCCATGCCCTAACTAGCTCTTACAGGTCTTTCTGGTCCCCTTGTTGTCAGCTGCTCCAAGAAGGCTGGAAATCACAAAAATAACCCTGTAGAAGGTATAATAAAACTCATCAAGCAAAACCTTAGGAAGATAGGATCAGAAATGTCACAAGCAAGCTGTGCCCACAGCAGGCACTGGATGGATCCAAGCCAAATGGCATCAAAGGCTGTTAACATCAGCTTGTCACCCTGTACCCAAGCTATTGTTCTTCCAGAGAGCTATTTCCAACAGGAGAGGGACTTTGACAGGCTTCAAAGCAGATCTGTCAGCCAGGAGATCTTCAGAGCAGCACAAGGGGAGGGCAGGAAACTGTGGTAAGAAGGAAATGAGAACAATAACTGCCTCCTTTTGTAATGATGGATTTGTTGGTACTGGATCCTTCCACTGATCCATCAATTCCTCTGCCCTGCTGCTGACAGGGACCAATATCTATCAAAGCTGGGGAAAGTGGAAACCCCAGAGAAGGCATCTGGTAGATTGCACAATGCTGGAAGTCAGGGGGAAATTGTCTTCAGAAGCTTCAGGAATGGTTCCATTTGCATCTGGAAGCACAATACCCAGGAGCAATTATTCTAGCTGTGTTTTTTTCCTACTTCATCCCTTCAGAATATAAACAGGAATGCTGCCTTACAGTAACTGGTGAATGCCTGCTTCCCAGCAAAGCTGCCTGACTCCCTTTCTCATTCTCTTTGCTTATTGGAGAGCAGGTAAGATGTTTTCTCAGCCCAGGAAAACTTAGCAGTGATGCAAAACAAAGTTTTCCTTCTGTGAAGAGCTCAGATTATTACAGTGTGTGTTGATGCAGGAGGCAGAGGGTGAAGCATCAAGTGCTGGGCTAAGGCCTCAGCTGCTAGGACTTCAAACAGCCCCTGAGGCTGCTCTAATTGACTTTGCTGCTTTATTTGACTTTGGAGCCTTTTCTAGAACATTTTGCAGACAGGACTTGAAAGAAAAGCCTTTTGCAGAGAACAAAAGTCAATGAAAGCATCCCTGAGCCAAAGATGCTAATCCCTTCCTCTTGAAAAGCTCAGGTGCTTGGACTGAGAGCTTCAAACCTTAAGAGAGGCCAAGAGCAAACCTCACCTCTGGGTACCCAAGCTATGGTCCAGAAACCATCCTGAGCACAGCTAAACCTCTGGACTTGGTGGGTAAAAGGGGAGAAAGGGCACTAAACTTGAGTGATGTTTCTAGGGAACAGCTGGAGATGACAGCCAGGTGCTTTGTACATCCAGCCTTAGCACTGCTGATAAGAGATATGCAGCCATCAATAAGCTGGGAATAAAAGCAGTTTATGCTTTGCATAGGGCTATGAATAAAAAGGTTAAAGTACAGAATTACCAACATAAATGCTTATATCTGTGCCTTTGCCATCCTCACTATCTACAGCAAAAGAGAAGAGGAGAACAACCAGTTCAGTGTGGGTGTTTTAAAGGGCTTTTGAATGCTTAGCACAAGACAGGCACTGATGGCATCCCTAGAAATGCCATGCCAAGATGTGCCAACGTGGAGATAGCATTCAAGCATCTTGTTAATTTTCTTGATGACTGATGCAAATAATTCAGTGCCTGAGAAAGATCAGGAAAAAAATTGGTTCTTCTCACCGAAAACCCTCAAGATCTTTTTACCATGGTAGAAAAATACTTGCTCCTTAACTCCTCTGAACATTTCCAGGTACCTAAAAATATCCCAAGAGAAATCTGCCAGTATTCCCATCACCAAAGCTCTGCTGCTTGGACAAGTACAAATTGTCATCTCCCTCCATGGCCAATGAGAGAACAAACTCCAGAGGTTTCAAGGCTGCAGCACAAGTCTTCTGCAACCTTAGCACCTAAGTGGCTTCTTTCTACTAAATCCTGCAAACAGCTCAAGGTGATTCCATTGTTTGTCTGCTTCAGTAGAAACAGAACCCCAAACATTCATCAATGATCTGGATGAAGGG
>VWZO01020256.1:93624-121414 GCA_013396975.1 Bucco capensis | reverse complement strand
CCCCTCCAACTTATCAGCAGCACCCCATAGCTTGGTGCCATCTGCAGAATGAAGAGACTTTTCCTTTCTGCTGAGCTGGGCACAACTCTACAGACACAACCAACAGCCTGGGCTAGATAATCCTTAAAATCCCTTCCAACCTGGTGCTCTGGGAGCTTGTGCTGGTTGCAAAGAAATTCCTGTCTATCTAGAAGTTGTGTGGAGCAGGAGGGGAAAATCCCTTTTGGATTGCATTATTGTTAGTTGCCTTTCAGCCTTGTCTTCTTTTATTGGTTATGGGGCAGCAAAAGGGTCTTGGGATCAAGGTTGCCAGAGGGCTGTGAGAAAAATTTGCATTCCAATCCTCACCTGGGGTTATTTCCAGTGTGGTTTTAGGCATTCAAGTGCTTGAAGACTTCATCCCAAGGGAATTAGGCTTTTTCCAAGAGATGATAACTCCTTAGTTGTCTCCAGAGAAATCCTTAGCCACAAAAAGGAAATCATCCTTGGCCTCTATGCTTTGGTATCTTATCTGCAAGGAAAGCATCCTTTCCTTATTGCTTTTTATTTAGGCTTCAAAGCTCAGTTAGGGTTTGGAGAGTACACAGCCTACCAGAACCACAGAGATGCCAATGCTGATATGACCAGACCAAAGTCAAGTAGACACACTTCCAAACCAGACCCATTTCCATTATACCTCTAAAATTCCTCCTTGTCCAGCCATGGCCTCATTCTTCTTCCCACCACACTGACTTAGGATGGGGAAACCTGTTTGGTTTTTGCTGCCACTGTGTGGCTATTGAGAGCAAAGGTCTTCAAACAAGATGCTCCTAAGTGTCCCATAACTATGATCACTGACTCTAGCCACTGTATTTTCTTAGACAGGTGACTTATGGAGCTTAGTTGCAGGCAAAATGAGATATTATCCAAGAAATACAGGCATTTTTTTCTGAAGGCAAAGCTGAGAAATTGAGGCCTGAGCATAACTGTGGTGAGAATAAAGTCAAGTCTGTTAGTGCTGGAAGTTCTTGGCATCCTCAAGGAACACAGGAGGTGAATGGAGCTGTAGAATATTGCAGGGCATAAAAACAGACAACATGAGAGCTTCCAAAGCATCTCCTTCCATTTGATTTCTGTTCTATTTCAACAGCAAAGCAACCCTGTGTGGTTTACATGGCTGTAAGCAAGCAGAGCATCCCTCCAGCTTCTGTCTTAAAGCTATCTTGTCCCATTAAGGCACAAGACTTGCTTGTAACTCCTCATTTTCCCTGAAAGCTCAAGTTTGTGCAAGATAAAACAGCTCTCCAATTTAACCACTTACTGACCAATAAAGGGGAAAAAAAATTAATGTGGTGTTACCCCCCAACACTATGCTCCTGCTTTGGCATTATCTGTACTAGTAATGAGCTGAAGATGGAGGATTTATTGACAATATTGCCCTCAGTTAAGAGGAAGAAGCCTCTGGAAGATGTCCACAGCAGGATTACTAGACCTGCTTGGTAAAACTAAATGACTTCATTGATCCTCACAGACATCCTTCCTCCTTCCCTTTCAAGCCCATGTGAAGGGAGAGGCAGAAGGACTGAAAAATAGGAGTCTAAATGTATCTGGAAAACAGACTAGGAGCCTTGATTACATTTTCCATCAAGTTACTCTGCTTTATTGCATTGTAGTCCTGGAGAATTTGATTAGCAATTTCTCCTCTTCATTCATCCTCATGACATCTGGGCTTCAAAGCTCTGATCCAGCTCTGCAGTGATGCTAACACAGGTTCCTTGCTGCTACCAAACTCCTCATATAGTAGAACTGAAGTGGCAGAAGCTCCACTTTCTTTATGGTTAATTGCCCATGGGCACAAAGAAGGGAAGCTGAAGGCAAACCTGGACTGAAGTCAATGAGGTGCATGAAACAAGTTGGGGTTTGTGTTTTTGTTGGGGGTTTATCTATGATGTTGACACAAAATGAAGTATCACCTCTAAAAACTGGAAGATTTAAAGGTGAATTTCATTACAACCTGGCCTTGAATATTTCCAGGGATTGAGCATCCACACAACTTCTTGGGCAAGCTGTTCCAAGATACAGAGATCAATTCCTCTGCAGCACACCTCATCCCAGAGCTGGAGACAGTGCTGCTTTCAACTATAAAGCCAGCTCTACCAGGATATTAAAAGGACTAAAACCAGAAGACAAAGAATATCCTCAACTAATGTTCCCACCACAGTGCATCTTTGCTTGCCACAAGGTCCTTCTGCAAGACTCCAAGGCACAAAAAGGACAAACTTCCCTACATCACCTAAGTACCTGAATATTTTGAGGTTTTCTATCCCGTTCCATGGACTTAAAGATCAAGTTTCCATTGTTCCCAAAGCTTTCTAGCAGTGTATTCACAGCCTTGCCCAAGTGCAGTATATTACTAGTACCATCATGGGCAGGCTTTTCGAACGCAGCTCCAGGGAGGGCTCCATCCACGCTCTTCCCAAGCACTGCTGGCTGCAAAGGCCAATGCAGGACACACAAGAGTGGTTGCAAAAGGCACAGCACAAGGACTCCTCAGGAGGTAGAAGCTGCAAGACACGATTCTTTCTCCGCTGTCTTTTCTCCTCCAGAGTGATCCTGCGTGCCTGCTCCAAACCATGGGCAGCATTAACACTAGTGTGTGTGCAGAGCTGCTGAGTGGAGGCCAGAGGAGAGCAGTTCAGGGGAGCAATATGGCCAAGGCTGAGCTGTTGGTTCAGGGAGTCCTTGCATCTCCTCTTCGGGGCTCCTCTCTTGCCACAGCCAGGGGCAAGTTGCCCAGAGAGCATGAGCTTAGGCAGGCAGGAGTTCTTCATCCTGGAGCCGTGAGCTGCCCAACGCAGCTGCGTTCTCAGCAGCATGGCCTCAAGGCTTGGANGGACAAGATGGTTTATAATCTTAGTATGGGCCTTCAAACCCCTTAGGTTAAATAGGCTTCCATCAATATGATATCTAATGTAGATACCATCCTGGTCATCAAATTCTGCCCTGGCCCCATGCTGTATCAAAAACCAAACCCACTTCCCTCAAAACCACATGAATTCGGAGATTTAAGCCTGTTAGCTTAGAGAAAAAGCTCCAACTACAGGTCCCTTTAGATGTGGGGCTGCTCCCATGGAACATCCAGCAGGAGGTGTGGAAAGTCTGCAGGGCAAACCATGGAAGAACAGGTCCAGGAGGGAGCAGGAGTGGAGTGATTGGACAGGTGCTTGGCTGCAGGGAGCAGTTTGTTTTGCAAAGCTACAGAAAGCCTCCAGAAAGAATGGTTTGGAGCTCCACCACCCCCAGAGCCATGGGGAACTGCAGCAGCTGCTTGTGGAAGAGAGAAGCTGCAAGGCTTGAGTGCACCAGCAAGCCTCATGCCAGCAGATGGCATTGGGAAACCATAAATCCATCTGCAGGCTCCCAGCTTGCTCCTGCTGCCTCCGAGCTCTGCAGCAATCCCTCACTCCCCTGAGCCAAAGACACTGAGCATGACAATCATTTGGCATTAACTCACACACAAGGTTTTCAGCTGCAGCATTCAAAGGCTTCAGCTCTCTTTCTTGACTGCTGGCCTGGCTGTGGGAAGGCTGATAATAGCTATCTATAGAAGAGCAGCAGGAAAAGAACTGGAAATTTGATGGGCTGCCTGGTGATACATAGAATATAAGGCATGGCAAGGGCAAATATTCTTCTCCTCAGCCAACCCAGCTCTCTGCTCACTTGCCTCAGCTGCAGGAAACTCATCATGGGAACTTGGCCTCAGCATAGTTGCATATATGGGCTTGTAAATAGTGTGGTTGAGTTTTTATCCAATTATCTGTCTGTCTTTGCACTGTATTTAAGCATTCCTTCCTGAAAATTCCTCTCCCTTTGAGCATAGCACAGAGCACCTGAAATTCAGCTTACATTTCCACAGCTCACTGACAAAAGGAGGGAGGGAATCACTTTGCCAAGCAGGACAAACACTGTGTTTCCTACTGTTGTCCCACAGCAAAGTCCCTAAAAGCTGTTCCCAGCACATGCTTGCAAGGCAGGGGTGTGAGAAAATGCTGCCTGAGGGACAGCAAAGGGAAGCACTGGGGAACTGAAGAGAGCAGCTGCTCTGCAGGACTCAACCTTGGCCAAGAGATGATGTATTTAGTTGTATTTCTCCATTTTAGCTATTCCAGGTACTATTCTGTAGTCTTCACCTCCAAATCTTATAAAGGCCTTTCCTGACATTACTGTTTCCTCCTATAGATGACTCTTGAGAGCTTAAGGACAGCAATATTTACATTTGCTGCTGCCTAGCTCCTTCCAGAGCCATGTCTTGGGGCTTTTAGGAGTGTGCCTGAGCAAACATGACTCTTTATATAGACTTCAAGAAGAGGTAACTTGAGTAAACACTGGGTGACTTCAAACCTTGAGAGCTAATATTTGGCAAGCTCTTGTGTTCACAACTTTGGCAGGCTTGCCTCTGGAAATAAAGCAAGAATATCTTCTCCTTGAAAGAAAAAAAAAAAAAAGAAAGTCAGAGTGGCAAATCCACACCCAGTCCTGAGACTGAAATTCCTGCCTTCATATCTTCTCCTGGGCTGGGAACAACCAGAGCCAAAATCCTAGGTTTTACAGACGCAGACCCCCCAGGACAAGACTTTCAAGAGGAGGATTTGTCTGATGTTTGTCTGATCTCTATGGGCAAGTTGCCCCATGGCTTGTGAAAAAGCTGAGTCCCAGCACAGCAAAATCTAGAGGACTGGAGGCTGACTAAAGAAAACTGAGCTGTAAGGGTATTGTGGGCCATAAAATACCTCCTAGCTATAGCAGAGACCCTGTGAAAGGCTGTGTTTGTCCCAGTGGCCCTGAACTTTCCTGCAAACACTTNATTGCTGCCTCATGGGCATCCTCCTAGCCACCAGCACTCCTAGAGCTTTTTCCCCAGGGCTCTTCTCCAACACATCAGTTCCCAGTCTGTACTGATCCATGGGCTTGTTCTTTCCCAGATGCAGTACTTTACACTTCCCCTTGTTAAATGTCATTAAGTCTCTCCCTGCCCATGTCTCTAGCCTGTCCAGGTCACTCTGGATGGCAGCACAGCTCCTGGTGTGCCAGCCACTGCTCCAAGCTTGGGATCATCCCCAAACTTGCTGAGGGAACACTCTACCCCTTCATCCAGCAGTAGCATCAGCCCAACTCTTGACAAGTGCAAACTAAGGCAGAGAGAAGGGGATAAGCTGTGCCCACAGCCTGACTGACATCCTGACCAGAGCAGATCTTCCCAAGCTGTGTTAGCTGTGCCTTTGCTTGGCCCCACTGGATCTTTCAGAAGGAGCAAAGCTCAGTAAACTTCCTTCACCCTCTGCTTCTAAACACCTCAGCAATGGAGCACAAAGATTTTTTTTCCCCCTCCTCCTCCAAGAAGCTACTAGACATAACCCAGTAAACAATTCTCTTGAGCTCTCTGGCTCGATGCTCAACCCAAAAGGGTCATCATCTGCAACACAGTTGCATTCAGGTCTTGAGGATTAATTCCTCACACATGCTGGGGAAGGAGGATATTTATCTGAATTTCTCCTGCACTTCAGTGGACTTTGGATTCAGTTCCAGCTTTCCTAGTGTCTGTTTAGCTCTTGCTCTCAACTTGCAGGTGGTCCTACTCTACAGCAAACGTCACTTGGGCAGGGTTACTGGCTGTGTGTCACCAGGGCCAAGAGCACAGAGCGTGCTGCTGAGGTCCATAGCAGGGCAACACACACTATTGCTATGTCACATCTTTGGCAGGCTCTCCAGGAACCTTCCCAAATGCTTTGGAAGCTGTTTTGCAGCTCCTCACAACTCCTTCCTATCATCCCATTCTAGTAAGGACAAGTCTTCATTTTGCTTGTTGAGAGTGTGACAGAAAGGGTGGGAGAGTTGATCACATTGAGACACTACTAAGAAGAAAAATCCCATGTCATCAGCATTTAAAGATGAGAAGTGATCTCCAACATCTCACCTAGCCCCACACCATTTTCATCCAGGCACTGGAGATAATGAGAGCACATCACCAGCCAAGGTTCTCATTTTCCCCAACATGCAATAAGGCAACACTAGCAGCAAGGAGAATGTAGGTATTTGGCTAAGCATAAAAAGCTCCTGGCATCTATCCAACCCAAATTGCTCTCTCCTTTGATGCTGGATTCCATCTACCTCATGTAATGACCCTTTGGTTCAGTTGTCAGCAAGAACTGAACCTGAGGCACATACCTTTGCAGGCAGATGACTAATCCAATTTAGTGGAAGCAACAGAAAGTGAGATTCCTCTTGTATTCTGGACATGAGTGGGAAAGAAGCATGAAAGAAGGGAATTTGACTTACTGAAAGAAGTGATTTCAGGAGTCTGGTTTGGGCAACTTGCCATAGACAACCATGGAAGTGATTTGACTAGTATAATTAATACCTTTCCAACAGCTTATCTCCAGGTTTTTGTGGTAGCTGGTATCACTGCTTTGATTTTGCAGAGAAATCAAAGACAGATGAAATATCTTCTCTAAATAACCTTTTCTTCCTTCCAGGCCAGTAGCAGAGCCCAGAACAAAACACAGGTCTCTAGTAATACTTGCATCTTTAGCTCATGCTAGGCTCACCTTCTGATCTACTTTGAAGTTTGTGTTCAGACAAGCTCTTCAGAAGCTGCTAAAGAAACCCAAAGAGATAGTTTCTGGATGATTTCATTCATCCACACCTGTTTTGATGCCATTCCTTTCTGCAGACCAGTTTGGCATCCCTTCTTCTCCAGCTTCCCTTTCTCTAAGGATTGCAAAGCCACCCACATGGTGCCTGCTCCTGTCCCTTAGCTGAGGGAAGATGCTGTCAGGGGTACAAGAGCAAACCAGCAGCTGCTCTGCCAGTGATCACTTCCAAACCTGGACAGGCAGGCAGAGTCCTTGGGCTAGTTACAAGGTTCTCTCTAGGAAGATCAAAGGCAGAACTAGTGTTGAAATAGCAGGGGACAGGCAAGAGCCCATGCACTTCTATCCTGAGTTCATAGCTGTTACGAGCAGTGATTGCTTGGCTCTGACAGGACAATCAAGGGAGGAACAACGCTGCAACCTGCTTTCTTGGCTATATCTTTTAACCTCTCTTTTAAATTCAAGCTGTTGCTAATACACTTTCATTCTTGCCTGCCCAACCTCTCTGGCAGCTCTAGATCTGATTTCCCTCCTCCTCCTGGCACTGGAAGGGATTAGCAACTCCTTGAACAAGATGCATTGCTTCAGTGAACAGCTGCTTCACCTCAGTCACCCTTAGAATGGTTTTGGCTGGAAGAGATCTTTATGAGATCAAGTCCAAACAGAAGAGAACTCAGCTACCTTTCTGCCATAGCCTACCCCAAATAATCCCAATATTAGCATTCACTGGCATCCTAGCTTTCAGCTCTCCAAAAGGACACCCCAGCAGCTTCAGGCCCTGCTCTTTCTAGGATAACTATAAAGCAGAGCTCCTGCATCTTGGCAGCCTTGAGTAGATGCTCCATTAAAAGATTTAACAAGCTTGAGGTGGAGTATTATCATAGGAAGAAATAAAACTCAGTAGCAACTTCAGATCAGATCTAGAGCCAGCACCATGAGGCCTGAAGGGGAAAGTCCCTTTCAGTTGGGACCTTTCATAAGTCAATTCCAGGTCCCATAAATCACTCTGCATTTTTATGCCCACACACTTCTGACTCTGCCAGGGGGAATCCATAACCTTCACTGCAAATATTAGGCTTGCACAATCTACTCCAATGGTTGGGAAGATAAGCACCAACCACAAGCATCTGCTACCAAGAAAAGGTAAATCTGAGAGCTAAGCTGCCACCTGTAAATCAAACTTCTACATTTTTTTTTCCCTGGGACCTCTTTCTTTTTAGATACAACCCAGAAATTTGGGGAGGATTCTTTCAGAGTGTTTCTGAGAGTAAAAATTCTTTCCCTGCTGAATCAATCAGCTCTGGCCATAATCCTGCCATTTCTCTTCAGAGTTTAAGCACATGCAGAATAGCTGCACACAGGGCAAATTCTCATCTCTCAGTTTAGACAAAAGATTCCCAAGAGGAATATCACACAATTTCCACACCAACAGCCTTTCTCTCAATCCTTACAACAGCAGAAAAAACTGAGCAAAGTGTTGGGGAAGAGGAGATGAATCTCTCTGTCTCCCTCTCCTACACTTAGACTTCCAAATACATCCACAATCTCTGCCTCAAAGCAATTAGAAAGCCTTCTGCTCAAGTTAAGGCTTTTTATTCTTATGGTTGTGACTTGAATAGAATTTCTCAGGTCTAAAACAAATCATCCCTTCATTGAAGCCCTTCCAGGACACAGGGAGCCCTTGGCACTTGTGCATGAGTGCTCAAGGGCAAGCTCAAACAGCAGCTACCACTTCAAGGCACAATTAGGCTTTTGGGGGACCTGAATTCTCAGAAACATTCCAAATCCCCTGAAAAACTATCCTAGAAACCCCCTAAGGTTATTTTTCACTCTTAAAACTCTGCTTTGCAGCAAACCCAGCTTCTGTGAGAATCATTCCTCCTCCTCCTCCTATGCCTGTAGCAGGTTGGTGTTACCTGGCCCTCTGCAGTCCCCAGAAGCTTTGGCTGTGCAGAGGGAACTGGATTGTGCCACTGCTTGTGGTGTCACTCGGTGCCATCAGCATTATCACANCAAACCAGTCTAGGATTCTATGATTCTATGTGTGTGGAGCCTTTTTATCAGTGCCAGTGCTGGACTGTCCTTGCCTGTCCCAAGGATCATGTAGCTGCTGGTGTCTGCAGCACAGGCTGGGCCATCAGCAGCTCTCCATGGGTGTAAGAGAGCCTTAGGGGGAATGATGTGGTGTGGAGTCTCCTTGTCTGGAGCCATTGCAGAGCTACCTGGACACATTGCTGTGTGAGCTGGTCTAGGTGATCCTGCTCTGGCAGGGGGGTTGCACTAGATGATCTTTCTAGGGCCCTTCCAACCCCTAACATTCTCTGATTCTGTGACTCTGCTTCTGGGTTATTTGATCAAAAGAGTTAGCTTAGCTTCCTTTTTGGGGATATTGCTCATTAAGGATTATGTTTCAAGAGATTGGAAAGAATCTCCTTTCCTTTTGTTTTTTTCAAGGGATCAAATGACAACATAACCCCAAGCTCTTTCTGTGGCTAAACCCAGCAAGCACAGGTAGCCAAGGGATGCTGGCAAGCAGCAGGAAACACACATTACTCACCTCACAGCAAGCAACAAACCCAACTCTTCCTTTCAGCTTCCAAACAGTCATTAAGGACAACAGCATGGAAATTCTAATGACCCTTCTCTAAGCCCTTGCATCTTCATAGAAAGGGGGGGAAAAAAGGGACAGTTCTAACAGAGCAGGGCAAATAAATTCAACCCTAACTCCACACCCAAATTGCTGCTCTGCCTCCTCAAAATCTGCTATTATTTCACTTTTGTGATCTATTTACACCAAAAATTGCCTAGGTGGGAAACAGACATCCAAGCCAATATCCCTGGCACTGTTGCAGGCCAGGCTGGCTGGGAGCAAGATGCTCTAGTGGGAGATATCCCTGCCCATGGAACTAGAGGAGCTTTAACATCCCTTCCACAGAACAATCCGAGTTGGAAGGGACTTTCCAAGCCTGACAATTCTCTGATTCAATTCTATGACTGTATTTTAGCAGTAAAAATGGGCTAACAATCTCTCAGAGGTGAAGCAATCTCCAGCTTCTTGCTAGCTTACTATGATCTAGTCTGCATTCAGACCCAAATCTGCTGGATTGGTAGAATACTTGGGCCTGAATGGAGATTTTCCACAAGTTCCCCAAGATCAGAAACTAATCCAAGCATGTGTCCAATCCATCAGGTCCTTCAGGGCAGGGAGCCCCCTCCTTTGGATGAGCCAACTCAATGCCTGCCTTTCTTCTCTCTCTACACAGCCTGAAGGGGGAAAATAATTGTAAATTCAAGGGAGAAGGAAAAAGCTCTTCTGGCTTTGCCTTTGCCACAAAGAGCTGTGCCAAGGCAGCAGCACCTGGTGCAGTTCTCAGCAGACAGATCTCCTGTGCACTGGCACTTGCTTGGCAGCCTCAGCAGGCCCAATGGCTGCTAATGAGCTATCCCAGTTAAGCTGCTGTCACCCCAGAGAGCTTGGGGTTTGGTTTTTTCCCTGAAGGAAGCAAATGGGCTTCTTTGGTTGGCATCTTTGCCATGGATAAGCAGCCAGCCCCCACATACACAAAACTCAGATTATTCTTCCCCCCCACCTTGTTCTGTCACCACAACTCACTGCCAGGAACACTTTGTGTCAAGCCAGTTTATGGCTCACACGTGCAGCATTGTCTTGTGCAAATGATGAAGGCACAAACACCACCTGCCACTGGGTTTGGGGGTTTTAATCTACATTTTCTCTGTCTGTTCAGGTAATTCATGCTGCTATTTTCTAGCCATTCAGAACTCCATGATTTCTGGAGCTTTCTACAGGATCACTAAGTTTGGAAGAGGTCTCATAAAGTCCAAGCATCCCTAGCACTCCCATAGCACTAAGCCATGGCCCTAAGGAGAGCATCCCAATGTTTCTTCAACCCCTGCAGGGATGGTGACTCCAGCACCTCCCTGGGCAGCCTATTCCAAGCCTTAACAACCCTTTCAGGAAAGAACTGTGAGATCTTATGGTTATGAAAAGCCAAGGTTTGATTTAAGAGAGTAGTAGGATCAGCAAGTTATAGAAATAACTGGTGGTCACCTGTGCTGAAACCAGAAAGGAAGAGATAGGGAGAAAAAAAACAACATCAGCAGGAGGATAGATGATAGAATCATTATGGTTGAAGAAGACCTCTCAGATCATCAAATCCAACAGTAGGAGCCTTGCCAGAAGGCTCCTGCAGAGGTGTTCTCTACCCATGCTTCCTCTGCATCCTCTTCTCTACAAAGATGCCTGCAGGACCTTCAGACAACTCCACAGGCACCAACCCTGCAGCTGAGACCTTGCTTCCAAAAAGGGACAAAGAAACATTTAGCCAAGCTGAAGACATATTTGACCCTTCAGATGATGAAGTGCAGCCTGCTGGTCCTGTTACCTCTGTGGTCTCCAGTAAGTACCATTAATCCTGGCTTCCCTTGGAGACAAATTGTCACATTATAGCCCTGCTCCACAGGCATATACACATTCCTTGCTATAAAGAGAAGGGGAGAAATCCATGCCAGATTAGGACATATGGAATCTCTGTTTATGGATAAATCATTTTTAAAACCTCCCTCTCCATGAGTCATGTGTGAACTGCTGAAAGTGTCCTGTCAACAATGGTTTATTTACCACACAGAACTAATTAGCATGATGATGGCAGGCTGGAGAAGCAGGATTAGAGCTAGGAGACATCAGAAAAGGAGAGATGCCATTTTAGGAAGGTTTGGAGAGCAGAGGTTTGCTGATCTCTCCAGCCCAGAAGGATATAAATTGGTCACCATCCAAAGATCTCAAGATGAAACTCATCTTTAACATCTCTTCCATTACCAAGGATATTCCTCCAAAATGAAAAGCCTGAGGCCTAATTTGTATTAGCTTGATGTTTGTTTGCAATATATAAACAGCAGAGGAGAGCCTGCCCAGCTTCTTTTGCTCAGAGTCCCCTTTCTTAGTTTCATAGGTTAGCACCACAATGTTGAGTTGAGATTTACACTTATAACTTTACTACCTTTATATTTTGGAGTAGTTTTAACTGCCCCAAAACATTTTGAAGTCAGCAACTCCATTTTCAACTGAATTCAATTTCTAGAGCCCCTTTAAGCCCAGTACACACAGCTACTCTGGGATTTGCCTAGACCTTTCATCATTAATAAGTGGAACAAGATAATTACATGCTCCACTAGTTCGTAGGGGTCTAGAAGTTATCACCACATAACTTGCTTTATAATGGAAGAAGAAACCATCTCTGCTAGAGCTGGGAGTAGAATTCAAAGGCATTTCCATAAATACTGTGAAATGAATTCATGGGATGTGTAGGCATCTCACTTTCAGAGCTCCTCATGTGGTTGCTCATTAATTTGTCCAGCATGCTCACTTTGATTTGCTCTATTTACCTTCAACAGCACAACAAGCCAATCTGCAAAACAAATCAGACTGTGCCAAATAAGGATGGCTTAGAGAAGTGTTGCTAACAGAGCTCTAAATAGTCCTTCCTACCTAAAAGAGCTAACTGAAGATAGACCTTTCAGTACTTAAAGAGGCCTAGAAGAAAGATGTGGAGAGAGATTTTAGCAGCACCTATTGTGACAGGATGAGGGGTGATGGTTTGAAGCTAAAATAAGGGAGATATAAACGAGGTAAAAAGGAG
Organism: Bucco capensis; assembly: GCA_013396975.1. Taxonomy (NCBI): domain Eukaryota; kingdom Metazoa; phylum Chordata; class Aves; order Piciformes; family Bucconidae; genus Bucco; species Bucco capensis. Next base: position 109,128 of record VWZO01020256.1, on the reverse strand, counting down.
GAATTCCTTACTCTAAGGATAGTGAGACACTAACAGAGAAGTAGTGGATGCCTCATCCCTGGAACCATTCCAGGTTAGGTTGTTTGGGGCTCTGAGCACCCTGATCTAGTTGATGTCTCATCCAAAACAAGCCATGCTATGATTCTAAAGCACACTAGCACACAGAAGGCACTGGAAAAGCTCTCAAATTCGTGGTGATTTCCCTTCATAAACGCTTTCAGGCAGGTTCCAGCTTTCCCTGAGCTGGTTTCCAGCCCTTTTAGACTGTCACAGGCAGGTTTTCAAGCTCCCCAAGGCTCCCTTCCCATGCAACATCTCTCCTTTAGAGGGCACTCGATGCCTGCCCAGCAAGGAGATGCAGCAGCACCTTGGGCTCAGCTACTCCCCATGGCATCCCCACACAACACTGATGCCTCCTCACACCCTGAGCTCAACTACTCCCCATGGCATCCCCACACAACACTGATGCCTCCTCAAACCCTGGGCTCAACTACTCCCCATGGCATCCCCACACAACACTGATGCCTCCTCAAACCCTGGGCTCAACTACTCCCCATGGCATCCCCACACAACACTGATGCCTCCTCACACCCTGAGCTCAGCTACTCCCCATGGCATCCCCACACAACACTGATGCCTCCTCACACCCTGGGCTCAACTACTCCCCATGGCATCCCCACACAACACTGATGCCTCCTCAAACCCTGGGCTCAACTACTCCCCATGGCATCCCCACACAACACTGATGCCTCCTCAAACCCTGGGCTCAACTACTCCCCATGGCATCCCCACACAACACTGATGCCTCCTCAAGCCTTCTACACACACCCTTTACTATGGACCAAGCCACCTACAAGGCACATGAGCTCTTCCACCTGTGCAGATATCATTACAGCTCTGACAGCCACCACATGACATGCTTGCTTTGCATCACCCTGGGCCTTCCACACAGCTGCTGGCACATCTGGCTGGTGGAGTTGTAGATGGCTCTGCCCCTTTCCTACATGCCCAGCATCATTGGCTTGGGAGCATCCACTGAAGTTTAGGGAGGGAACATGGGCTGGCAGGCCAGGCTTAGGAGCAAGCAAGTGAAAACTTGCACAGCCTTAGGTGTCTTGAAATGATCTGAGGAGATATTAGATAAGCACAGAGGGGTTGGGTTTTTTTTTTGCCATCTGAACAACTTGGCTGTTTGGTTGATGCAGCTGGATGCAGTTTGGTTTGGTGGTTTGGGGTTTTTTTTCCCCCCACAAGGATGTTGCTAGTATTTCCCCTTGTCTAGGGTTTGCCAGTTTCTGACCAGCTGAGCAATAAAGAGACTTGGATCTGGAGAAGTTACATAGTTGAGAAGCCAAGGAATGAAGTTTTACCCTTGTTAAGAACTGAATTAGACAGAAGTGAGGGGCAGAGCCCACTCCAGCTCCATGTTAGCCTTTCTGCAGGCTAACAGAGCTACATTGGTTTTCCCTTCAGTTCCTCCCCATGAGGCTGGTGGAACACTGGCCCAGGTTGCCCAGGGAGGTGGTTGAGTTGCCATCCCTGGAGGCATTGCAGGTGAGGCTTGCCAGGGCTCTGGGCAAGCTGCTCTAGTTGGGGATGTCCCTGGCCACCTCAGGGGGGTTGGACTAGATGAGCTCCAGAGGTCCCTTCCAACCCTAACCAGTCTAGGATTCTGGGATTCTATGACACACAAGCCCCTAGGCTGGAGACCAGAGCAGTGAACACTGGAGAGCATTGACAGTCCTTGCTCACCCCCTCTGAGATCAATCCTGCCAGCAGGGATGGGAATGGGAAAGAGAAACAACAACTGGGAACCTCAGGAAAGGGTTCCTGTTTCCTAAATGAGGCTTGGCAGAGCCTGCCAGGTGAGATAAGCATTTCTACACAAGCAAACAGAAAGAGATGATCTTAAGGCACTTGTTTCTCAGCTTCACTCTGCAGATCCAGATGGGATCACAGAATCATAGAACATTCATGGCTAGAAATGACCTATCAGATTACCAAGTCCAACCAAAAAAAAACCCAAACAAAACAAAAAACCAAACCAACAAACCCAAACCCTACACACCACACAAGCCCTGCCCTCACTAGAGCATGTCCTGGAGCACCACATCTACACATTTCTTAAACANGCCTGGGGTTGTTGTGCCCAAAGTGCAGGACACAGCACTTGGCTTTATTGAACCTCATACAATTAGCTTCAGCCCATGGATCCAAGCTGTCCAAGTGCCTCTGCAGAGCCTCCCTGCCCTCCAGCACATCAACACTCCCACACAATTTGGTGTCATCTGCAAACTTCCTGAGGGTGCTCTCCATCCCCGCATCCAGGTCATCAAGAAAGATGCCAAAAAGATAGCAGCTTCTCCCTCCCAAGAGGCAGAAGATCTACGCTGCAGGTACACAGCCTGTGTCCAGCTAGCAACACCACTCTTGGCCTTCCACACTCCCCAAAGTGACCTTTGAAATCTTCCACATCCTCAGAGAGGTTTGTGCCTTTTGCTGTGGGTGTTTTGATCTCTAAACCCTTGGAACAGTAGCCCTTTTGGTTGTACTACAGTGGGGGCAGGAGGGATATTCTTCTGTCCCTGCTTAGTGCACAAGGAGTTCTCAGTGAGTCAGGTTTCCCTCCTGACATTGGCTTTTCTGTCTGAACCATTTCTTTTGCTGAGCTGGCATTTCCACACCCTCCTCCTTTCACCAGCTGAAATCTGAGGCAAAGACAAGCTTGAGATGGTAACATTTTTTTTTGCCCAGAAAGCTAAGCTCACTGCTGTTTACATGTGGCCACCCAAATTCCAGAGCAAGCTGCTGAAACCTTGCTTTGCTCTTCATCATCAAGCATGCAAAGGCTTGGCTGCTGCTGGTTCCCACATTCCTGATCTGGGCAAGCAGGATTCAAGCTCCTCACTCACAGCCTGCGTTTCTCCCCCCTACATCTAAACTTACAAGCATAAATAGACACAAAGGAAAGCCCTCAGCAAGTACAAACTCATTTTCCCCCCAACGTGAAGTGCAGTTTAGCCTCCCCATCCTGCCTTTTCTCACCATCCCCCAGAGCTTGAAGAAGCAAAGCAGGAGTTGAAGTTTGCTATTAAATCTGCTCCCTGGAGCTTTTAACACTTGCAGCAATTTGTAGTGGAATTATTCTCCCAGCTCAAGTTTGCAGCTTCCCTCCAGCCAGGGTTCAATGCTGGGGTCAAGCCACCTGCTATCTGCAAATCCTTCCACTCCAACTAAGGTCAGGTTCTGGCCCATGCATGGCTCACATGGGCACAGATCCCCATGCTGGCTAAGTTCAGCCTCTTCTCCTTCTTGAAATACAGCATTGTTAGAGTTACCTCATCTGCAAGATATGCCAACTGGCTGGCAAGCAATTCCAGGCAGCATTGTTTGCTTAGGATGGGATTAGGCTCTGGGAATCCAAGTTAGACAAGGGGGGTTTTGATATCTAGCTCAGAAGGTGTGCTGGGCTTTAGGAGGCAGGGAAACAGCAAAAGAAGCAACAAGCCTGGAGCTGTAGAAGGGTTTGTGCATGTTAGTTTTTTTCTTTAGTTATTTCTTTGCCTCCTCTTTAGAGTCCCTGGGAAGGCAGAAACCAAAGTGTATTTGTACACTCAATTCTCCTTATCTCCACAAAGCAGATGCACTGATCTCCTTGGCACCAATGGACTACAGAAACTAGTTTGGTTTGTGGGGCTTTTCCTTTCTTCCTTTCCTCTGGAGAGGCCTTCAAAGCCTTTCCTAGTGAGCACTAAAATAGTGAAGAGAGATCCTCTACCAATCCTCCTTCCCTGCTACAACTGCTCCAGAGCAAAAGCAGACCCTCAAACCCCAGCAGGGCCCAAAAGATGAACTACTTGGTTGCTCAGCAGAGCATCCAACTGTCCTACAAGCTTGGAGCCACCCCACAGTGCTGCTTCCTCAGCTTTCAGCTGTTCCCATTCCAATACCTACCCCAAACATTCCAACAAGCTTGACCTCAGCACATGGAAGCTCCCAGAAAGCCTAAACAGCTGAAGAGTTGTTGCCATTCCTCTCTTGTCTCAATATTGCCATGGAAGGAGATGAAGTTAGAACCAGCTGGAGCACCTGCTGCTCCTACACAAAGTAGCCAAATCTCAGAGAGCCAAATAAACAGAGACCAGGCATCACCTCCAGGACTAGAAAACAGCTCTCTCACAGCTCTAAAAGATAAATAGTATATTTAAACCTCAGGATTACTCACTTTTCAAAAGACTCAGCTCCTTTCTGAGCGCAGCTGCCCTGAGGATGGAGCAGGACAGGTGATGCTCCCAATCCAAGAGTCTTCCAAGGCTTCCTCCAAAGCACACAGCCTGCAAACTGAAGCTCCCTCATCCCACAGCCCTTATGGCCTAATCAATCTGGCTAATTGTGCTTCTCAGCTGCTTGCCTGCACAAGAACTGGTGATCTTTAACCCTTTTGAGTCTGGTGCCATTGAGCTGTGGGGGTGATCCCCAAAAATTAGACCTGAGAGGCAACATTTTGCTGAAGCTTAGTTTTGATTTTTCACAGGGCTTTAGTTTTTGGGGGTTTTTTTGGCTGGAATAGCAAAATATATGGGGCAAGAAAGTTCATCATGTTTGGATTTTCATGGAATATTGACCTATTTTAGCTCTGAGAGAAGGGAGGACTAAATCTAAGCACAGTCCATCCTGTAGCAGTCAGCTCTTTGGAGGTGGGAAGCAGTGGCTATTATTATCATCATTATCATTATGACACATAAAAATGTTGATTGGAGCTCTAATGCAGGCCAGAGAGGGTTGTGAAGTACATTTTATACCTCACAAAATATCCTAGAGGTGACAGTCAGACAAAAATATGATTAAGGGTTTTTGTTTCTCTGATTTTAGACATTCTTTTTTTTTAATTGAAGTGTTAAAGAAAAAATCATCAGCAATAATAAATGAGGTTTGTGACAGAAAAATGAACCCACTTATAGGATTGCCTTTCCTCCTTGGGCTAAAGGATGTTCCAGGTGCTCCAGAAGGACTCTGGAGCAGAGATGTGCTGTGCAAGGCTTTGTGCTGTGAGACACAAACATTAAACTAAGATAAACTGATTCTTAAATGAACAAACAGATGTGTTAATTGTTTTCTGGGATAAAGAAGCTCATGGGTGCATGAGCAAACTCCAGATTCAGTAAGGGAGAAGAGATAAGCTCCTCTTGTTGATAACAATCTCATTCATGCATACAGAGGAGAGAGGGGAACAACATGGGAATGAAATACCAGCTACTAGAGACCTTTTGGGAGAGGATGTGGCTGAGGGAAAGAAATCAACTCCTGGGAGTAGAAAGGGAAAGAGATTTGGGAGAGGATATGGCTGAGGGAAAGATATCAACTGCTGGGAGTAGAAAGGGAAAGAGGCTTGGGAGTGGGGAGAGATGTTAGCTTGTTGCTTGTAAAGAAGTTGGTATCAGAAATTATTCTCTTTAACCACCACATTAAATGTGGCACAGTTGGGTCCTTGACCCTGATCTACATCCACAAAGGCAAAACTGTGGCAAAGAGAGGGAGAAATGAAGTAGTCTTGCCAGGAACCTTAGGACCACATTGCCAGTGGTGCTGGAAAATCCCTGGAGGAAAGACAAGAATAGCTCTAGGGATGGCCCAGGCTGGATAATCTTGCTTTGTCTCCTTTATTTTCAGGCATGTAGGTGGTTAGGATATGAAGGACACCTAAAGAAGATCCATCACCATCTGTGAGTGGCTAGGGCCTGAGTTGCCCTGTGCTTGCTATCTGCTGCTGACACAGAGCCTGAAGAGGCTTTCCCAAACCCCCAGGAATCAAATCATGGGCAGCAGGGAGTGAGGAAAGGCTTTAAAACATGAGGAGGTTCTATTCCATCTTGCCATGCTTATCTATATATGAAAGAAATCACTGATACACAAAGAGTTTAGATGATGGTAATGATGAGGAGCTTTAGTAAGAAGAAGGGTAGAGAGGAGACTGGCACAGAAGGGAGCCTGGAAACAAAGATGCTTCCATAGTCTAGCAGCACACTGAAGGAAGAGGAGCCAAGCAGCCAGGTTTTGTCATGAACAAGGTTTGTTAGGCCAGATTTGCTCCAAATGTTGCCTGAGATGTGGTTAAGAGGTGGGAAGATCCAAGCTCTCCCTTCCTCTGGCTCTCTAGAATCAACAGGAACATCTTGTGACATGAAGAGTCATGAAGATCTTCATGTATGGCCCATAGGATCCAGTCAGCACATCTGTTGCAGCAAATACCTCAGCTCCTTTACTATTCTCTAGTGAGAAAAGAACCTTTTCTTCCCCCCACCTTGCTGAAGCTGTTGCCCAGATTTCCTTGGCATCTTTTTTCCCTTTGAATTGAAGCCTGGGGAAGTTCCCAGCACAGTTTGTTTGGAGCATTTCCTCATCAGCTCCTGGGCTTTCCTGTGCACTCAGGTGTCTGTGCTAACTGAATGAACTTAACCTCAGTCACTGCTGATTTCATGGCAGCAAGAAGACTCAGCAGATCCTCATGCATCAGGCTTCTTCTTCTCCTCCTCCACCTTTTCCCAAGTCCCTTCTAACAAAACCAAGGCCCCTTGGGCAATATTTCTTATTTCTTTCACTGTCTGAAGCTCATTTGAACAGATGAAATGAGAATGACAAAAGTTAAACAGCCTGAAAAATGGGTTTCCAGCCCCTGAGGCAAAACTTGAAACTCCTTTTTTTTTTAAGCTTTCTTTCTTTCCCCTTCATTCTCTCAAAAAGCTTGAGCAAACACTGCTGCTTAGCTAATAGTTGCTTTAGGAATTGCTACATTCTCTTCTTTTACTCCTTAACCAGGTTGAAAGGGAATTCTTTTCCTTCCTCATGCCTGAGCTAGTGCTCCTAGAGCTACAGAAGTGACAATAGCATCACAGCAGAAACACTGAGGCCATGGAGCTGCAGCTCACTGCTGCTGCTTCAGCAACAAGCTGTGCCTAAGCCAGCTGCTGGAGTGAAATCTGGGGCCTCACAGCAAATCCTGAAGCATTGTTTCATCTGAACCCAGCAATCCTGGTAGCTCAGATGCCTGAGTAAATGACTTTCAAGCCAAAGCAGCCTAGCAAATTGGGACACTTCCCCTCTCTGCTAGGAGTCAGGGTTGGAAGGGACTTAAAGCTCCTCTAGGTACATGGGCAGGGACAGGTGGCTCTAGAGCAGCTTGCTCCCAGCCCCAGCCAGCCTGGCCTGCAACACTGCCAGGGCTGGGGCTGCCACCACCTCTCTGGCCAACCTGGCACAGTGGCTCAGCACCCTCCTGGCCACAACTTCTGCCTAACACCCAACCTCAATCTACCCTCCTCTACTTTGGATCCATTCCCCTAGTCCTAGCACTGCCTGACATCCTAACAAGTCCTTCCCCAGCCCTCTTGGAGCTCCTGCAGATGCTGGAAGGTCACCAGAAGGTCTCCTGGGAGCCTTCTCTTCTCCAGACTGAACAATCCCAACTCTCTGAGCCTGTCCTCAGAGGAGAGGTGCTGCAGCCTCTGAGCATCCTCATGGCCCTGCTCTGGACACCTTCCAGCATGCCTAAATCCACAGAAGATGAGTGAGGCTAAGAAGTGCTGAGCTGGGACACTCTCATGGAACATCCTCAGCTGGAATTTCCCCCTACACACATCCTGCAGATGATGCTGCAAATCCCTAAGGCAGCCAAGTGCATTTGGGGATTCAGTTCAGGTCAATATTTCCTCCTAGGCTTTGCAAGACTTGAGTTTTGTCTGAGCAGCAATGTTAGTTACTCATTTCTCTTGGAGACAATCAAAGGTTCAATTTTGCTGGAGTGGTAAATGGAAATAAAAGAGCAGCAAAGCACCAATTTCCTGCCTGAAATGAAAGTAGCTAGAGAGTTATAATGAAAAAGAAAAGGCAAAGACTCAAAGTGTGTTATTCAGCAAAGCTGCTCAGGACATACCTGAAAGTGCCTCTTCATTTTATGTTTCTCATCCATTCCCAGGTTGAACAGACTTCCTTTCCTGGGATGTGTCAGCAGCAGATAGCATTTCATGAGACAGATGAAGCCTGCAATGTCCTGTCTGCTCTTCTTCTTACTTGTTTTCTCCCTTCCTCTCTGTCTGCTGCATCTGAAACAAAGCCTACATGTCAGATCTTCATTATATTGATGATGGCCCAATGACAAGCAATTTATTTTCCTGCCTGCACCTCCAAGAATTGCATTAGTAATGATGTCTAGCTGCTCTAGAGATGCTTTGTACAAACTGATGGTCTGCCACCAGGAGACTTAATTACATCTTCTTAAAAGAACACAATTAAGTTTGCAGGTAAAAAGATTGCTCTGGGGTTAAAAAAAAATCTATCTTCAGATTAAGTTTTCCTGCTGGGTAGGATGCTTCATTTTCATCTGGAGAACAGATCTGATGAGATGAGTGCTCTCTCAAAAGCAGAGATGACATCTATCTGAGCTGTCAGTCAACCTGCAGCCAGGTTGGGCTGGTAGCTGGTGGGGACAGGGCAGGCATCTCTCAGGACTCAATCACAGACTCACACAGAATCAGGAAGGTTGCAAGAGACCTCTAAGATCATCAAGTCCAACCATACCTAGCACTAAGTCAGTCATGCAGGGCACTGCTGAAACTGCAGCTCTTCATTTCTTTCATTTCTTGCCACAGCCAGGGGCAAGTTGCCCAGAGAGCATNGCAACAAGAGCAGAGTCAGCAGCATAAAGCAGCTCCTGGACAAGATGCTTTATAATCTTAGTATGGGCCTTCAATTGCCTTAGGTTAAATAGCTTTGTGTGCTGCTCATTTAAAAATAGGCTTGCAGAAGGATTTCCAGCATCTAATTTAAAACAATTGTTTGGGGATGAAAACAGAGCTTTTTGACTTAGCTTGTGGCAAATAATATTTATAATAATATTGATTTTGTTTGTGGGTTTTTGGTTTTGTTTTTTTCACTCATTACTGGAATGGATTTACCACACAGTTTGGACAAGCAATTCCCAATCCATTGCAAATTGTGCAGCAGCCTATTTTGTGAGCTGATTTTCATCATGATGGTTATACTGCTTGCTAATAGTTCTGTGAAGAGTGATAGAAGAGGTTAAAACTCAAAAAAACCCCCAATCTAATAAATGCTAATCAATGCAAGTCCAGGTGCAAACATCTGGTTGAAAACAAGGAGTTAAATGAATTTAATCAGTGACAACTCATCTAAATAAAAAAAACTACTGCAGAAATTGGGCAAATATTAATCATAATGTGACCAAAATCTGCTTAAAAGCTGATTAAAGTTGCCAGCCTATTGATGAGGCAGTTTTTGAGTCAAGTTTGAAGCACTAGACCCACTCCAGCTGATTGAATGAGGAAGGAAAAAGAAGAAAGACTCTTCTGGAAAAAAGCTAGATGAGACAATCCACCTGGGTCATGTTTGGGAATATTCTTTGCCTTCTTGGTTTCCAGGCCTAGAGACCTCTGTTGCTTGCAGATGCTGCTAGCTTAGGCCAGGTGAAAAGTCTCCTCACCATCAGGTCATCCCAGAGCATCAGATCCAACAGAGCTTATCCACAGAGAAAAAGCCACAATTCAGAGCTCTGGATTTTCCCTCCAGGTCCAAGAGATTCAACCAGACCTCCAGATACAACCTCCCCTCCTGTTCCTTAGCAAGGTTTGGGTCAGGGTGCAGATCCAAACTGCCAGTCCTGTCCTGTCTTTCCATTCCTCTTTCTGGAGACTATCAAGAGCAACCCTGCCAGTAGAAAGGTGCAGGAGAAGCTGTTTTTAGAGCTCTGCTAATCTGTGTCAGAGCAAAAAGGAGCAAGAATCCCCAAATTGAAGCTTTGCTGGATGAAATTTCCATCTCCATCCTGCCTACTTGAGGTTTGGATGAGGTTCAGGTTTGAGGTGCTTAGCACACAACTCACCAACTAATGACTGTCACACTGGCCAAGACCTGGTGACTGCTCCATGGACTTGACATTCCACTAGTGGAACATGCAAGAAAAAGAACTCAGGGCTCTGAGAATTTGCTCTTTTTGCTAGATTTTGAATGCTTGAGTCTAATTCTTTACTCCACTCTATTGAACCTAGCACGGAACCTCTTGAGATCAATGGCTGGACCAAGTTTGATAAGCTCTGCATTCAACCTGCTCTGAGGAAAGCAGCAATCCTTCATGCTACAAAAGGAATTGAAGTGTGTGAGTAGCTATGCCTGGGAGAAAAAGGTTTTAAGTTGTTCTCTTTCAAGCCTTTACCACCAAATCCATGCTGCCTTTATGAGCAAACTTGCCTCTGCATGAGCCATAAATATTGCATTCCAGCAGGTTCCTGCCATCCTCTTCCTAGGGATTCTGTTTACACCCACCAGATTGGACAGAAAACATTGCCTGCTCTCTCAAGAACACACAATAACTTGTTGGCACCCATGAAAGAACTGCTGCTTGATGGAAATTGCTTCAGAGCTAGGCTTACAAGCTGTTTATATACACTGGAGCTAGGACCATGTCACCTACAATGCTGCTGAGCAGGAGTTGCAGTTAAATCATTTTAATGGCAATAGAAGCTGCAAAGAAGCTCTTGCAGAGACTGCATCTTGAAGAAAACTTGGTTTGTCATTCATTTTGGGCTGATAAACTGTTCCTTTTTGCTGGCTACACTCAGAAGAATCCCAATGGGGCCTTTTGGTGACAGTGTAGCCATTGCAGGGTGCAAATAGCTCCCCAACATATTGCATCCACTTGCAGCCAACACTTCACCAACCTGCCTACACTTGCAAAACAAGACAAAAAAAATTACTGTATAATACTACATGATCTATTTTCTCAGAGGCTTACCAAATCAGAACTATTTGGGCTGAAAATTCCCCTTCCTCTCTACAAACCTTTGCCATCTGAGTGTTGTACCAGGAATATCACATCTGAGNACTCATGATCTTCAAGGTCTCTTCCTGCTGGAGCTGTTCTGTGATTCTATGATTCTATACAGGGAAGCTTTCTGTTCTCAAGCATCAGCAACACCTAAGGCATCTAGGTCATTCTTTGTTTGCTCAGAGGCAGTCTCCCCAGGATCCAGTGCAGGGTTGCCTGATGTGCAGGGAATCCAGGGTGCAGGGGATCCAGGGTTCCAGGGAAGCCTGGATGCTGGGGATCCAAGGTGCAGGGAACCCTGGGTGCTGGGGATCCAAGGTGCAGGGAACCCTGGGTGCTGGGGATCCAAGGTGCAGGGAACCCTGGATGCTGGGGATGCAACGTGCAGGGAACCCTGGATGCTGGGGATCCAAGGTGCAGGGAACAAGTGATGGACAAGCTTGGCAACCATACCCTCTTAAAAAAAACCCCAAAAAGCAGCAGCGTCTTGCCAGGCAGAACTTAGAGATGATTTCCCAAGCATCTGGAATGTGGCAAAGCATGAAACCCCTGTGTCCCCTTCAAAGTCCACTTGAAGCAGCCTTAAGGGTGCAGAAAGCCAGTGCTGTAAAGCACCAAACCCAATTGGCCTGTAGGTAATGCAGCAGTGTTGAAGGAAGAACATATTTCAAAGGCTAGATCACTCTGCTCCTTCAGCTCCCTTGTAGTCTCCCTGTAAATCTGGCCACACTCACCAGGACTGATCTCAACTATTCCACTTTTAATTAGTTCCAGGCTCCCAAATGTGATTGCCTACATCTGCACAGCCTAGCAGTGCCAAATCAAAGTCTGAGGCTGATGAAGAGTTTAAAGACCTGCTGAAGGAGAAAATAGGGCTAACTCTGCTATTGGAAATGCCTTTTGGAAAGTTGGGAGGAGCTAGGTCCTCATCTCCATCTTGCAGGCCCATGAAAAAGGAGCAACAGGAGGATAGGCTCCCAGATTAAAGAAACAGCTCTTAGACTCACAGAACTATTAAGGTTGGAAAAGATCCTTGGGATCATCCAGTTCAACTACTCTACAAAGTTCACCCCTAAACCATATCTCCCAACAGCACAAACACAGCCAGGGATGGGAACTGAAGCACCTCCCTGGGCAGCCTAGGCCAGGGTCTGACCACTCCTCCAGCTCCATCAATGCTGTGCTGTTCCCAAGAGGTCTCTCTGCAGAGCCAGGGATTGGATCTGCAGCCTGGGCAATGCCTTGATTCACTCAAGTCATCTTCTGAAGCTGCCATTCTGTCAGGTTCTGGGTTCCTTTCTCAGTGGGAGCATCCCATAGCACAAAGCTGGAACAGCCATCCCATTTACTCCCAGGGTTCACACTGGATTTCCTTGGCACAGGAAGCTTCTACCTTCAGTGTCCTCTTCTGGAAGTATCTAACTGACATTGTTTCTTTCTTCTCTGTCAGAGGCAAAAGCTGTTAATGAAGATGAGACCTAAATGCTGAGATCCAGGTTCAGCCTTCCCTCCATAAACACATATCCCTTTCCCATGGAGCTCTGGGAAGCAGCAATTTTAAACATAAGGCACTTAAGAGTGAAGTGAAAGAATTCCTTGAGAAATTCCCTTACCAGGAAGACAATAAGAGGAGAAGGAATGCCTCACTAATACTAAAGCATAGGAGCATGACTGATAGACAGAGAGACAGATAGGCTGAGAGATAGTCATGAGTGTTATTCTGGGCAATTCTATGCCAACTGAAACTCACATTTTTGTGGCTGACAGAAATCCCTGCTGTCCCTAATCAGATGTCATGACTAAGCCAGCAGAAGTCTGTGCATGTGCCATTTCTGGGGGGAGGGGGTGTTGGATTTTGACTTCTGTAAATGTTCTGCCTTTTACTCTCTTGAGAGCAAGGCTGAGACTCTCTCACAAGTACTAGGAGGTTAAATCCAAGCCATTCCAAACTGTGGCTTGCGTAAATCTAACCATGTGCACTTCTGAAATGTCTCTTAGTTCTTATCCTACAGCTCTGTGGGTGACTGCTCCTGCTTTCAAATCTCAAACCCAAGCAGACACCTCTCTGCTCTAGTAAGATCTCTCCTGCAAGGATGCACTGGCTCCCCAATGCATCAAAGCTGAACACAAACTCTTTTAGGTTGGAAAAGACTTTTCATTTTGCTTGCAACACCTGACAATTGTGGCTGGGAGCTGCTTACAAAGAGGTGCTGAGATGGCTATGAAGATGGAGGTTTTGCTCCTGAGTGTTAGTTGTCTAGAGACAAAGTGCCTTTGTTTTCCCAAAGATAGTCTCTGGCTAGCTGGAATCCAAGCCTGTTGTCTCCTTCTGCCTTGCCTTGTCAGGCTTAGCAGGACCTACCTGGGATCTGCAGTGTTGACCATGGCTGTCAATTCAAACTAAACACATTTCAGGGTGGCTGCCAGCCAAAAACACAGAACCTGCCAAGTAGTAAACACAGGAGATCTGCCTAGTCTCAAAACAATTGTGCCACCTCTGGGAGAAGAGTGTGCTTATAATTCCACTGGAATCCAAGGGCTGCCTGTGCCAATTCCTAGGTGAGAGATGAGGTCTTCCAAAGGAGCCATCCAGAGCTTGCTCTGCTTGCTATCACCTCCTCTTCTTTAACTTGAGGATCTCCAGAATTATTTGGTTTGTAACAACCTTTCCCCAAAGATGCCTGACTCACAGAAGAATCTGAAAAGGATGGAAATAATCAACTGAGTTTTGCCTGGAAGTTTGGGCCCATTTTGGCTTTCCAAAGAGAATGTCTGAAAGCTCCCAGTGCTTGTTGGAGCAGAGAAGAAAAGAAGCTCAAGGAAAAACATCTTGTCCTACCTCCATGGGCCTCCAAAGCAAAACTCAGCTCTAATCCTTCAGAACTTGGATGCAGAGAGGTTCTATTTCCTGAAGTATTCAAGAGCAATGGGAAATAGGTAGGAAGAGGTCCCAGGTGCAGTGGGAATGGTGACTGTTCTACAAGCTGCCCATCAGCACAAAGTCTTGCAGAGATGATATTAAGATGAGTGGAGACTTATTTCCTGGCATCCCAAGGGTTAGACCTTAGAGTGCTGTAGAGATTTTTTTTTGGGGGGGGGTTGTAAATCATCCTTAAAACCTACAACAGAGGAAATGTGTCTTTAATTTGATATTGAAAATGGAAACTGAACAGAGATGCCAGAGCACATTCTACTTGGTAAAGCCTATGACAGCCATGCTTTCTTTTGCCAGAGATATCCACTTGCCTTTTCAATTAGGCTTAGATTCAGTCCAGAAATATGATGGTGCTGGGCCTAAATAGGGCTCACATGTTCCAGCTTTCACCATTTATTGCCTGAAATCTTGCCTGTGAAGATCTAACAACATGATGGGACAGGTAAGATCAAGGGAAAGAAATATGGAGACACTAATGACTAAATACTTCACTTCAATCCCTGCCTTTCATTCTAAAAGCCTCTAAAGCACATTACAAATTGGCTTATTCAGCTTCTCAAACCACTTAATTCATCCACGAAGTAAAACCATCTCTCAGGAGCTGGGATAGGGAGGAAGGCAGAGAAAGAGGCAGATGTTTTGTAGCAGCCCAACAAAATATCTTTAAATCAGGAAAAAGGAAAGCTATCAAACCCAAAGGCTTATTTCTCTAAACACTAGATCCTAGGATTCTCACCTCTGTACTTGTGAGTTTTCTATGATGAAGGTAATAGTTCCAAGATTCCTAATTTTCCAACAGCTTTTCTTCAGGGAAGTCCTGGAACATAACCTCTCCACCTAGGGATCACCAGCAGGATGCCATAATCCCCCTCAATTCTCTTTTTCTGAGTGGAAAAAGCATCATTAAGTAGAGAATAGTGTCAGAATGAGTACCAGAAGATATTTTCTCTCTGTACATACCTGCACAGCAACAATTGCTTTTGCTCCTTCCAGCTGAGCACGATGGCCAGCAGGGGCATGGTATTTTTGGCAACAGACAGAAAAAAGCAGGTTGGCTGTGCCTGGGTTTGCCCACCTTCTCTCAGCAGCAGCCTGCAAGACTGCTTTGTTTGGACACGTGTTTCCACTCAAAACACAAGCTTTGGATTGACAAGAGGAATGCTGGCCCAGACCACTGGCATTTCAGAGCAGCCACAAATCCTGCTTGCTCTGAACCCCCCAAGGGTCAATTCCAGGCAGCTAGAATCTCCACTTTCTAATTACTCACATTCTTCCCCAACCAGCTTCATCAGCTAGTGAGCTACTGTCAGCTCAGCTGAGCTCTTCCGTTATTTAAAGAGACATCCTCAGCTCAACTCTGCTCCAGCTACATCCATCAAATCAAGAAGCTCTTTCCCTTTACCATCTGCTCTGCCTGACTTAAATGCTGCTCTGAAGTTTGGATAGGAGTAGTGGAAAGTTTGCTTCTTTACAATAAATATGCTCTGGTGACCCATGGAAGGGTTGGGCTATGAAAACATGGGAATGAAACCAAAGCATTGTCACTGGGAGAGGTTGCTGGGATGTCCTTAGTTTCATGGCTTAGCTAGAAGGTCAAATAATATATGTATTATAATATATTATAATTATAAAGATATTGTAATATATAATATAATAATATAGTATATATAGTGCCATATACTATATATAATTATTATATTATATATATATAGTATATATAGTGCCATATACT